>OY755039.1:86199206-86799206 GCA_963576565.1 Aspidapion aeneum
CTCAAGCTCAAGCTCAAGCTCAAGCTCAAGCTCAAGCTCAAGCTCAAGCTCAAGCTCAAGCTCAAGCTCAAGCTCAAGCTCAAGCTCAAGCTCAAGCTCAAGCTCAAGCTCAAGCTCAAGCTCAAGCTCAAGCTCAAGCTCAAGCTCAAGCTCAAGCTCAAGCTCAAGCTCAAGCTCAAGCTCAAGCTCAAGCTCAAGCTCAAGCTCAAGCTCAAGCTCAAGCTCAAGCTCAAGCTCAAGCTCAAGCTCAAGCTCAAGCTCAAGCTCAAGCTCAAGCTCAAGCTCAAGCTCAAGCTCAAGCTCAAGCTCAAGCTCAAGCTCAAGCTCAAGCTCAAGCTCAAGCTCAAGCTCAAGCTCAAGCTCAAGCTCAAGCTCAAGCTCAAGCTCAAGCTCAAGCTCAAGCTCAAGCTCAAGCTCAAGCTCAAGCTCAAGCTCAAGCTCAAGCTCAAGCTCAAGCTCAAGCTCAAGCTCAAGCTCAAGCTCAAGCTCAAGCTCAAGCTCAAGCTCAAGCTCAAGCTCAAGCTCAAGCTCAAGCTCAAGCTCAAGCTCAAGCTCAAGCTCAAGCTCAAGCTCAAGCTCAAGCTCAAGCTCAAGCTCAAGCTCAAGCTCAAGCTCAAGCTCAAGCTCAAGCTCAAGCTCAAGCTCAAGCTCAAGCTCAAGCTCAAGCTCAAGCTCAAGCTCAAGCTCAAGCTCAAGCTCAAGCTCAAGCTCAAGCTCAAGCTCAAGCTCAAGCTCAAGCTCAAGCTCAAGCTCAAGCTCAAGCTCAAGCTCAAGCTCAAGCTCAAGCTCAAGCTCAAGCTCAAGCTCAAGCTCAAGCTCAAGCTCAAGCTCAAGCTCAAGCTCAAGCTCAAGCTCAAGCTCAAGCTCAAGCTCAAGCTCAAGCTCAAGCTCAAGCTCAAGCTCAAGCTCAAGCTCAAGCTCAAGCTCAAGCTCAAGCTCAAGCTCAAGCTCAAGCTCAAGCTCAAGCTCAAGCTCAAGCTCAAGCTCAAGCTCAAGCTCAAGCTCAAGCTCAAGCTCAAGCTCAAGCTCAAGCTCAAGCTCAAGCTCAAGCTCAAGCTCAAGCTCAAGCTCAAGCTCAAGCTCAAGCTCAAGCTCAAGCTCAAGCTCAAGCTCAAGCTCAAGCTCAAGCTCAAGCTCAAGCTCAAGCTCAAGCTCAAGCTCAAGCTCAAGCTCAAGCTCAAGCTCAAGCTCAAGCTCAAGCTCAAGCTCAAGCTCAAGCTCAAGCTCAAGCTCAAGCTCAAGCTCAAGCTCAAGCTCAAGCTCAAGCTCAAGCTCAAGCTCAAGCTCAAGCTCAAGCTCAAGCTCAAGCTCAAGCTCAAGCTCAAGCTCAAGCTCAAGCTCAAGCTCAAGCTCAAGCTCAAGCTCAAGCTCAAGCTCAAGCTCAAGCTCAAGCTCAAGCTCAAGCTCAAGCTCAAGCTCAAGCTCAAGCTCAAGCTCAAGCTCAAGCTCAAGCTCAAGCTCAAGCTCAAGCTCAAGCTCAAGCTCAAGCTCAAGCTCAAGCTCAAGCTCAAGCTCAAGCTCAAGCTCAAGCTCAAGCTCAAGCTCAAGCTCAAGCTCAAGCTCAAGCTCAAGCTCAAGCTCAAGCTCAAGCTCAAGCTCAAGCTCAAGCTCAAGCTCAAGCTCAAGCTCAAGCTCAAGCTCAAGCTCAAGCTCAAGCTCAAGCTCAAGCTCAAGCTCAAGCTCAAGCTCAAGCTCAAGCTCAAGCTCAAGCTCAAGCTCAAGCTCAAGCTCAAGCTCAAGCTCAAGCTCAAGCTCAAGCTCAAGCTCAAGCTCAAGCTCAAGCTCAAGCTCAAGCTCAAGCTCAAGCTCAAGCTCAAGCTCAAGCTCAAGCTCAAGCTCAAGCTCAAGCTCAAGCTCAAGCTCAAGCTCAAGCTCAAGCTCAAGCTCAAGCTCAAGCTCAAGCTCAAGCTCAAGCTCAAGCTCAAGCTCAAGCTCAAGCTCAAGCTCAAGCTCAAGCTCAAGCTCAAGCTCAAGCTCAAGCTCAAGCTCAAGCTCAAGCTCAAGCTCAAGCTCAAGCTCAAGCTCAAGCTCAAGCTCAAGCTCAAGCTCAAGCTCAAGCTCAAGCTCAAGCTCAAGCTCAAGCTCAAGCTCAAGCTCAAGCTCAAGCTCAAGCTCAAGCTCAAGCTCAAGCTCAAGCTCAAGCTCAAGCTCAAGCTCAAGCTCAAGCTCAAGCTCAAGCTCAAGCTCAAGCTCAAGCTCAAGCTCAAGCTCAAGCTCAAGCTCAAGCTCAAGCTCAAGCTCAAGCTCAAGCTCAAGCTCAAGCTCAAGCTCAAGCTCAAGCTCAAGCTCAAGCTCAAGCTCAAGCTCAAGCTCAAGCTCAAGCTCAAGCTCAAGCTCAAGCTCAAGCTCAAGCTCAAGCTCAAGCTCAAGCTCAAGCTCAAGCTCAAGCTCAAGCTCAAGCTCAAGCTCAAGCTCAAGCTCAAGCTCAAGCTCAAGCTCAAGCTCAAGCTCAAGCTCAAGCTCAAGCTCAAGCTCAAGCTCAAGCTCAAGCTCAAGCTCAAGCTCAAGCTCAAGCTCAAGCTCAAGCTCAAGCTCAAGCTCAAGCTCAAGCTCAAGCTCAAGCTCAAGCTCAAGCTCAAGCTCAAGCTCAAGCTCAAGCTCAAGCTCAAGCTCAAGCTCAAGCTCAAGCTCAAGCTCAAGCTCAAGCTCAAGCTCAAGCTCAAGCTCAAGCTCAAGCTCAAGCTCAAGCTCAAGCTCAAGCTCAAGCTCAAGCTCAAGCTCAAGCTCAAGCTCAAGCTCAAGCTCAAGCTCAAGCTCAAGCTCAAACTCAAACTCAAACTCAAACTCAAACTCAAACTCAAACTCAAACTCAAACTCAAACTCAAACTCAAACTCAAACTCAAACTCAAACTCAAACTCAAACTCAAACTCAAACTCAAACTCAAACTCAAACTCAAACTCAAACTCAAACTCAAACTCAAACTCAAACTCAAACTCAAACTCAAACTCAAACTCAAACTCAAACTCAAACTCAAACTCAAACTCAAACTCAAACTCAAACTCAAACTCAAACTCAAACTCAAACTCAAACTCAAACTCAAACTCAAACTCAAACTCAAACTCAAACTCAAACTCAAACTCAAACTCAAACTCAAACTCAAACTCAAACTCAAACTCAAACTCAAACTCAAACTCAAACTCAAACTCAAAATCAAATTCAAAATTTCTTTATTCATAGGAACGATTGAAATTTACAGCAAGAAAATACAACCGTTAATTGAATTGTAGTCACAAAAACCAATACACTACATTGGCTCAGAAAAATGTTAAAATATCTATAAAAATACTTATTAAAATGTTTTTTCCTAGTCATAAAAGATACCTAATCTAACTTAAAAAAAATTACAGCACAGTATGCCTCTAAAAGGATAAACAATCACTACACAATAAAAAACATTAAAAATACAAATACATTTTGTTAAAAAATTGGCACAATAATTTTTTTTTATTTTTTTTTTAGATTTATTCCTTTGTTTTCAATCTTTGTTTCCAGTCAGTCAGTCAGTATCAGAATCACACACACCACCCCGGCCAAAAACCTCAAGAAGCCGAGACCACCAGCAGAAAGGAGATATTTTTATTTTCAACAAATTCGTTTACATTATAAGGCTCTATGTTTAAAATTATGTTAAATAAAGCTTTTTTAAACCTCAAAAAGTCGTTTTCCTTCTGCAGCTGTATAGGAAGCAAATTAAAGAACCTAATAGCTGAATACTTAGGTAATTTTTCTGTAAGTGTCAGTCTGTGTGATGGAAGCTATAGTTTTCATTTCTTGTATTGTGATTATGCTTAATTTTAAATTGTTCAAAATTATTCTTGTTCTTAAACATAAACAAAAGACATTCATAGATGTACAGGCCCGGAGCTGTTAAAATATTACGTTCCTTAAATTTACCCCGACAAGATTCTGTTTTTTCATTTTTAATATGGTTCGAATAGCTCTTTTTTGTGTCAGAAAGACAGCCTCAAGACCGCTGGCTCCCCCCCAAAAAGCTACTCCATATCTTAATAATGATTCAAAGTTTGCATGGTATATGGTCATTAGGGTATTTTGATTTAAATATGTTTTTACAACTCTAAATGAGTAAATTGATCTGTTTAGTCTCTTATTCAACTCTTCTATGTGCTTATTAAAATTAAGGTTCTGGTCTATATGAATGCCCAAAAATTTAGTGTTTTCATCTACCGCTATGTCTTTATTGTTTATGGTGACTGTATCATTGTAATCGTTATTTCTTTGCCTTGTTCTAAAACAAATGTAGTGTGTTTCTTCCTCATTCAGCAATAATTTATTTTTCAAGAACCATTCCCTTGACCTATCCAGAGCTATTTCTGTTTTTCCAATTAAATCTTGCAGTACTTTTCCTTTAACCACCAAATTAGTGTCGTCAGAGAAATTTATAAGGTTGACATCTGTTTCTTTTACTTCGTTTCCAATGTAATTTATATAGAATAGAAACAACAGTGGTCCAATACAACTCCCTTGTGGTATTCCTGTTTTTCCTCTTCCGAGTAAAATTTTTCCCTTCTTTTTCTACCAAAACTTTTTGCTTTCTATTTTTTAAATCTTTACACAAAAATCACTTTATTATGCACAAGTTTTCGACCGCTGCGCATTTTATTTGTATAGTGGAATTGAAGTTTTCCAGCTTAGATTTTATTAAAAGTGGCAACTATTCTTTTTTGTCTTTGCTGCCTCCTTGAACCCTCTTTCCCCACCACGGACATCCTGGATCCACCGCTGCTCTACAAAGCTATGGCAGAAATTCCTTCAATCAATCTTCAAACATTTTCTTGAGCTTTTTCTACGTTTCTAGTTTTCTTAACCGAAGGTATTTTACACCTTAGTTTTATGTTTTGGAAAAAATAAAAACGCTTTTTACATGCATTTAACGCCCAAATTTTATCCATCATTGCAGTAAGACTTTAGTATCTTTCCTTTTAAAATGAATACCTATTTCAGTTTAAATATGCACTTTGTTTAATGGCTGTAACCCTACCGTGCTTTATCCCATATTATTCGAATAATAAATCAGTGTTTATGTAAAACAACGTTTATGTAAACTGTCGAAAATATTATTCGATATCGACAAATTATAATGAGTAAAAATGTTTGTTTATCGATTATCAATGTGCAGTTTAATAGTATACTGCTCTTCAAAAAAAAATAGAATTCATAAACAACCCAAAGCAAGAAAATTGTCACTTTGCAACATTTGCCGATGATACAAAATTATAAATCACATACAAATCACAATTAACAATATTGCCATATTTAAATGAGGCAAAATTTTTCGGTATAACACTTAAGGCCGCATATATATATATTTCTAATATAAAAGCTACCAACTGGCAACATTTTTGGCCGATTCTTTTCCCCCGAATTTTGCAGGTTTGTTTTTCAAAAGGTTTTTAACAACCGTATCGAGAGTTTTTTGATAGTGACTCTTATTCTAAAAAAAAAACAAAATAATACGACCAAAAAAAGAGGAGTTGGCAACGCCTTCTCTTTTCACTGGCTTCGTCGAAACTCCCGGAAACTGCAATTATTTTTTTTAATTTTTTTTATTATATACAAAATATTTAAAAAAATCCATTGGATACGGTTGACAATTTTGACAAAAGAGTTCATACTTGACGGGCTGTGTGTGCCGCAGAATGGATGTCACGTGATTTGTGATTCATTCAGCCTCGGTCGGGTTTACCTAAATCACTGACCAGAATTTTAATGACAAACGATTTTGTTATACTTTTCGATGTCAGAGCGAATTGTTTGAGATCGAAACAAATCCTAATAAATCAAAGCTACCACCACTACCACTAAAAAATCAACTACTACCACCTCCTCCTAGATCCTACATCAGACAAACAACTACTACCACCTTCTCCTAGCTTCTGTCACCAAAAAACCAACTTCTACCACCTTCCCCTAGCCTCCCTCTACCACTAAAAAATCAACTACTACCACCTCCCCCTAGATTCTACCACCGGGAAATGAACTACTACCACATTCCCCTAGCTTCTACTAGCAAAAAATCAACTGCTACCACCTTCCCCTAGCCTCCCTCTACCACTAAAAAAATCAACTACTACCACTTCCCCCTAAATTCCACCACCAGAAAATCAACTACTACCACCTCCCACTAGATTCTACCACCAGAAAATAAACTACTACCACATTCCCCTAGCTTCTACCAGCAAAAAACCAACTAATACCACCTTCCCCTAGCCTCTTCTAGCAAAAAACTAACTACTACCACCTTCTCCTAGCTTATACCACTAAAAAATCAACCACTTTCACTTCCCCTTAGATTCTACCAATCAAAAATCATCTACTACCACATTTCCCTAGCTGCTACCAGCAGAAAAACAACCATTACCACTTTCCCCAAACTTCTACCACTACTCCCTAAGCTTCTGGCACCAAACGATCAACTACTACCACCTCCCCCTTGATTCTACCACCAAAACATCAACTACTACCACATTTCCCTAGCTTCTGCCACCAAAAAATCACCAACTGCCATCTCCCCTAGATTCTACCACAAAAAAACCAACCATTACTACCTTCCCCTAGCTTCTATCACCAAAAAACCAACTACTCTTAAATCGCTGAACCGATTTTTATAAAATTGAGGTAAAATAGTGTTGAACACTCCTACGAGCTGATTAGATTTTGGTCAATATTCATTAATGCTAATGACAGTTTTTTACCAATTAATAACTTTAAAAAATGCAAACTTTTTAACGGAGCATCGTATCATTACACTGTTTTCGGAATATAGTAGACTTTATTTTACTCAATAATTCGTGTTATAACAAAAAACTTCGTAGGAGCTTTAGTTTCTGAGATATTTACAAAAAAACTGTTTTTAAGGCTAACATATTATCATACGTGTACTTGAAGTGTGATAATAGGCAAGCTAGGAAGGCGTCAAATCCGTCATAGATATATTTATTTAATTTTTACTTTAACAAGGACACCAACAAGTTTTAAAGCCCAGGGGAATTAAATCTAGGCCCGCTTAATACTCTAAAAATGCATTGCAGTACAAGGCAATTAACAATTTTACGTCACTTGGTCGCATATGCTTGATAAAACCTTGGGTTTTACAGTTTTGTTTGCTTTGTTTTTCCGAGGGGGTAATTTGCTTGCAGTTTGTTTGTTTTACCATTTCTTTTTTCGCTCTATAATTGCTGCAAAATGCGACTACTGTGTGCATACGTTATTTATCTCGTTTTGAAAGCGGAGAAAACAAAAGAGGAATAATTTATTAATGTCACTGTCTTAGTCTTAACACGTTGACTGCGGGGCTGTTTTTGACAGTTTCGATTTTGGTGCGACACATGCCTCAGGGGGCATGTGAGGTAATATTATTTACATGTGACACATGCCACTTACGGCATGTGTGCCGATAGTAACTGTAGCGACATCTCTCGAATAGAAGTAAATGTTAAGAGAGAAATATGAACGAACATTGTTTTACAGGGATCTGGTCTATCTCTGGTTTTTACCGCACATGCCTCCTATGTCCATTGCGGTACCATTTGATAAAAAATATTACGATTTCTTGGTAACCTTTTATCGATCTCTTAGACATCGTTTGCAAAGCACGTTGCGCGCGGATGTCTAGATCTAACAATAAGTCACAGCTTGTCCAACACATACCTAAAATGGCATGTCCCGCACAAAATAAATAATAATTTGCTACTGTGCGGCACATGCCATTAAGGGCATGTGCCAGACATGCATCAACGGTCATGTGCCGCATAGCAGTTATAAAAAGTTTACTTATATGCGACACATGTCCATGAAGGCATGTCCCATATCACCCCCATATATTAGTTGTGCGTAAAAAATATTTTCGATAGCTACTTGTATCACTAAAATCGGGCAAAAAATAACGTTAGTGTGCTTTTCGTCCCAGAGGAATCACGTTCGAATTTTGCCTCCGCTTTATGTTAATGAACGCCACATGCCCCCAAGGCAGGGTTGCCAATTTTTTCAAATTAAAAAGCGGGACAAATTCAGTAAATGCGTAAACACAAAAATTTAAAATAGATACTTAAAATTTACATCGATTCTAGCATAAAGCTGGAGTGATTTAGGAACCAGATGGTGTGTTTATTTATTTACTTTTCCAAAAATACATTCAATAATTTAATTTTAAAATTTAAACGGTATACCTACCTATTTAAATTTAGTGAGTTATGCATAATAAAATATTTGATCTGTAATTTCTTTTAAAGTGATTTGTGAATTTTATTTAAAATAAAGAAAGATGAACCAACACATAAGTATGTACAGATAATAAATATCCGCCCTAAAATGACAAAGTAACTTAAACGAAAAAGTAAAACATTCCTTTTCGATTGTTTTTTTTTAAACAAAATTTATAAGTTATATATAAGCATATACAGACAGGTAAAAAAATAAGACAAAAATAAAAAAAAGCGGGAAAATCGGGACAATTTGCATAAAAAGCGGGACTTTAATGGGATTAAATAAAAGTGGGACCAAGCTACAAAAAACGGGACCGTCCCCCCTACCGCGGGACGTTTGGCAACCCTGCCCCAAAGGCATGTGCCGCAGTCAATATGTTAAGTAATAGTTACGCTTTTTTAAGCAGTGACAAAGCATAACATTTTTAAAAAATTGTTCCTAGCTCCTAAAGCAGCAATTTCTAATAACTTTTAAAAAGCCGTAATAAGGGTCTCCCTTATAGCCGCCTAATGCTTTATGTATGATATATTTTAAAGAAATATATTTCTTTAAAATATGTCATACATACAGGGTCTGTACCTAATGCTATAGTTCAAATTATACCCATTTGGAATGACGTCATTTTTGTTTATCTTTGTTTAGTATATTATAAACAGCGGTGACAATAAACTTTTTAAAAAAAGTGGTTTCTATGATTGAAATAGGTAAGTAATTGGTTATGTGAAGTATCCGTCACTGTCAATCAAAAAACATTGATTGACAAAATTATCTACGCCATACGTTTTTTTCTCACCTGGTGACGTCATTACAAATGCGTATAATTTAGACTATAGACTGAGAGTGGCAACCACTATGCGACTGTATTTATACCGAAATACGCTAAATCGTTGCGGCTGCGTATTGGATTTACATACCGGGTGGGCCAAAAAAAAAACGGAATTTTTTTTTTCATTATAACTTTTGAACTATACAATCAATTTTAATGGGACAAACTGCACTTAATAGAGAGTTAATCAGAGTTTTGATATATATTTTTGTCCGTCATCTCAAAATCCAAGATGGCGGATGAAATTAAAATGTGCCCTTTAAAGATGCTCGTTTATTCTTGTGTTGCAATCATGTTTTAATCAGTTTTTTAATTTTGTGCAAAATCTGCGTTCTTGCCACGCACAACAAGGTACGAATTAGCAAAATCGGTGTAGTGGTTCTCAAATAAAATGTTATTGTTTCTAACATTGTTTTGCATATTATTTGATTGCCTGCCAATCATGTCTGCCTTTATTCCCTGATAAAATTATTACTACTGAACCGATTTTAATGAAATAAAAAGCATCCTGGTGAGCATTGATTGTTTTACAAAGATCATAATCAAAGTTTATTGCCATCTTAAAATTTAAAATGGCGGACAGAATCATACTTGATTCTTCAAAATGGCGTGTTTATTTTTATTTTCCGAAAATGTTTAGTTTTTTTTAATTTAGAGAAAATCACTACCTTTTCCTCATACAACGACGTACAAATTAGTAAAATCGGTGTGGTGGTTGTCAAAAAATCTATTTTTGTTTCAACCATTGTTTTACAGATTCTAGATTGCATTGCCAATCCTGTCTGCATTCATTTCCTTATAAATTCGTTACTGCTAAACCGATTTTAGTGAAATCTAAAAAATCGCTTTAAAAATTGATTGTTCTTTAAAGATTGTTATTGAAATTTTCCGCCATTTAGAATTTAGGATGTCGGACAGAATCATAATTTATTCTTCGTGTTTATTTTGATTTTGCAAAATTGTTTTAGTTTTTTTTTTAATTTATAGAAGAACACTACTTTTCGTCCGCATAAAGAGGTTCAAATTAAGAATCGGTTTAGTGGTTCTCACAAAATCTGATGCATTGCCAATCCTGTCTACATTCATTTCTTTATAAATTAATTATTACTGAACCGAATAATGAAATAAAAAACATCATGGTGCAAACTTTAAAGATCAATCAGTTGGCGCTATGATGTTTTTTATTTGAATGAGAACGAGGCATTCGTTTGGCCTCGCAACGAAGCACTTTATTATTGTTTACATAGAATTTTAAATTTTATTTTCAGAAGCTACGGATCCGAATTTTCTTTACTGTGTGTGTCGAGTAAACGAAAACCTCAATGGACTCTTGCTGCTCTGCGTTTCCGAAATAGAAGAATTTTATTTACGTTATTTAAGTTAGAGAGAGAGATATTTGAAAAAAATATATTTTTTTATTGTTAAAAAAAAAGTTATTTTTTATTGTTAGAAAAACATTTCTTTTTCACTGTTAAAAATTAATATTTTATTAACGTTCGAAAAAGTTAAAAAAACATTCGTTTTTTGATGTTGGAAAAGAAATTTTTTTCAATATTATAAAAACATAAGATTATTTTTCTAATGTCAGAAAACGCGTTATTAAGCTTCTTTTTACTATAATAACGGTATGTTTTGTATTATTTTTACGTTATTAAAATGTTTTTCTCTTTAGTGGGTACATACATACATACATAAATACAGGGTGTCCCAAATTGGGCACTTTAAGGGGGTTTAAGGTACTTCTAGGGGAGACAGAGAAAAACTGACCACGCATTGCGAGGCTCAAATTTCAAGAGAAGACTTATAGTGAAAACCGCATTTTGAAATATCGTCTCATCTTTGAGCTACGGGAGCTTTTTGAAAAGTCTGCATTTTTGAAGGGGGTCTATAACTTCGTTATTAGTGGAAATTTTGATTTAGAATAAATTGCAGTTTCATAGACTTTGTCACGAGGAATTCACCCGCTAAATTATATTTTAACTGTCACTTTTAGTTTTTGAGATATGACATAAAGTTGCATTTTTTCTTATGGAATGGCCCATATTTGAATTAATTTTCGAATTCGTCGATGAATTCTTTTCAAACTGATGTATCATATGTCATGGTTTGATTGAGCGGTTTAGGAGATATTCAACTTTTTCACTTATTTCTAGTGCGCTATGATTTTCTGCTGAGGCAGGTCAAGGCATTCCAGTATTTTTTATTATTTTACACAGTCAAAAATATAGTAAGCCTGGTTTGGAAAAATTATAATTCAGCTGACGACCCTCAAAGCTTAGTTATAAAAAGTAACAAAAATGATACATATTTCAAAATAAAATTAAAACGCTTTTGTGCAAAATAATTTCATATCAAAGCGTAATGTCAAATTGTTTAAACAATTGAAAACAATGACAAAACGCCAAGACGCAAGGCCAAATTGATTTGCATAGTATTAAGACAACAAAACTATAGGAGCATTGAAGCAGGATTTGACCGCAAGGCTTTCACGTCAATGGCGCATGACGTCATTCAACGCACACTAGACAAAAATAAAAAACTTTATTATCTCTAAAACCGCTCAATCAAACTATGACGTATGATACATCATTTTGAAAAGAATTCAATGACGAATTCGAAAATTAATTAAAATATAGGGCATTGCATAAGAAAAAATGCAACTTTATGTCATATCTCAAAAACTAAAAGTGACAGTTAAAATTTAATTTAGCGGGTGAATTTCTCGTGACAGAGTCTATAAAATTGCAATTTACTCTAAATCAAAATTTTCAATAATAACGAAGTTATAGACCCCCCTCCAAAATGCAGACTTTTCAAAAAGCCCCCGTAGCACAAAGACGAGACGATATTTCATAATGCGGTTTTCACTATAAATCTTCTCTTGAAATTTGAGCCTCGCAATGCGTGGTCAGTTTTTCTCTGTCTCCTCTAGAAGTACCTTAAACCCCCTAAAAGTGCCCAATTTGGGACACCCTGTACATATCCCCAAGCGGAAAACATTACCCTTCCCTTCCCCGTGTTGCAGTTGGGTAAAAAGAGCTTAAAAAATTTAAAACAATTTAATTAAAACTTGGTTTGTCGTTACATAAACCCAAGATTTTCCTTTGCATAATTTTCTAAAAAGGGTTGTTTTGCCCTCAATGGGACCGGTAGAAAATTTTCTTTGCTGAGGCAGAGCACTCAGGAGAAATTTAAGAGAATGACTGGCCAAAAGTCTACTGCTAGCAATATTTAGAAATTTGAGTACTTTCCAACCGAAGTTCAAAGAAAATATGTCTGGCTATCTTTTGCTTGCTACGCTTTTTGTTATAATTGTGTAACAAAACAGGATTTGAGCATAAAAGGTATTTTTGCCATTTATAAGTTTTTAAATATTTTTAATTAAATATTGTTTTTGACATCAACAAGCATTAATTATATGCAAGACTAGGTTAAGATTAAGTAAAATTTATGGCAACTCCGGCGACTTGTTTTTTGGCATATTTTCAGGTTCGCTGTATTTTAATAAAAGTTGTATTCGGCTAATATGTCCTTTGAGCCACCAACATCAAAATAATTAATATTTTGTAACTGGAAAGAATTAGCTAAACTATTTTCAACTTTTAAAAAACACACTGTATGATTTTAACTTTATCGATTTTCTGAGTCCACGCATCTTTGAATTGCGGTGGTTTTTTGTCTCTTTGTTTTTCTCGCCAATGCGAGAGAGCTTAAGTTTCAGACCACGGCAACCAAGAATGTCTGTAGAGCAGAGTGGCTTGTCATGGCCGAGAAAACCGTTAAAGAAAGCTTAGATTTTAGACCAATCAGCTAGCGGCAAGTTGAGAACGCCTAGAGAGCAGGGTACTGAAACTTTCGAAAGTCGGGAGGGAGATCACTCTTTAGTTGCGCTTTGCTTGGTTCGTTACGCTTTCGTTCACACTTCTTAAGGGGTTTTATTTCAACTGGGGAAATTTGTTAATTATTTTAACATTGTATAAAACTGTTAACTTTATTATTCATAATTATTTTAGTCTTTTCTTTTGGAGTTTAATAATTTTAAAGCCATTAATTATTACTGTTTCCAGTGTTTTGGAATAATGTGTTTACCTGTTTTATGGTTTTTTAGCATCAAAATACAAACCATTCGTTGCCCTAAAATCGGCATTTTTAATCAACAATATATCCCAAACCTAAACAGTAATATTAAGTAAATTAAACAGTTGATTGAATAGTTTCACTCATTCAATCAACGTTTAAAATGTTGATAAATATATATATTTACAACAAATATACAAAAGGTTTATAAAGCCTAAAAGTTTCAGAAGTGTAAATATTTGAATACAAAAGCTTAATAGTAGTAAAAGTTGATATTCAATTAATAAATCTAAGAAGTGAAAGTGTGAAGCTACAAGAAGAAAATTGAAAAGGTATGTATGATTTTCCTACAATGGTTATACATTTGAGAAAAACGTTTACAGCATACTTTTCCTTCAAGAATCGTCAAATTCCCTTTCGAGAACAAATAAGTAATAACATTTAATCTTTTTATAATTTATATAAGTTGTAGCCTAAGTTGGTAGCTCACACCATTTAAGCCTTGGCCACTTGAGGTGACAGTACCACTGTCACACTGGCCGCCTGTTACAATTGGTTTGCCTTTTAGAAACGGACAAAACAAAAACAAAACATAAACTCGTGTCGAATAAAAAAAAACTGAAACTTTTGGCCAACTTTTTCAAGACTGGCGTGTTTTGCGACAGTTGAAGTTTTGTTTTTAGAGTCCCGTTTGAAAGCGGTAACATCAAAAGGTTTTGAAACTAGTCAAACTTTTTTTTAAAACTGACATGTTTTCTTGTGTGATTAATATAACCCTCGTTTTTCTTTAATAAATCCCTTTTTAGTAAATCATTAATATCTTTAATATAGGGAACTTGCGGGGCCAAATTTTAAAGCAGTATTTTTGGAAGATATGCCCCCTTTAAGAAAATCACAATTTCAAGAAAACGGTTGATGACGGAAGCAAAGTTTTTGACCAACTTTTATAGGAAATACATATTTTTATAGAATTTCAGTCATGCCAAACATAAACGATCGTCTGACCTGTGTACACATCAAAATTGGAATCAAAATATACATGTATCAAATGTACTGACCTCCCTCTACAAGTCCCATTTTACGAGAATTTTATATACGACCAAATAATGTCTCAAAATTGTTGTGAATCTGAATCAAGTCGCCATACAAATACGGTACTTTTAACGCTTTCCTCACAAAGGAAAAAATGATACTTCTCAAAAACAACTGAAAGTGGCATCAATCAAATCCGCAGCCAACGATAAAGACTGGCCATGGCGCGTTATAAGCAAGTCGGCGGTCACGTGATCTTAGGAGTCCCAGGATTCTTATTGTATTGCTTAATATATTATATGTTTTTACACAATTTAAATAAATTAACAAAACATTTTTGTTCTTTTATAGGCAAAAATTGAAAAAAATATTTTGCTGATATGTGTTTATTATGGATAAAAGAACTGAATCTATAAAATAAAAAATTATACAAAATTTGCACTCTAATATCTTCAGGTACATATATTAGGTACATAATATCGTTAGTTACTTCAAATCTATACAAGTCTTTCAAAATTGGACATATCAATCCTAAGCTTTTAGTTTTTTAATTTTTCTTTGACTGTCATCATCTTTGTCTGAGTTCTTAATCAAAGATTTATTAGCAGACACTAAATCATTGTGCTTTTTAATAAAATTATTTTTAATTTTATTTTTATTAATTTTTTCAAGCTTGACAATAGCTTTTCTCCACAAAAACACTCGCTAGAGTTATCTGAAGAAAAATTTTCAATATAAAACATTTCACAATAATTTATTAAAAAGAAACAAGTGATTTTGTGAATAAGTGAGATGGTTTTCACGAACTGAATGTAGTGGTCGTCAATAATTTTTTGAAAAATTACCCAGCACAAAGTTTAATATATATTTCATTAAAGTGTAAGTTAACTACCTACACATGTTCTTTTAAACGCTGTATCTTACTTTTTAAATATTTCACACTACCAGAGAGATTACTATCTATTAACAATATTTTACAAATCAGTATTTTAATATTGCGAGGGTGCGGAAGACATATTACCTTAGAATTGTAAATTGACGTGTATGCACTGGATGACTGGAACAAAGATGAAGCCAACATTAAACTGTATCTACAATATCTTCAATGCTCAGGTTACCTTTTTAAGAGACCTAATTGTTCAATAAGAAATGACAACTCAACATTTTTCACTTTCACTATCGAAAATGTCACTAAGGATGTCTATTACTTGATCAATCTTAGCCAAGATCTGATTTTTTACCACTTCTTTCCCGTTTGCAACATATTAGGTTTCAGTTTTATAGTTGGACCGACAAGGAACAACACTAATTACACGTTCGCGGCAATGTTTATCTTATAGGTTTTTTCTTTATAATTTAGTCATTAGCCATTAATTATTTTACCGCAGCCCACTACAGTCTTTTTAGTGGGCTACGTTATTTTAATAAATTTGATAAAATTCACATAAAATTCGTGCCCGAATTAAAAAAAAATCGACGTAAACAAACATACCAAATCTGAAAACACACATGTTTTATAATGACAGCGGGCCGTGAGGCGTTTTTTTGTAAGCTTCCTACGGTCACGTGATATTTCCGCGCCTGGGCCGGTCTTTCTCGTGGGCTGCGATCAAATCACAGTTTTTTTTCAAGGCCTTCTAGTTTATTTACTCTAATTTAGGAAAGGTGTTTGGGAGTTTCAGTATGTTCTTAATTTAACCCTTTTTGGCCAAAAATGAGGTTCCTGAGCCCACGGTGCGAGCGCGTGAATATATTTACCCTTTTTATTAATAAAATTCGCCCAGCTCTTTTGTATGAGTGGAGCGCATAGGAAATTAATCCTATAAATTCCGAACTATATTCTCGTACTCTTGTTTCCCAGAAAATGTAAATAAGTATGCAAATGCCCGCGCGCTATCCTTTGCCTTAATTTTAAAGGAAACCGGAAAATTTCTGCGTTTTTCCGCGCAACAATATATACAGACGCGGTTATATTACTTGAGAAAATTTGAAAAATTTCACTCTCTATACGAGTCATATCTCGGGAAATCATGTCAATATTAAATATTGGAAAAATTACAGTAGCATCTATCTATCTATTTAGCCTTCTTCAATTCATATTTGGACATAGGCCTCCCCAAAATCTTCCACTCTTCTCTGTCTGTCGCCATGTTCATCCATCTAGTTTCCGCGTGTTTCTTCAAATCGTCCGTCCATCTCATTGGGGGTTTTCCCTACTTCTTTTATTATCCCAAGGTCTCCAGTTTACGATATATTTGTTCCATCGATCGTCTTTCTGTCCGATATTATGACCAACAAATTTCCATTTTAATTTTGCTAATTTTCCTCTGACATCTCTTACTTTTGTTTTACTTCTTATCAGCGGCGTGTGGTAAAAAGCTTTGGGAGTGCACACCAAAAATAAAAAAAAATTGCGGCGCAGGCAAAAATTTTTTTTTGCAAATATTTAAAAAATTAGATATTTAGTTAGATATTAGTTACTTACCTATTATTATTAAATTATAAATAACTAATAAACTAATAATCACCTAGTTTACATATTTTCTCTTCTAATGGCAAAGATGAAAATTTAATTACCTTTAAATATTGCACGCTAATGCTATCAGAATTAGAAACTTTCGCCATTGTCGTAAATACCAAATCATCGAAATCAAAACAAACCGCCAGCGCCCGACCGATAATGCCAAATTAGTGGTGTGCAAATACTATCTACTCGATACTTTAATATCTAATACATGGGCGGATTCGAAGTAATTGAATCCTTTTACGCCAAATACTCGTTACTCGAATCCCGAATGGGACCGAAGCCAATGTGATACTTTCGTATCAATTGTATCGGCATCGGCCGTATGAGTAACGAGTTTGGAGTACTTGTAATCATTTAGACCGATATTTATTTACTTAAATTATTAAATAAACTATTGCGTATACGTACACGATTAACAACATAGAAAATCTCAGTATTTATTGGATTTACCGATAATATAATGATTACTTAGTACCGAATACAAAAATTTGATACTCGAATAGGAAGTATCAGTATCTACTCGATACTTGGAAAAGTAATCGTTGCCCATCACGATGCCAAATTGTCTAAGCGCACTAATTCAAAGTGCCCGTGAGATGCTCTAACATGCAACGCGAACCATGGGCGCGGAGGGCGTCACGGGGGTGCGGGCGGCATCGAGGCTAGTTTTTGTACAAGGCACTGCCGAAGGAAGGTTCAGATTATATGTACTGTAAAATTCTATTGGGACATCTCTTCCTCTCTTTCTATATTTCGTAATTAGAATGCGAGATAACATCTACGGTGCAAATAAAAGTGAATAATTAGATTCGAACTAACTATATAGCGCATCCGCCATGCACCGCAGGTGGTTTGAACACGAATACAAACACATACATACCGGGTATTACTTTCTAGGTAATATTCCAGTCTTTACTGAATTCGTTTGGGGTAATTATTAATTAACAAATTAACAAATTAACATTTGCCTTTCCATTGATCTTTGGGCTTTTGTTGTGTCCAGGTCTGGAATCCAAAGGTAAGTGCAGGAAGGATACATTGGTTATACACTTTCGTTTTGAGGTACTGAGCATATTTTATATTTCTTAATATGTAGCTTAGTTTACGGAATGCTGCCCAGGCCAATTTTACTCGTCTCTTGATTTCAGCTGATTGGTTTCTTTTTTCAGTTTAATAGAGTTTGTCCCAGGTATATATATTCCCCTAATTTACTCTGTTATATTTTCCTTTGGTTTTTTCTGAATGTAATATTTTCATCTGTGTTTTTAGGATTTTAGTTTTAGTGTAGTTCATACTTAATTATACAATATTTTTAGCTGCTGTATCCAGTTCTTCCAGCCGTTTTATCAGTTTTTCTTTCTTGTCTGTTATTAAGGCGATATCATCAGCATATCTTAGGTGGTTCAAGAATTGTCCCTTTACTTTGATGCCTATTTCTTCCCATTCTAAAGCACCTTATAAAACACGTGATTTTAAGCCCAATTTACTAGTGACATGTCTTCTCGAGACAACAGCGGACGAAAGCAATACTCTTTGTGTGACTCTATCTATTCACTGCATTCCAGAGACACGTATCTCGTCTCTGGTGCAGGCACCGTATTCTTTCACTTAAAATAAGTTAGCCTGCAATTAACCACGCCTAGGTGAGTTTGCTATAAGATAAAATGCGTTATTAAGCATAATTATTATGCTAATCTATTGATTTTTGTTGCTAATAAATCTGGTCATTTTCGTAGAGAGACACAGATTTATTTCCGACAATATAAAATGTAAAAATAATAAAGAGGAATATGTAAAAGCAGGTTCTTCAAAAAATAACATATTCAAAAACGAGTCCCTCCCAACCAAAAATATGAACACAAAATATACCCAAAAAAGGATACAAATCCACAATGCGATGGAGCCTCATAAATTGATTTATCAGGCTCCGTCGCGTTGTGGATTTGTAGTAGCCGGCCTGGCATTATCCAGGCATTCTTAAAGACTTATGTCACACTGATGTGCTCAAATAAGAGCGAAACACATGTGTCTGTGGCTAGTCAGACCACACCTAATCGGAGTAACTAATACTTTGGTTAGGTAAGTGCGGGCAGATAAACAGCTGATCTCGTAAAAAGTGAGGTTGGTTTATTTGTTTTGTTTTGCAGTCGTTGATTTGTTGTTTATGTTGGTAGTGTGGTAAGTGTTTAAGTTTTGATTTACAGTTTTTAATTCGTTGTACATCTTACGAATCGCGGCCTGTTGATGAAAATTCATATTTTCGGTGCAAGTGCAGAGTTTTTTAATCTAACGGAGCATGGCTCTAGTGTTTTTCCCTGTAAAAGTTGCAAAAATATTAAAGTAAATGTTTGAAAACTCTCCGTTCTTCGGCTACACAATATTCGAGCGTAATACGACTGTTGACCAGGCCTTAAACGCAGGTACTTGTTCGGCCTCGCAGCGAGGCATGCGAATTCTGCCTCAAATGAATACGCGCCTTTACGTCTTACGTTAAATAAATTTTATCAAATATCCAATCTGAAGCACAAGGAAAAAATGCTAGACGTCAAAAAAATATAAAAAATATCCGCAGTGGCGCAGCAGTAATCGATCATACCACATAACGTATCAATTCTCTTGCAAAATCCAATTAAAATAAGGGCTATCGGGAAGATGAAGGGGAATCAAGGGCATTATTTACGAAAATTTTATATCCTACTTAAATCTCAATTGAAAATAATAATATTCCTTCTTTTTTTTTCTTCGCAATTTTTATTGTTTAAAAAACCAACAGGGTGCTTATTTTAATTAACTTCAAATACTTAACTTAATAGCAGTGGCATCTGGCGACGGTAAAAATTGGGGGGGGGGGGCAGAAATTTATATTGCATGGAAAAGGAGATAAAAAAAACTTAGTGATTTTTATATCTGTTTTTAACCTCCAAAGCAAGTTCTTTTAAAAGAGTCTCTAAAACTCCATACTCATTTCTCTCTTTACTCCAGTTGCATATCCAGAAACGCCTCTATTTTCTCTTAATATAATAATATTTCTTAGTTCCTGAATTAGTAAACAACCAATAACATTGACACTTGCACGTATTACTGCCCTTGGCGCCATTTTTATTCAACTAATTCAATCGATTTTTTTGGCTGTGGTCTATTTTAGTTAATTAACTTTAGTGGATCAATTAAAATCGATCCACTTTTTGTTCAGACAACAACCAAAAAATCGATCGAATTGGTTGAATAAAAATGGCGCCAATGGCAGTAATACGTGTAAGTGTCAATGTTGTACATTTGTTTGTATATGGTTCTTATTGTTTTTATTTTTAACATCCGCTGTAGTTAGACCGTCTATTTTCATTTCCCGGGCAATCACATTTAAAGCATTTTCTCTGGCATCTTTATTTTTGTTACTATCTAGTCGATGATTCCAAAGATAGTCATTACTATGGTATAGTTCTATAAATTTAAACATAACACTCTCTGACCACTTTAAAGTTATTTTGTTTTAATCGTACAAGAATTATTGCTTGTTATATTATTATTACTCTACAAAACAACAAAACGCAAAATGCAATGAAATACAGTGATTTAAGTCAACCAACAAACGTTCACAAGCTTCAAACAAGATTCGACTCGTCTCAAAAATATTGATGGCTCATAACTTTAACGATAAAGCTTGAATGGATCAAATTTTTGTGAAATCGACAAAAGTTGACCGATTAAAGTTGAAACATATGTTCTCACAGTTCTTTTTATTCGATTTTAGATGAACAACCAAAGTTGATCAACTAAAATCGATTCGTGAGAACGCGCCTTAAAAGCCTGTTAAATTGTTTGATAAAACAAAACTCGATAGACACCGACGCAAAGCCGATGTGATTTTCGCGCAATTATTATTAATTGGTATGAGTTCAAAATTAATATTAACTTTTTAGTCGATAATTTCGCGGTCTCATTTGGCAATTACATATTTTCCTTTCTCGTGATTGAACATTGTGCAAATTTATAGAGCATGTTTAAATTTTAAACTCTGGCTAATAGTTTCCAAATCAATAAAATATTCTGTCGAAAAGTTTTAAAAGTTTGAACTTTATTCGAAAAATGCATCCACATGAATTTCAAACGAATGTTTAATTGCTAAAAACTGAGTTGATAGCTACGTTGCGTTCGTCGCTTCACTTTAGCAAAACGAGTATTTTAACATTACGATTAAACCTTTTATGGCCAGTTCAGATTCGACATGCTTGTTGTCTGATGTCCCAATTGCATAATTCTATGAAAAAACTTTGGCTAAAGCATAGGCGATTGTTTCTAGTATAAATGTATATACAGCATGATTTAGGATTTATAGACCGCTTGCTGTGCTTAATGTGTGTAAGACAGAAATAATAGAGTGAAACATATATTTTGGGAGGTGGTGTCGTAAAATATTTTTCGCTGTTTTAGACCCCGTATTCGGGCTGGTAGTGAGAAAGCAGGGGAATACAACGTGATATCTCGTCTTTATGGAGTTTTTCGTCATTCCGTCGTGTGCAGGGTGAGAAGTGGATATTTGTTTTTCAGGCAAATTCTAGCTCAAGCAATGGCTATTTATTACATTTACCGTTCAAAAAAAATTACAGATGTTCAATGGTATTTCGCGGAAAACAGCTGTCAATATGTGGCAAATGTATTTGTTGTCGTGTTTGATATAAGTAAAGGATATTCCAAGCCGTAGCACGATCCAAAAAATAGTCACCCATTTTCATCGAACAGAATGTGTCAATTTTTGCCACAAATGCAGTGGTGAAAAGGCACCTCCTGTCCTTGAAAAAGGAGATAAAAGAGAGCGGCGCGAAACTTCCTGTTTCAGTAAAGCAATTGCCAATGATGTGAGGTGGGCGATGATATTTCACCCTTAACCGTCTGTAACATTTTGAAATGACATACATACCGGAATTTCAAATTATAGAAACCACAAGATATTTTTTCCAGATGATCAGTTTCAAAGAATGGAGTTTTGTGAAACCATGTTTGAAAAAGCGGATCAGGATAAAGTTTTGTTTTACAGACGAAAGTACGTTTAAGAATTTTAGTCTATGGACAAATCGGCTTAAAAGGGGGTTTCGTGTGCAAGTCGTGTCAGCTTTTTGCCGATAAGCCAAGTTTGTTAAGAGCACTCCATAGATCAGGTTTTGACTTGTTGTGATTCTGGTAAATGCGTGACTTTAAAGATATGGCCCCCACCACTTTTTTTTGCACGATACTTTTTAAAACGATGTATCTTTCTCAAAAATAGTCGTAGAGGGTTGCAAAAAATGGCAAATGAATCAGTAAACACCCGCAATAAAATAACTTTCTATTTTGCTTCGTTTTTTTAGAAACAATAAAATAACTGAATTTTTACTTTTTTTTGGTATAGCTTGTAAAGTTTAATCTACATTCTTAATAACACCAAAGCAAAATTTAAAAAAAAAAGTTTAAGTAAACGTTGTAAATTGAACATTTTTCTTTAGTTCGGTGTATATAAGTCTTATATAGATGTATATTTTATATTTGTTTCAATAAAAAAACAATTTGTTGTCACCAAAACGACTACCGAAAGTGTCTTACGGTACGCGGGCGCCTAAAAGGCGGCGCGCGGCTTTACGCAGCTGAGGCGTCTAGTAAAACAGGTGATTTCTATTATTATTGTTATCGTTGTTTGATGGACATTATCAAACAACGTTGTTATTGTTATTTTTGAAAGTGAATATCAATCGACGAAAGTTTTTACAATATAGTGCAGGTGCTAGAGGTAGTTGAGTATGCAAAATATGAGGACCGCAGTTGGACAATGGATCCTAGCTGAGAATAGGTCACAGACTAACGATTTGGATGTTGCCGGGCAAGTTTCTGGTCCAATTTTTTTTATCCCACCTTCTTATATAGTCGTGTTCGAATTTCTAAAAATGTAACCAAGTTGACGCCCTAAAGATACAATGACATAGAAATGAAAAAGTTTTTTAAATTTTAGCTGCAAAATCCCCCAAAACCCCCCAGACTCCCCAAATCCTTAAATTTTTAGATTTTTTTCAAATTTCCTTAAAAACTAAGCTTACGGAAAAATATGTAGTAATCTTTATTGTAGACCATAAAATTTCCTTTTCAACAGTGTATATGTCAGTGGGGTACGACTAATGACAAACTCTCCGGCGGCGTCCGTTTATTGAGGTAGTGTAAATAAATTTAAAAAAGAAACATGTTTATTAAAGGTTTTACCCGATTTTCTCAAAAACCGAGCTCTATATCAAAAAATATAATACACACTTTGTTATTGACAATAAAATTGCCTTTTAAATGATGTATAATAAGGCAATGGTAGTTTTGTATATAGCAATTTAGGGGCGTCCGTAAATAAAATCAATTTTAAAAAATCACTAAATTTATCAATTTTTTACAAGTTTTATCCAATTTTCTTTTGGCGTTTATTGTAGAAAATAAAATTTCCTTTTTAACAATGTATTAGTCTATGGGGTCAGGCTAATGACAAACTCTCCAGCGGCGTCCGTTTATTAAGAAAATATAAAAAAACTAAAGAAACCACATAGGTTTTACCCGATTATCTTAAAAACCAAGCTCTCTATCAAAAATTGTGACCTATAGTCGATTGTAGACAATAAAATTTCCTTTTAAACGTGTATAATAGTGTAAGATTTATCTTCTGATTAAAACTTCACAGGCCTGTGCAACTTAAATCAATTTTTACAAATCACCAAACAAATTACACCAATTTTTTTAGTACATTTCAAATCAAGTAATTTAAACTTTGTTGTATTAAAATCGGATAAAAAATAAAAAAGATACATTTGTCTTTAAATATGCTTATTCGCCATATTGAATCCGCCATATTTAAAAAAAGGCGCGATTATCACAATGACAATAAGTCAAAACCTGATCTGCTAGGTATGTTAAACAAATTTAAGTTAGTTTCAAAAAGTTCTAATGGTTTTCATTAAAAGCATAATTTTTAAATATACCCCAAAGACCCCTATTTTTTTCCAGTTATTTAGAAATAACTTAAAAACTAATTAACGCATTGGAACACTTAAACCACATTTGAATAAAGAATCAAATCAGCTATCTTTTTTATATACACTTTTTTTCTAGCTCCAATAATTTTATAAAAAAAATAAAAAAAAACCTTTTTTTTTAATTTTCTTTGTTTTTTTGACAAATTCAAAAAAATACATATTTTTTGACTAATACATTTTTAAAAACATTACAAAGCAAGTATTGTCAACTTTGTTCCATGAAAATCGGATAAGAAATAAAAAAGTTACAATTTTTATAAAGATATGCCTTTCCGCCATTTTGAATCCGCCAATCTTTCAAAAAACGCTTTACCAGAATGACAACAAGTCAAAACCTGATATATGGGATGCCCTTAACAAAGTTAGCTTATCGGCAGAAAGTTGGCATGACTTGCACACGAAACTTGATTTTTCCATAGACTATTTAACCATGCTGTATATTAGAAACCCATTTTGCTCTACTGATGTTGCAAATTATTTAAATTTGTGTGCAAGATTCGGTACAGTAAAGTATTCACTCGGTTCAATTCATACCGCCCGTTTTCCGTCTCGTCTGTTTACACTTCATGTTTGGGGCCTTTTGATCAGTCTGGGTGGGGGCCTCTTCGTTAAAATCTGTTTGTATGCACCAGTAGAGGCTCTTTCCAGGCTACGACAAGAAAGAGCTCGTGTCTATCTGTAGCTCAGTTTATAGTATGACAGCCCGGTTTGCGTTTTTATTATTATCGTCTGATTTTTCTGTTTTTGGATTAATAGAGAATTATCGAAATTCAGCCAGTCTATAATTGTGCCAGGCACTATTTTGCCACATTCACATTGAAAACTGACAGTTGATCCTTCAAAATTGACATACCAAAGTCCAATTTAAAACTTTCGTCGTTTATTTTCAATTAATAAAAGAAGGCACTATTTATTCCGGTTCATATAGTAAACAAAGACCGTGTGTTGAAAGATCACAGCTGATATTACAATGTGAAGGTGTCAAAATTGTGCCTGGCATTATTATAGCCTGGCTTTATTTCAATAATTCTCTATTTTAAGATTCACGAAGGTTATAAGATTGTTAAAGCACATTTTAATTGGTGTACAGCGTGTCCCATTTTTAATGGGATTAAATGGGAAACTCGGTTATTATTAAAGATATCGATTTTTTGATTGAACCGAAATGAACCGAACCATGCCATTTTTCTGAGCCCTTAAAAATGGTGTAATCAGATTTTTGCTACACCTCGTAGTTTCGCTAATACAGGGAAGGGAGTTTTTGAAAAAAATTGTATTTTTAACCCTCAGTTACTATCGTCTATTTTGGGTCACACAAGTACTATCGTGGGGTGTTCTGACACCCCAATTCCTTAAATTCTGTATTTTTTTTAAATTAAAATGTAAAATAAATCTGATAACGTATAGTCACTTTTTGGTTAATTAGCTAACTATTATTTCAAAAATTAACATAAACTTTATTAAAATGTACTCTGTAGTGAATAATATTCAATCTGGTAACAAAATTAAAAACTAAAAAATATGTGATCCTTAAAAAATTTATTAAAAAAACAACAGTTGCTTTATAAAAAAATCCTCTGAGTTCCTCTTTCCTCAGACACGTGACTATCAATCTGTAACAAATAAACGTTTATTACTTTTGTAACAAAAAAAATAACAAGGATATTTGACAAACAATTTTTCTATATTATAAAGCGTTGGCACCGTATGCCATGAGTGTGATTTCACTGAAAATCGACCTGTATAACTGATCTCCCGGTATATAAATTGTAAAATACAAAAAAAAACAACAGCAATTTTTAATTTTTTACAATATATATACAGGGTGATTTACTTTACTGGTCTGCTTCTAAAGCTTTTGCAAAATGATCCTTACCTTTATTGGCATTTCTGGCAGAATGCAATATCTTCTGAATGTTCCCTACAAACATGTCGATTGTAGCTTTTACCCTTCATCTTGATTTTGCGATCTTTGTGACTTGGACATAGACGACACCTTCCATAGTTTCTTATGGCTCCTGGAGCGGTATCTTGGTTGGGCGGAACTCCAAGTAAGGTTCTATTAATTCCTTTTAGATTTTGAGATAGCTCGGGAGTTTCAAGTTGTCTTCTTGCTTGGTTTTGTATAAGCTGTTTTTTTCCTAAAATGTATCCGTTAGCATCAACTTCCTCCAAACTGTTATTATCGCTTTCATCAGCTGACAAAACCTCGTTATTATCATTAACTGAGGAGACCTCGAACTCAAAATCAGTGTTGTGGTTACTGTGCTGACTTTGAGCATCACAAGTCACTAATCTGTTCATTTTCAATTTCTAAGTCATCCACATCATCATAAAAATTGTCAGAAAGTTGATGAAGCTCTTTTTCGGTAAAAAATCTTTTCATTTTTGTAAGTCCACCAAAAAAACAAAACACCTTTAAGTACAATCGTGGGGTGTTTTGGCACCCCAAATTTCAAAATTTCGAAAACCCGTAAAAAAAAATAATCTTTTTTGGCACGATTCTGCTCCCTTAGACAAGCTGTGAAAATACCAAAAACAAAAAAAAAATGGCTATAAAAACATAGAAGCTGTAGCATAAAATATAGGTACTGGGGTGTCGAGACACCCCACGATAGTAACTGAGGGTTAATAATCCCTTATTAACTCGCTCATTTTGCAAGATATTTTTATTCTTTTAAAACCTTTTTATAGCAACTTTTTTAGAAGAAAATAATCACGTTGTCAATGTTTTATAATATTGTTTAGTTTTTGAGATATAGTATTTATCATAAAAAAACTAAATACGGACCTGGATTTTTTTTATTACTATTTTGATTGGTTTTATGCTATTATTATCACAAAATAATAATTTTAACAATTTATTTCTTTTGTAAAATTGATTTCCAGCGATTTTTTAATATGAAAGGTAATTTTTTAATTTTACCATAAAACTTTTATGACCAGCGTTTAGCTTTTTTATGTGCCACAAGGTTATTCTATTCAAAATCTACAAGTCAGTGGGGTGGTGCTTGAGGGGTAGGTTGAGGCAGTTTGAAAAATACTTCATTCGAATTTCGCTGGGTCGCTTCCATTCCCTATTTGTAATGTATGCTAAACAATTAATTATTTTTTATAAAATTGATTTTTAGCTATTTTAGTTATTTGAAGGGTAGTTTTTCAATTTACCATAAAACTTTTATGATTATCGTTTAGCATTTTTTATAAGCTTTCCAAAGAGGTGTGGAATTGCCATTTAAGATTTGTAAGTAAGTGGGTGTGGCGCCGATGGTGTGGGTCGGGGCGGTTTCAAAAATACGTCATTTTTATTCCCCCTTGATTTTATAGAAACGTAATTTTTGATTTTGTTGATATTCTTTTTGCTTTAAAAATTATAGCCATTATAAGTTTTTAGCGGCCAATCCTGTATTTATAAATTGTCAATCAACCCGCTTTGGTCCTAAATCTTTAAAGCGCCGTCAGATCTAGGGAGATTTTTGCAACAATAGGCAGTCCGGCAGAAATTTGCCAGATTTATATTGTAGGCTGACAGTTGATCTTTGAAAATTGACATGCCAAACTCGAATTTAAAACTAAGTCGTTTATTTATCTATAATTAAAGTCGACGGTATTTATTTGGGTTCGCATAGTAAACAAAATCCTTATGTTGAAAGATTAGCTGTCATATTCCAATGCAAAACTGTCAAAATATGGCCTGACACTATTATTGCATAACTTTATTCCAATAGGTCCCTATTATTGGTGAAAATGTCTGTAAATATCGACAGACACTAAAATTGCCAAACCGGGCTGCCGCAATCTGTCGCTTGCTTTGGAGCGAACTCATGGCAACTCGATTACCTCAATTACTCAAACACGGGACTCCGCTCTCTGTGCTGGATTTGGTGGCTTTGTGGCTTGACCGCTTAAACTGATTTAAAAAAAAAATTGGTTTTACGGGTGCTCTGAGCATTTTTGCTTTTCGGAAAGCTACGGACCAATATGCTTAGTTACCTTGAGTTAACTATACAGTTATTTCATGCAGGGGCGTACAACTGCCTTCAGAGAGCAGCCAAATTTTAACTTTTTTAAAACTGATGCCCTCTAAAAAAAAATTGTGTGTGCTTAAGATCAAACGGCAGAAGTGTAAACTTCAACAACTGGCCTTCATCAGCATCCGCAGCCAACGATAAAGACCGGCCATGGCGCGTTATAAGCACGGATCACCTAAGCAAGTCGGCGGTCACGTGATCTTAGGAGTCCCAGGATTCTTATTGTATTGCTTAATATATTATATGTTTTTACACAATTTAAATAAATTAACAAAAAATATTTGTTCTTTTATAGGCAAAAATTGAAAAAAATATTTTGCTGATATATGTGTTTATTATGGATAAAAGAACTGAATCTATAAAATAAAAAATTATACAAAATTTGCACTCTAATATCTTCAGGTACATATATTAGGTACATAATATCGTTAGTAACTTAAAATCTATACAAGTCTTTCAAAATTGGACATATCAAACCTAAGCTTTTAGTTTTTTAATTTTTCTTTGAGTGTCATCATCTTTGTCTGAGTTCTTATTCAAAGATTTATCAGCAGACACTATATTATTTAAAAAAACTTTACATGCCCTTAAACTAATTTTTTCAAGCTTAGACAATAGTTTTTCTACACTCGCTAGAGTTATCTGAAAAAAAAATTTCAATATAAAACATTTCACAATAATTTATTAAAAATAAACAAGTGATTTTGTGAATAAGTGAGATGGTTTTCACATTCAATGAACTGAATGTAATGGTCGTCAATAATTTTTTGAAAAATTACCCAGCACAAAGTTTAATATATATTTCATTAAAGTGTAAGTTAACATGTTCTTTTAAAAGCTGTATCTTACTTTTTAAATATTTCACACTACCAGAGAGATTACTATCTGTTAACAATATTTTACAAATCAGTATTTTAATATTGCGAGGGTGCGGAAGACATATTACCTTAGAATTGTAAATTGACGTGTATACACTGGATGACTGGATACACAAAGATGAAGCCAACATTAAAGTATATCCACAATATCTTCGATTCTCAGGTTACCTTTTCAAGAGACCTAATTGTTCAATAAGAAATGACAACTGAAAACATTTTTCACTCTCACTATCGAAAATGTCACTAAGGATGTCTATTACTTAATCAATCTTATCCAAGATCTTATCTTTTACCACTTCTTTACCGTTTGCAACATATTAGGTTTCGGTTTTATAGTTGGACCGACAAGGAACAACACTACACGTTCGCGGCATTGTTTATCTTATAGGTATTTTCTTTATAATTTACTCATTAGCCATTAATTATTTTAACGCAGCCCACTACAGTCTTTTTCGTGGGCTGCGTTATTTTAATAACTTTGATAAAATTCTCATAAAATTCTTGCCCAAATTAACAAAAAATCGACGTAAACAAACACACCAAAACTGAACACACACATGTTTTATAATGACAGCGGGCCGTGAGGCGTTTTTTTGTGGGACTCCTATGGTCACGTGATATTTCCGCGCCCGGGCCGGTCTTTCTCGTGGGCTGCGATCTGAATCATCATATAGCTCGTTGAATGTTCCTCTCACGGTTAGTCGACTCGAGCCGACTTCACTAGAATGAGCGTTACATGGCCGAGCCTGACGGCTCAGTTCAATTCACTACCCACAAAAACGCGCCTAAAGAAGTTTACACTTCAATTATTAAATTATCTGCAATTAAAAAGCGTACTTATGTGGTGAAAAATAAACTGAGATATGAGAAACTGAAGGATAAGTTTGCAGAGAAAAAGGTCAAGGGTATCACCGAAAGCTAAATTTTCATTAAAGTTATAGGAAAAAATAATTAATTTTGTTAAATTTATTTTAAGTGAGACAACCAATTTAAAAATGTAAAAAAGAATGACACCTATTTGTTTTTTGTGCGATGTTAATTTTTAATACCTCATATTAGAGCTTCTGACCAGCTCTTTAAACCTACCGACAAAAAAAGTAATTTCCTTAGCCGACACAAAGATGGCGCTTAACATATCAAAAATAAAAGAGACCTTTATAACCTATAGAGCAACTTTTTTTTTTAATTTTATTAATAATAAGCCAAATTTTCTAAAAAATTTTAAAAAGTTACAACCTGACATTTAACATTTTCAAATATTTCATAATAAATGACATGTCAAAATATAAAAACAACAGCATTTTTTTGGCTTGGTAATTTTTATACCAAGATTTGTAGTTTTATATTACTCTTATTTAGTTTTAAATTATAATAAAAAAATTAGATTCATTTATTTTAGCTCACACATATACTATACTATAGTAGTGTGAGCTATGGTGATCCTAATTTTTTCGAGAAAAAAAAAGTTGCTCCGATTTCAAAAATTTTTATATATCTTTGCGTTTCAGATGATTTTGAAACTTTTTTGTTGCGCCGTCTGTCTGTCTGTCTGTCTGTCTGTATGTCTGTCTGTCTGTCTGTATGTCTGTAACGACCAACGCGCATAACTCAAAAACCGCTTGGCCGATTTTAATGAAATTTGGTACCTAGGCTGGGTCTTGGGTCGAAATGGTCCCATTTAAAAATGAACAAAATCCACCAAACAGAAACCAAATAAAAGGGTGGGGGTAGATTTCAAAAATTAGAGTTTATGTGAAAATATGGCGTGTGTGATATCAAACGAAAGGTAATTGAGTCTGCAGTTAAACAAAATACATTTTAATTTATTTAAAAAAAAGGGTGGGGGTATATTTTAAAAATTAGAGTTTAAGTGAAAATATGGCGTGTGTGATAACAAACGAAAGGTAATTGAGTCCGGAGTTTAACAAAATACATTTTGGTTTTTTGTTTTTTTTAAGGGTGGGGGTAGATTTCAAAAATTTGAGTTTAAGTCAAAACATGGCTTGTGTGGTATCAAACAAAAGGTAATTTAGTCTGGAGTTAAATAAAATATATTTCAGTTTTTAGTTATATTAGCTCACACGTACACTATAACTATAGTACCTAGTGTGAGCTTAGGGGCCCATATATTGGCAGAGTATTTTAAAGATGGCGACCAAAAAAGTTAAAAAACAAGCATTTTTTTTTTCGAAATCTCACCAGAAAAACTGGACAAAACAAGACATCTCGTTAAACAAAACACTGGTATTTTAATGTTAAATAAAAATGTTGACATATGTCACGTATCGGGTTATATTATGTATAATTATATACAGGGTGTTTTACTTAAAAAAATAAACCATATCTCAAAAGTTTGGCAAGTGTATGACAAATGTCATTTTTAACATCAGATTCTGATGATTTAGAAAATACTCTGCCAATCTATGGGCACCTAAGCTCACACTGGATACTATAGTTATAGTGTATCTACGTAAAAGCTAATATAACTAAAAACTGAAGTATATTTTATTGAACTCCAGACTCAATTACCTTTCGTTTGATATCACACAAGCCATGTTTTGACTTAAACTCTAATTTTTCAAATCTACCCCCACCCTTTTTTTTAAAACTAAAATGTATTTTGTTTAACTCCAGACTCAATTACCTTTCGTTTGATATCACACACGCCATATTTCCACTTAAACACTAATTTTTAAAATTTACCCACACCCTTTTTTTAAATAAACTAAAATGTATTTTGTTTAACTCCACACTCAATTACCTTTCGTTTGATATCACACACGCTATATTTTTACATAAACTCTAATTTTTGAAATCTACCCCCACCCTTTTATTTGGCTTGTGTTCGGTGGATTTTGTTCATTTTTAAACGGGACCATCTCGACCCAAAACCCAGCCTGGGTACCAAATTTCATTAAAATCGGGCAAGCCGTTTGAGTTATGCGCGTTGGTCGTTACAGACAGACATACAGACACACAGACAGACAGACAGACAGACAGACAGACAGACAGACAGACAGACAGACAGACAGACAGACAGACAGACAGACAGACAGACAGACAGACAGACAGACAGACAGACAGACAGACAGACAGACAGACAGACAGACAGACAGACAGACATACAGACAGACAGACAGACAGACAGACAGACAGACAGACATACAGACAGACAGACGGCGCAACAAAAAAGTTTCAAAATCATCTGAAACGCAAAGATATATAAAAAATTTTGAAATCGGAGCAACTTTTTTTTTCTCGAAAAAATTAGGATCACCATAGCTCACACTACTATAGTATAGTAGTAGTGTGAGCTAAAATTATTTAAATTTGCTTAGTTAAACGTTACTGTTAGATCAATATTAACGGAGTTAGATAGTAAGCAAAATATGGCCAATTCAATCAAATCAGCCGGTCGTGACATATCACAACTTTTTTGAACCTATCTGTGTTTTGTTTATCGAGATGTCTTGTTTTGTCCAGTTTTTGGTTAGATTTAGACAAAAAAACAAAAATGCTTTGTTTTTATTTTTCGGCCGCTATATCTTTAAAAAATAAATAAATTATATTTTTGTTGTACATTATAATTTAAAACTAATTAAGAGTAATATAAAACTACATATCTTGGTAAGTGTGACCTTAGGGGCCAATATATTGGCAGAGTATTTTACCTTCCTAGCCGACGCAGCAATGGCTAGAGAAGGTATTTTAGCTCACACATATACTATACTATAGTAGTGTGAGCTATGGTGATCCTAATTTTTTCGAGAAAAAAAAAGTTGCTCCGATTTCAAAATGTTTTATATATCTTTGCGTTTCAGATGATTTTGAAATTTTTTGTTGCGCCGTCTGTCTGTCTGTCTGTCTGTCTGTCTGCCTGTCTGTATGTCTGTCTGTCTGTCTGTCTGTCTGTCTGTCTGTCTGTCTGTCTGTCTGTATGTCTGTCTGTAACGACCAACGCGCATAACTCAAAAACCGCTTGGCCGATTTTAATAAAATTTGGTACCTAGGCTGGGTCTTTGGTCGAGATGGTCCCATTTAAAAATGAACAAAATCCACCGCACAGAAACCAAATAAAAGGGTAGGGGTAGATTTCAAAATTAAAGTTTATGTGAAAATATGGCGTGTGTGATATCAAACGAAAGGTAATTGAATCTGCTGTTAAACAAAATATATTTTAGTTTATTTTAAAAAAAGGGTGGGGGTATATTTTAAAAATTAGAGTTTAAGTAAAAATATGGCGTGTGTGATATCAAACGAAAGGTAATTGAGTCCGGAGTTCAACAAAATACATTTTAGTTTTGTTTTTTTTAAGGGTGGGGGTAGATTTCAAAAATTTGAGTTTAAGTCAAAACATGGCTTGTGTGGTATCAAACAAAAGGTAATTTAGTCTGGAGTTGAATAAAATATATTTCAGTTTTTAGTTATATTAGCTCACACGTACACTATAACTATAGTACCTAGTGTGAGCTTAGGGGCCCATATATTGGCAGAGTATTTTTTAAATAAATTAAAATGTATTTTGTTTAACTGCAGACTCAATTACCTTTCGTTTGATATCACACACGCCATATTTTCACATAAACTCTAATTTTTTAAATCTACCCCCACCCTTTTTTTAAAATAAATTAAAATGTATTATGTTTAACTCCAGACACAATTACCTTTCGTTTATATCACACACGCCATGTTTTCACATAAACTCTAATTTTTCAAATCTACCCCCACCCTTTTATTTGGTTTGTGTTCGGTGGATTTTGTTCATTTTGTTTTTTTCAAGGGTAGGGGTAGATTTAAAAAATTTGAGTTTAAGTCAAAACATGGCTTGTGTGGTATCAAACAAAAGATAATTTAGTCTGGAGTTGAATAAAATATATTTCAGTTTTTAGTTATATTAGCTCACACGTACACTATAACTAAAGTACCTAGTGTGAGCTTAGGGGCCATGTATTGGCAGAGTATTTTACTTTGGATTACTTTTCATACTTTATTTTTGCGGTGCTTCATTTAAATCACTGCATACCTATTTGTTGTTTCTTACTTATACCATCTTTCTGACACAACTGAAGTTTATATTCTGACCCAAATATATAATTTTATTTTTATTTTTATTAAAATTTTTTAAGCTGACAAAACAAAAGATTTAGCCTCATTAAATTAAATTAAATTCAACGTAAGAAATGAGACCTACTAAAATCATTATAAAAACAACCATATTTTGATGGTATTATTTTAAAAGTTAATAAAATTATGGTTCTTTAAATGTCAGTTACTTAACGTTATTTATAAATACAGTGCGGACCTAAATAGAACTGCCCCCCTTCTAACTTTTGAACATAAAGGGATATTGATTTCTAGTAAAAAGTCTTTTTTAATGGGGCTTCTTTTGGGGATATCTAAGCTAAGTGACAGTTAGGATAAACTAACCTAATGTCAAAAATTTGACATAACATTAAATTTCTTAAATCGGAAGGGGTTCAAAAGTTATTTTGATCCTTTATGTAACACATTTAAAATTTTTAAAATCGGTTTAGTTTCCTAGGAGATATGTTTATTTTTCTTCGCGATCGAATAAAAAAAGTAAATTTTTTATCAAGCAAAAAAAATTATTAAAATTGATTTATTTTATTATAAAATAAATTTTTATTATTCTAAGTTATGTCTGAATCTAAAAATAAGTTAAAAAATTTAGGAATACGTGCTGTGTGATAATTTTTTCAAAACTTTTTTGTTAGAATAGTTATTAAAGTGCGCGCGGCGAGAGTTGAAGCCACCCACGTCACAGCTGAGGGGGATCTACTGGCCGCCTTTAGCTTGTGATTGACTGTTTCGGAGATCCATAGGCGTAGTGTTTTATATTGGGAATTAGTTTAATAAATTATTATGTTTAATTTATTCCGCACGACACTATCGCACCGCAAGTACCAATACCAAGATAAAATTGATGACCACGGTTTCCTATTTAAGCCCTGTTTCCACCAATGCATGCCCGATTCAAAAAATGTATCACGTGATGGCCCATGGATTTGCACCGGTTTAAAATGCAGTGTCAGCTGATGCGTTTTTTGAATCAGGGTGGACATGCATTGGTGAAAATCGGGTGTTAGATTTTTTAACTCATTTTTAGGTTTTGTCATAAGTAAGAAGCATAAAAAATCAATTCGTTATAAAACAAATCCTTAAAAAAATATTGTTTGATAAAATGTTAACTTTTTAAGAGTCGACCGCGAACAAAAATAGATATATTCTATAAAAATTAACCAATTTAAAAATGTTAAACTTTCTTGTATAGACAACCAAAATACCTTTCAAAAGAGGTATAACGTACCCCCTTCCAATAAAAAATTTTTATTGGTATGACAAATTTTTGACATTAAGTAATTTGGACTTGACTGTCACTTTTAATATCCTCAAAAAAGATCCCATTAAAAATCCTTTTCACCAGAAGTCAATATCTCCTTCTTTTTAAGTTAGCACCATATTTTTGGTAATGCTTTTACATGAAATGTTAGTTAGGGTTTTCTACATGTTTTTTTTAACTTCAAAAGTTAACTTTTTTCTACATGTTTTTTTAATTTTAAAAGTTGACTTAAATGGAACAAAAATTTGAATTTGGAAACAAAACCTTTTTTACAAGCTTTTATTTAGCTTCAGATGTTCTGTCTAACTAACTAACTATCAAATCTTGTGAAGCGTTTTTGACACACTTCCCATTATCCGATTTGGATGAATATTGGGACACACATAGTGGTCCCATGACAATACAACATTAAGAAAAAAATATCCTACTACCCCTACCCCCACCCCTTCTATAGAAAAATATGTTTTTGACACACTTCCCGTTATCCGATTTGGATAAAATTCGGTATGCACATAGTGGTCCAATGATAATACAACAATAAGAAAAAAATATCCTCCCACCCCTACCCCCACCCGCTTCCATAGAAAAATTTGTTTTTGACACACATCCCGTTATCCGATTTGGATGAAATTTGGTATACATATAGTGATCCAATGACAATACAATATTAAGAAAGAAATATCCTCCCACCACTACCCCCACCCCTTCTATAGAAAAATATGTTTTTGACATACTTCCCGTTATCCGATTTGGATAAAGTTTGGTATACACATAGTGGTCCGATGATAATATTGTCGGGTAGGATTTTATTTTAAATCGAACCCTTGAACGAGGGTACCGTAATAGATCTCTTATGTGAATAAAATAAATATGAAACAGTTTTAAAAACGTTACAAACTTTAATGAATACAAAATAAAACTCTGTTGTTGCAATTTACAAATTGTTACGAGACTTTTCTTATGACCTATAAAACGAACAAGACCCAAAATATTAAAATAAAACTTTAACTTACCAAAATAACAAACTGCAAAATATTCTTTAAATATAAAAATCTTATGTTTCTTTACTGACAATTAATTTTAGAGGTTTTAGTTAAATTCAACAAAACTTAGAATGTAACTACCGACTTGTCTTCTCAAAGTTTGGGTTTTTATAAAGAGTAGGTTGGACCTAAATAATCCATTATCCCCTCTTTAAAGAGCTTGGAGGAACCAAGCTAATGAGCTAAACAAGATAAGCTAAACAAAAACAGAGATAAAATACATTTTATAGGCAACATTTTCTTATCTCACAGTTTTTCCATGTCCAATCACTTTAAAGGGAAAACCCTCTCGCTACTTGCTGTATCCCCACGCTCAACCATTACGACTCCCACTCTAGACTTTTCAATAGTTTTTCTCGTCATAACCATCTGCTGTGTAGTGGGCGGCAATCAAATGTTTTCTATTTTGGAGGGAGGCGGAACCACTTTCTTATCTCAACAGAACCATAATTGTGTTTGTCGCTTTTCCAAGATGGTTTCGTACAGTGGCACAGTCAGGGGTTATTTGCATTCCTGACATATGCCCCCCACCAATTTGTCGGCGACCTCGACGACCTGACGTTATATGGTCTAAGGGTTGTTTGGATTTGACTATAACCAAACTTTGGAACCATTCATCTTTACTGTGGTACTGATATCAAATACTGGGAGTTTTTAGGCTGCTTTCGTGTGTTGTGCACCATTGACATGTAACAAAAGTGAGGCATTAGTTCTGAGCTTATACCGATGATTGTTTTCAAAATATGAGAGATAATGTTGTTGTCTTTACAATATTTAAAAAAATGTCTTTATGTTTAATTATAAAATTACTTAGTATAAAATTATCAAAATATTAAATCATTTACATTTGCAAAAAAATACATTTTGTTTAAAATAAATATGTCCTGAATAGTACGAATACAAAATTAACTATAATAAAAGTATTCAAATATTCCTTTTCAAAATAATTAATTTGGGTCTTGCCAACAGAGTATTTAAAAACTAATTTTCCAAATATCACTTGTTGCTTATTTTCACAAAATTATAAGCAAAAAGTGATTTATATTTTCCAAGAAAAATATCTCTCTCATATTTTCAAAATATTTAATACACATATTTAACCAAATAAATAATTTATATGATGCGCGCGCATTACCTAAGACTATTTAAGTAGGTAATTAGCAAAATCGTTTGCTATCGCTATATAGCTATTTTTTTTTGTATGTGAAAGAAAAAAAATCCGCCTTGTATTTTCACCTTGTAAGTGAAAGAAAAAAGTCCATCTTGTATGTTCACCTGGTATTTTCACCATGTATATTCATCATGTATCTTCACCTTGCAAGGACCAAAAAATTTTCTCCAAAGTTTTAAATAATCGGATCCCCGCCAAAATTCTAACATGCATGCATAAAATCAAATCAATAAAATAACATCTCCTCAAATTTTCAAAATATTATAAAAATATAAGCTTTCTATTTTTAAGAGCAGCTGCAGCTATATTTTTACTTGAGATGTGCCCATTAGATATATTCTTATATCTTTGAATTCCTTTAAAGATTGAGGGACAAAAGTATAAAATTATCTTTTTATAAATAAATAATAAACCATAATTTCAAATGAAAGCTTTGTGGTCTTAATGTAATTCAATTCGCTGATTTTTAGCTTCTGACTTCTATAGACGTTAAGATAAGTACTTAACGCAATTTGTATACGTATATCAAACTGCAAATTTGGCGTTTTTAATTTAATTACTTTTAACAAATACAGAGTCTCTCATCAGGAAATATTACATGTTAAAAAAATGTTCTTTATTAAGAAAATAGGTATTGTAATACCTTTAATAATTAAAAAAAAATCTTAGTGTAAATACTTTTTAATTTTCAAAAAAAATTAACTTTTTGGTTAATAAAGCTGACAGTTGAGCTAAATAGCTTTAGGTTAATCTTTTGAGCTAATATTATGTATTAAAAAATCTGCACAGTTATTTATGTGCTATTTAAATTTTTAATATAATGTCCTAATTTGACATTGACACAATAGTCCTGTTTTAAATGGGTGTCTTTGAAAATATGCTTAGCCCATTTCTCGAGAAATTAAAATAAAAAAAAATTATTTTTCTTTTTAGTAAAATTTATTTAAATGCCAAAAGATCTTTTGAGACAAAATTTATGCTAAATATTAAATTTTATATAAAACAGTTAAACTTTTTGTGCAAACTGATTAGTTGTTGGCTTTCTCAGCTACGAGTGAAGCTGAAGGGTCATTGCGTGCTTATTTAGTTCAGCTAACCAATTTGAACAGTGGCCATTGCTCAAACTGGTATGCCAAATAATGTACAGTAGCACTAGAAAAAAAAGTTGTTTTTTTTATTGCAAAGAGATATGCTCTATTGGGGCATGCGCAAAACGTACCCTTTTAAATCTTACTGTTTTTGTATATTTAGCTTTATGTTTTTCAGAAAATATCAAAAAACATATATTTTTTTTAATTACTAATTTTTTTCACTCGCCCTGTATTTCGTTGTTCCTGTAAAAGTCCCTACTTGCACAGGTTACCCATTTGTTGAGTGTTCCGTGGTACTTGTGTGGGTTTAAAGTATGTTTTAGTCGCTATTCGTCCTTCCAGATGTTAAATTATATCGTGTGTTCTGCCAAAAAGTTGGCATCAAAGGTCGGTAACGTCGTGACGGTTATTGAAAAAAAAAATAAATACAACGTAAATCGTTCGGTTCAGTAATTATTAATGTCTGTTTAGTGCTTGCCAAGGGCATTATCTCCAAAATTGTGAAACGTGTCAACCTAAGAAAAAAAATTATATTAGTATCAGTGTTTGTGCTAAAATAAATTTAAAAATATTTTAAAAAATTGTGAAAATAAGTGGATAAACATTATGTTGAAGCTCTACATTACACTTAAATCCTGTATGCACCATCCATCGAAAGAATTCATTTTTTCTTGGAGATACCGATGTAAGTCGTTTTTATGTTATTTTTTGTTGGAAAAAATATTAAAATAATGTTTTATGGATAATAAGTTACAACTTATTTCAAGTTTTTTTTTTAATTTTTTCCAGCGCTGAGCAATAGTTATGAAAACAACTAAATTTACAACATGTTTTTACCTTCCTTTCTTGTTGCGACTTTAACTGACTTAAAAAATTGACGTTCAAAGCACTTAACATTTTTAATAGTCTGAAATTGTAAATTCCGACTGACTGATTTAATCTTTTTTTTTTAAATAAAATAAAATTTCTAACTTGGTCTTCTGCCTATTTTATAAATTTGCCCTGTATAAATATTTTGCCGATATTTTCTATCCTTGTCACTAAAAACCGTGACTTTCTTTTTATGTCCAGATTTTAAAACAAGAAAAACATTCTGTGATTTTCCACGAAATCGCTTTTTATACCTAAAAAGTTTAGTACATTAACAGAAAAAATTGTTTAAAAGATATAGCGATATTGCTAATCTATTTTTATATGTTTTCTCCAAAACTTTTTTTCGTGCGCCAATTAAAAACAAAGTTCTACTAATTGAGTTTAAGGTTATTTGTTATGTTATTTACCAATTTTTCACAAATCCATCCTTCATTTCTTTTTTAAGATTTATTTTCAATAACTCTAAAACAACTATTTTTAAAAATACAATTTTATATGAGCTTTTTAAGAAATGTATTGCCTGTGGCGCTGCAGTTCCTTATGAACTTTAGTTCAACCTTTTATGTTTTGAAAAAAATCATTGAAGGAAACCAAAAATGTTTTAAAAATGCGTGTTTTGGAAAAACATTGCTTTTCGGACATAACTATTCACTTTATTTCACTCCATCTGTGTACTTTATTTCACGAAAGCATAATTAAATACGGCAAAACTTCTTATTTTGGCACTAGCTTAATTATTAGAACACGAAAGTCTAATTTATTCAAGTGGCTATCGAGAGCCTTTCCAATGCGACCTCAAGCGTGTCTTTTGTGGCTAACAAAAACATAATATGAAATCTTAACTTGTACTTGGTTTTTCATAAACTGACAAATCTTATTTTTTCCTTTTCATTTCAATACCAAATTTGTTGTTTAAAATATAATTTTTTCGTATTTTCGAAATATTGTCGTATTGAATGTCAAAGTTAGAAGTGGGTGTTTTGCATAAGAAATATTTACAAAAAATCGCGTTCAATAAATAAAAAGTATAAATTTAAGTGTTTCTGTACCAATTTTTGTTTTTTTAAATGTGCTTACATTCGCTTCTAAATATTAAAAAATATTTTTTTTTTTTTACTTTTTTAACTTTTTACAAAGAGTAATTCAACTTTGGTGTTTTAGAGTTCTTGGATTTTCGAAATTTAAGTAAGTGCCTATTTTTCAACATGATAACAATAAGGCACGTCTTAAAATATAAAAAATACTAAAATAATAAAATTTATCAATGTATTCTAATCGAAAATTTTACCTTAGATAATTATTTTAAAAATAGTAACTTTAATTTACAGAAAAAATAAACAAAATTGAACATTTAAAAATTTTTGAAGTTAGTGTGTGCTTGATACCTTTATAAATATATACTACAAATATATATAAAAAAAGTTCATAAAGCAAAAAATGTAAACAAAATTTAATAACTAATGTGCTATTAAACTTTGTTGAACTCAAGCGATTTATTAAATTCAAAACATCATCTGGGTCCGTCGAAGGTTCTTTTCGCAAAATATAATAACTCGTGAGTATATCATTATGCAAACCACTTTCAAAATATTCCAAAAAATTAGAAAAAGTCATAGATGCGTCATATTCGTCACAAATATTTGTTAATAATTAATATTCTCTTTTTGCTTTATATTTAATAAACAAATTTTTAATTCACTTTTGTAAAAAACTGAGCCAAATTTTTCTAAAAAATCGCATATCTGGCGTATTTTTCCATTTTTTATTTTGATTTTCTACTTTTTCTTTATATTTTTGAAACCAAGTAAAAGCCACGTATACTAAATATGTGCCAAAAAGATTTAGATAGATAGAATTTTTCTTTTTCTGTCCAAAAACTTTGGACCTGCACATCTTTCAAAATGCTCCAAAAAAAATCACGAGCATTAATCTCTGAGGAGGAATCACATAAATTTGGGGATACAAACTTTGGCTTTGCCGGGGTCCCGGTCTCATTTTTAATATCTCAAATTGTAATATTGGCCATTTCTATTTATTACAAAAAAATAACGCGCGTATTGAAATTACCCCTATCAAAATAACCTCTAGAATTTCTAAAAAATAAAAAAAAATAGAATTCGGACCAGGGGGTAGCACAACTTTGGGCCCTCCAAGTTTTGAAGAAGTTCAGTTTTACCTGGTCGGAATTCGGTACAGGGTTTGCTTGTCTTATAGTCTTAACATTGATTTAAAAATAAATTTTATAAAAAAAAATCAAATTGATGAATAATAAATAATTAAAAATAAACTGATAAATAAAAAAGTATTAGCAAAAAATTATAAATTTTTAAAGCAAAAATAATTAAAAAAAAAAATAATTTTACAAAATTATTTGCAAGATCTTATTCACACAAGCCTCAAGCCTCCACCAACTTGTCGGGTAGGATTTTATTTTAAATCGAACCCTTGAACGAGGGTACCGTAATAGATCTCTTATGTGAATAAAATAAATATGAAACAGTTTTAAAAACGCCCAAAACAAGACCCAAAATATTAAAATAAAACTTTAACTTACCAAAATAACACACTGCAAAATATTCTTTAAATATAAAAATCTTATGTTTCTTTACTGACAATTAATTTTAGAGGTTTTAGTTAAATTCAACAAAACTTAGAATGTAACTACCGACTTGTCTTCTCAAAGTTTGGGTTTTTATAAAGAGTAGGTTGGACCTAAATAATCCATTATCCCCTCTTTAAAGAGCTTGGAGGAACCAAGCTAATGAGCTAAACAAGATAAGCTAAACAAAAACAGAGATAAAATACATTTTATAGGCAACATTTTCTTATCTCACAGTTTTTCCATGTCCAATCACTTTAAAGGGAAAACCCTCTCGCTACTTGCTGTATCCCCACGCTCAACCATTACGACTCCCACTCTAGACTTTTCAATAGTTTTTCTCGTCATAACCATCTGCTGTGTAGTGGGCGGCAATCAAATGTTTTCTATTTTGGAGGGAGGCGGAACCACTTTCTTATCTCAACAGAACCATAATTGTGTTTGTCGCTTTTCCAAGATGGTTTCGTACAGTGGCACAGTCAGGGGTTATTTGCATTCCTGACAATATAACAATAAGAAAAAAATATCCTCCCACCCCTACCTCCACCCCCTTCCATAGAAAAATTTGTTTTTGACACACATCCCGTTATCCGATTTGGATGAAATTTGGTATACATATAGTGATCCAATGACAATACAATATTAAGAAAGAAATATCCTCCCACCCCTACCCCCACCCCCTTTCATAGAAAAATGAATTTTTGACACACTTCCCATTATTCGATTTGGATGAAATTTGGTATTCACATAGTGGTCCAATGACAATACAACATTTTAAAAAATATATCCTTTCAGCCCTGCCCCCACCCCCTTCCATAGAAAATGCGTTTTTGACACCCTTCCCGTTAGCCGTTTTGGATGAAATTTGGTATACATATAGTGGTCCGATGACAATAGAACAATAATAAAAAAATGTCCTCCCACCCCTACCCCCACCCCCATCTATGGAAAAATGCGTTTTTGACACACTTCCCATTATCCGATTTGGAGGAAATTTGGTATACATATAGTGGTTCGATGACAATGGAACAATAATGAAAAAATGTCCTCCCACTCCTACCCCTAACCCTTTTCCATAAAAAATGCGTTTTTGTCACAGTTCGCTTCAAACGACTTTTATAAAATTTGGTATATGCATAAAGGTCCGATGGCAATACAGCCCAAACAAAAAATATATTTCTACCTCTACCCCCACCCTCTCCTGCCCCCAATAGAAAAATGATTTCATTATAATCTAGAATAAACTCTTCTGTTATGTTATTGAACAAATATTTTCATTTAATAGAGTAGATAGCTGAGACTAAAAAGTAGAAAATAAATTGGTAAATTTTTTTTTAAGTCACAAGCTTTTATAAAATGCCCTAAAAATTAAAAAATAATTTTCTAACATTCTAATATTATCATAATAATAAAAGCGATGGCCGCAAATCAAAGCATAAGTTAATCTAAATTTGTGATCTAAACACTTAAAGAATATTCAACATAGCAGGTCATCAAAGATATGTTTGATGTGCCGCAATGTTATGCCATTGCCATACCTATGTCAGAGAAATTCTGGGGTATCTTGGGTCGGGTTGGGTGGGTTTGGTACCTCTGCATTTTGATGCTAGATTGATTCTTGCAAATAGTGATATTTAACTGATACGGATATCTTATCGTCCTAACATCGTCAAAATTTCCATCAGTCGGCCATCGCTTTTATTATTATGATAATATTAGAATGTTAGAAAATTATTTTTTAATTTTTAGTGCACTTTATAAAAGCTTGTGACTTAAAAAAAAATTATTTCAACATTTCTTTTACATTTTTTAAGATTTTGTCCATAGTGGGATTTAAATTCTTTTTTTTAAAGGGGTAGTTATACATTTTTTTAAAAACATCCGTGTTCTCCTCTCAAGAACTCCTAGGAGAGCGAATATTCACGATCGTACTGTTAAATATGGATAAAGAGTTGAAGTTAACTGGCTAGAGAATATTCCTGCAATTCATCGCATGTAGACACGTAGCCTTGGTTATTTTAGCTGATGAAACAAAAGTTTTGCAGTAAATTTAAAGGTTTTCTTAGTAAAACGATATTACCATAGTTTTACGCTGTAAAATAAGCAAGAGGTGTATTTTCTAACCTTCACTTTTTGTTTTTCCCGTTTCATATAACACGACTATACCACTAACTTTAAATTAAGAAAACCTTTGGAATATGTAAAATTTGAAAAGGTAAAGCTTTTATGCCGCCTGCGCTTCTCCACGTACAAAGGATAAAAAACTAATACAAAATATTTTACAATGCCTCCATAGGTAACTCTTATTATATTATTACTTAGACAAGAACTAGTTATGTACAAAGATCTCTAATACGAAGTAAAGCTTTTTCCTAAGTGGCTATTCACCTGCAACAAAACACTCCGAGGTTTCTATAGTCAGCATATTAATATATTTTCCTCTGATTACTTTTTCTCAACGTACTTCTATGTTTCTCCTCGGAGAGGCTGACAGATATTCGGGTCTCGTTTCCTCCAGCAGTTCCTTGTAGTGTTTTGTTCATTGTTCTAATTTAATTACCTAAATGTTGACCTTTTCTTTTGTTGGGTTTTTTACCGTAGATATGAATTTCACAAAATTTGATTTGATTGAAAAAAAGTAATATAGATAAGAGGAGCCTGTGAGAATCCACGTCACCAGTTATGTCCGTAAAATGGGTCGCCGGTTAAGGGTTAATTCGTAGAATGTCGGTAGTTTATGCATCGATTCACACATCGTTATTTTGAAAGACCGCAGACCAAGTGTTTGCTCAAGACTGCACATCCAATAAGGGCGGGTCTTTGAAAGCCAACGAATGATCAATAATCTTTGCCAAATATCTATCCATGGCGTTCGTTGAGTTGGTCTGTACGCACCTTATAACCCTTAAAATGTTGAGGACATCAAAAGAACTGGAAGAGATTGGCGAATGCGGTGTGGACGGTCTAGCCAACGAACAAACAAGCGACGTGCTTACGAAACCTTTCGATCGTCGGTATTTTGTAGAAAGCTAAACGAGTGTTTGCTCAGGATTGCTTATGCAGTTGGAGCGTCTCTCCAATTGCCAACAAACGATCAAAAATAAATATTTCCAAATCTTAATCAGTGACCTTTGTTGGCGTTTTGTCTGTACACACCTTAAACCGTAGAGTGTCAGTGACAACAAATGAAGTGGAAAGAATCAACGAATGCTGTGTGAAGGGTCTAGCCAACGAACGAACGAACGAGTGATGGATTTAGTTTACGCATTCATTCGTGTATCGGTAATTTACAAGACCGCCGAACAAGTGATTACTCAATCCTGCACATGCAATATAAACGGGTCATCAAAGGCCAACGAACAATTGAAAGCCATTTCCAAACCTGAATCGGTGGCGTTCGTTGGCTTGGCTGGAACTTACCTTATGACACTTAGAGTGTCAGTAACATGGGAGACAAATGACAAGTGACATCCATCGGAAAAAAATATACAGCTGATTCGAATGACAAATAACAGACAAATGATATTCATCAGGAATTGCTCACCGGGTGCTGAGTCAGTGAGCTTTGGTGGCATCGGCTGTTGAATCGGTGAAATCCATCGGAACTACTTAAACCTAATAGCTTTTATTGATTTTTTACCGATGCATTTAGGAACCCGATTGTTCTCATCGATAAGCTCATCGGTGAATTTAAAGATTCTTCCCATCAAAAGAAGTGGAAGGAATTGGAGAATGCGGTGTGGATGGTCTAGCCCTAGACTGGGTTGATCGTTCTTGGGTCTAGCTAACGAATAAAAGAACGATGTGTTTAGTTTTCGCACGGATCACAAAACAAAGGTGATCCTTGCGTATGCCGTGTTTGCTCAAGTCTACACATGCATTATCATTATCAAACACCATCACCAAATGACAATAGTTGGCCTTGTATTGGTTTGTATGCGCACTTTTAACATTTACGTGGAAAAACCGCGGCGCATGGTGCCCGCAAGCAAAATAAATCTTCGTTTAGGCAAATAATAAACAAAGTTTTAACTAATATACCTCACTCGACGCTCTCTGTGAAGCACCCTCAAATGTGAGGGCGCGTAATTATAAATTAAAAGTAAATAATTTTAGGGAACATAATTATTATTAAAACGAGATTTAATTAGGTATCAAATTTAGCAGAAACACGGGATTTGATATTTTCGGAAGGGTTGTCTATGAGTACCCTCCTATTTCAGCCAAACTTTTGACTTTTTTAACGCTAATGTCAAACGCTTGGTGTACCCAATTTTTTATTTTGGTTGGTTGTAAAAGCCAATATCTGGCTGTTTTTTTTTTCATTCTTTTTGATTTGCCTTGTATATTGTAGTCAGTTTGATTTTTTCGCAACAACCAACGGTGTTCGTGGTTGACTTTACCCACTGGTGTATATACGGGGGGCCCGCCCCCCCCCCCCCGAATCTAAGATTTTTTTGGATATTTTTCATATATTTCATAAATACAAACACAAAATACAGCCTCATGAGGTCTCGGCCCCCCCCCCTTTTATACTTTGTTAACTCATTGTTTTCGGCTTCGAACCGATGCGCGACGCCGGCGTTGTGGAGACGGCGATAGCATGATCTAGTTAATTTATGACGAAATGTCTTTCTTCCTTACAGACCGGTAGACGTTTTCGTCCCGCCATTGAGTTTCCATGGTTGGCTGTCGTCTCACACGTTAGTTTCACCTATTTTTTTTTCATTAATTTTGATTAACTTTAATTTTCTAGTCAGTTTAATTTACTGTAGTCACGCTGGTTGTCCTTGGTTGAATTTGTCCCTTTAAAGTTGCCTTTTATACTTTGGTAAGGAATCCCTATATTGCAGGGGCGGATCTACAGAGCTCTTTCAAACTTTCTTGGATTAAATGTTAATACCTACATAATTCAAAAATAAATGGATCCATGATGGATCTGACACCTTCCTTGATAGCCTTTTAGAACAAATTTAAGTGAAGCTTTTATATATCAACCTTGAAAAGAGTTTTTATAAATATTTTTGAAACTAAAGCTTCTACGAAATTTTTGTTTGTAACACGAACTATTCAGCAAAATGTAATCTGTATTTCGAAAACCGTATATTGATGCAATGCTCCGTTAAAAAGTTGGCATTTCTAAAAAAAAATAATTTGTCAAAAAACTTCATCAGCATTAAAGGCTTTTGATATTCAGCTCGTTAGAGTGTAGAGGACAATTTGATTCAAATTTTTTTTGAAAATCGGTTTAGCGGTTTAGGAGTGTTACGGACAGACATACCTACATATACACACACACACCATGATACAAACAGACAGCACGGCGATATTTTTTTCTCGAAACTAATATTTTTGTTCACTTGGCCTTCTTGCGCGAGTTAGAAACATATATCAAATCAAAGCAAATAGCAACTCCTTTTCTATGCACCAAAGCAATAGAAGATAAGTTTTTCTTTAAATATTGCATAATCTCATCTTTCATCAGAAAAAATATTATTTGCATTTCTTTTGATTTAGTTTCTTGACTACACACAGACAGAGCTACATAAGCGAAAGTATATGTAAAGAGAAGATGGAGTGATTTTAGTAATATAAACTATTCCAAATGGAGATGTAACGCTTTTTTTAAGAGAGAGAAAAATACAAGAAAATTAATGTAGTGTTTGTATTTTTTTTTCATGTCTAGAAAACATATTATTAAGAAAAAATTGATTGATTTTATTCAAGAGTTCATCGTTGTCTTTATTCGCGGGCCGGCAAGAATATTTGTTTAATTTTTGTTAAATATTACTTTTTTTTAAATTAAATTAAAATCTGTGTGAAATGTAACCGTGGTCAATTAGTCGCAAACATATCCAAACCGGTCGGTGTGTGGACCACCAACATTTTGCAAAAAAAATGTCCCCAAAACAAAAATTGTTTTTCGAAAAAAAAACTTTTTTAAAAAACTAATTTAAAATTTTATTATGTAGTTTTTCCGAACAGTCTTTTTTTAATAAAGGTTTTTTAAAAAGCAGTTTTATGAAATACTAATTAAAAAAAAACAATTTATTTTGTTTTAATATATTTTTTGATAATATGTTTACTACAGACGAAACATTAAAATAAAAATTAAACAAAAATTCTCGAGTTGGAGATGGTTTTTCTTCAGGTGAATATTTATAAAAAATTAAAAAACAATTTTTTGACAACAACTTCAAAGCTTGTTAAAATTTATCGTTTTTCTCGGGGCTCAAAAACCTCTAGGGTCGGCTCTGGTGTGTCTGGACCTGTCATCTAGAACCAGGGAACTAGAACTAAAGGTGAGAATCAAACCTAAAACAAACCTTGATTTTTGACGAATCTTGTATGAAACAGAAATACATCTCTCTTGTTTTGCAAACAAAAATAAATTTTAAATTCGTAACTAGTAATACATTTTATGTTTGCGTTGTCAAAATAAAAGGTAAAATGGATTTCAAAATTGAAGTTTTGACCACAGGTTCAAAAAACATTATTATTTATCCTTTGGTAAGTAGATAAAACACGTCCTACTTTCAATATTTAGTTATTAAAACTAAAATATAAATTATCATAAATTTCCCAGCGTTTATTCGATCTTTTTAAAACTTGCAATTGCATTTCCTTAATCCGTAATTTTTTAAATTACGGTTAATAAAGGAAGTTACCGTTAATTCTCTTCCTTTGTAAGCTAATCAAAGCTATTAAATGACATAAAAAATTATGGTTTTTATAGTGTATTTTGTAACGACATAAACCTTCGCTACACACACCAGGGTCTGTCAGACCCCAGCATTTCTTATAATTTCTTTATATTTCTAGTATAAGCTAGCAACGTCGGGTAAATTCAGTTTATTTTCTCCACTAACAGGCCGTTAAATTGCGAGGCGCGCGCGGGTTTTAGTAAGCCGATGACAAGCGCTCAATGTGGTCGTGGGGTCTGCTGCACCCCAGTGTGTGTTTTACTTTTGTTTTTTTTGCTAATTCGACTTTTTCAGTTTTGGCATTTTTTTATATTGAGGTGAGTTAGATTCGTTTGATTTGAAATTATTTGATTATAAAAAGTGGTTTGTTACAAATTAGCAAGAATGATGTCAGTAGGGAGAGGTGTCGGCCTTTGACTGATCAAGAACTGGAAGCAGAAATGAATTCACTCACATTAATTTATTACATGTGTAAAATATTTAACAACATTGCAGGTAATATTGATGTGGATATCTTCTCAGATTCTCTAGGGAGTATAAAAAACAAAATACTCAAACACTAGTTTTAAGATTTTTTTTTATTAAGATTTCATAATTTAATATATAGGTACCAGTTTTAATTTTAATATAGATATTGAATTTCTTAAACATAAGTACTGGTTGATTTATAATTTTATGGCAGTAAAGAGCAAATCTGCGATCTTTTAGTCGATTGAAATTTATAGAGCTAGGAACTAGAGCATAAAATTTATAACTGTTTTTCAAAATTTTATATTGGTACTATTTGTATTTGTATGATTAGTATTTTTATGATTTGCATTTTTCAATTTTAACTTGGCTTTGTCTGTGCCTCGTCCGCTCAAGTCTTGATGATTTGATTTGGGCTTTAGTGGGCCAGGCACTGATATTGCATTCTCTGACATATTATTGTCATGATTGTTTTTCCTGTAAGTGGTTTTTTTTTAACTGTTGGAAATAAAGAACTATTTATTTATATTTATTTATTTATTTATGACACAACACAATTTCGAATTATACGTTTAAAATACCTATACTTTATTTGCTGGTGTTATATTTTATTTCTAGTCATACGATCACGACACAAAATACCTCAACCATGAACGACAATTTCAAGTATGATAAAAACTTATTTGCTTATACCGCTACGTGATTGAAATACTAAAACCCGTTATGCCTACAATATTATGGCTTAAAACTGGATTCAGATCGTGATTACATAATCCGGCGAAATCCCTAAAGAAGGGAAAGATTCGCTTTTAATCTAAAAGAAAATCTTGAAGAGAACTTATCATTCTGCCCACGGGATTTGAAAAAGCTGAGGTGGAATTATGTAATTAAAATTTTACCATCTTACCGCGGTTTTTGTTAAATATTTACCTTTGCAAAATTAATCATCGCTTTCTGAACTTTCCCACGCCCTACATGAAAGCTGCCATCAAGCGAATTTAAGGAACTGACTATCAGTGGCTCTGTGGGCGGAGTTTACTTATTGGTGACATGAAAGATTTTAAAAACAACAACATATTTAGCCTTAAAAACGAAAAAAAATATATTTTGGCTTAATTGCGACCCAGTGGAGGTTTGCCGGCCCCCCCACATACACGCCCCCCGCCCCCTGGCCCCGAGGGTACAGGCGCCCCATGGGTGCCCTAAGCGCTTTATTAAGTAGCAGGGCCGGAAACGCCAAATTAAGAGGGCTGTCGCCGACAAAAGAGTGGTTGTTAAAATGTCATGTTTTGAAGGGTGCGTGAGTTTTTTGGAGGTAACAGTCATGGATTCTACGAAAATATTTCCGCCACAAGTTTTTTCTATATGTATATAAATTATTTCTTAAACCCCCATATAGATACAATAGTTGATAAAAATCATCACCATTTTTTTTCACAACTGTTTAAACACCCCTCAATCATTATTATTATATTCCTCTTTTTTTATTATTTAAAAATGTTTTAATTTCAAAAATTAAACAAGTTTCGTGGCTAATCGGGTAAAAAGGAGTTTTTGTTTTTCTCATATTTTTCCGTGGGTAGCCGGAAAGCTTAACCTCACGGGGGTCCAAGATCTAATGGACACCTAATAAGTGTTGACAGTTAACTGTTTCGTCCTTATGGGACTCCTCAGAACACTGCTGGTCAGTGTGACAAATCTTGTGAAGTTAATTAGACGGTTGTGTCTCTAATAAAATGTAAATAGTGAGAAAACTATCGCAAGAAGCGCCATCTACCGAGATACGAGAGAAACAAAAAACAAACGCAGGCGAAAACCTGCTATACAATATCGATCAATGAAAAGATCGAATGCAAATGAAAGAAAACAAACTATAGTCCGTAACCTACGACAGCTCTTTGTCTTTCAGGCAGGATCAAAGCATATTGCATTTTTACCCGTCATCAAGACAGTGAGTGTCAATCAACGGAATTTTTTAAGCCAAATAATACTAACAAACGTGGAATTTCGTACCCGTCAATTTAAAAATTAAACAAGTTTCGTGGCTAATCGGGTAAAAAGGAGTTTTTGTTTCTCTCATATTTTTCCGTGGTTAGCCCGAAAGCTTAACCTCACGGGGGTTCAAGATCCAAGTGTTGACAGTTAACTGTTTCGTCCTTATGGGACTCCTCAGAACACTGCTGATCAATGTGACAAATCTTGCGAAGTTAATTAGACGGTTTTGTCTCTAATAAAATGTAAATAGTGAGAAAACTATCGCAAGAACTACCGAGATACGAGAGAAACAAAAAACAAACGCAGGTGAAAAACTGCTATACAATACCGATCAATGAAAAGATCGAATGCAAATGAAAGAAAACAAACTATAGTCCGTGACCTACGACAGCTCTTTGTCTTTCAGGCCGGATCAACGCATATTGCATTTTTACACGTCATCAAAACAGTGAGTGTCAATCAACGGAATTTTTTAAGCCAAATAATACTAACAAACGTGGAATTTCGTACCCGTGAATTTAAAAATTAAACAAGTTTCGTGGCTAATCGGGTAAAGAGGAGTTTTTGTTTCTCCCATATTTTTCCGTGGTTAGCCTGAAAGCTTAACCTCACGGGAGTCCAAGATCTAATGGACACCTAATAAGTGTTGACAGTTAACTGTTTCGTCCTTATGGGACTCCTCAGAACAATACAGGGACACCAGAAGGAAATTTCACTTCTTTTAAACCATATAGGCTAAACTGAAGTTGAAAACTTGTCTAAACAGAGACTTATTGTGTGAACCTTGGTCAAAGTCTTATCTAGGTTAGTTAGACATGGAACGCAAACTGTGCTAATTACCTATTTTCTCCTTCCAAATTACCTTTGTTTTTGTCCTTACCTCTTTTTTAACCTTTTAAATTGCTATGAACCGAATCAAAAATGTTAGTTGGGCTGTTATTAAGGCGATCAGCATATCTTAGGTGGTTCAAGAAGTATTCGTTTACTTTGATGCCTATTTCTTCCGAATCTAAGCTTTTCAAAACATCTTCTAGGGCCTGGTTAAATAATTTAGGAGATATTGTGTCACCCTGGATTACACCTCTTCTTATGCGGATTGGCCAGCCAATCTGTGATCTATTCGGCTATTAATTAAAGATGCTTTTACTGCCCAGTGCTCAATGCTATCCAAAGCTTTTTCGAAGTTATAGTGGCATGTTATCTTCGTTGGCTTTTCATGGTTAATAAGTGGTCAACTGTTCTGAAACCATTTCTAAAGCCTGCTTGTTCCTTGATTGATATCCTTCAAATTTTGGTTATTAGTCTATCTGTTAATATTTTCGTAAAAACTTATAAATAACTTTGAGGAGTGTTATAGGTCGATAGTTTTTAGGGCTGCTCTTTCTTGTGTAGAATAATTGTTATGGATTATTTCCAGTTGTTTGAGATGATTTTTTCTTTTAGTATTTTATTCGAGAGAATATGGAGGGTATTAACTACAGCTTTACCACTGTACTTGAGCATTTCTGCCGTTACTCCTTCTTTTCCAGGTGATTTCATATTTTTCATTTTCTTTAATGCTCTCTTTATTTCCGCTTGGCTTTTTACAGGTTGTAGTTCTGAGTTTATATTTTTTTTATTTTTGTTTGGAGATTCTTTATTGTTTCTCAAGATGGGTCCCTTTTTGTTTGGTGTAATTTTGTATAGAATAGTTGTGTGATATTCTTTTATCTTCTTTAACATTTTTGCTTTACAAGACCAACTTTAGGTGCCATAGAGCAATTGAAACATAAAATCAATTTTTCACCATTTAGCTAGAAATATCTCTGATTCCGGACCAGATATTTCTCATATCGCAGGAAAGGTTGAACGCAATTTGTCAACGAAATGTACATAATACCGTTTCAATTTATGACAGCATTTTGTCTTGGCAAAATGCCGAACTTCTACTTTATATGGCCCCCATTTATCACAATATAAAAGTTTATCGTCGCTCGAATTGCATTTGACTGGCTTTCATTTTATTCGTTCCTCGTTTGGCACAGTTAAAATATTGCCACGTGTATTTACCCATCGACAGGTGGTCATACATGTTCTTGAATTTATTGCATACAATAGGGATATTTTAGAACGCCTATTTGACTTTTAATTATTGTCAAACCTACTTATTACTGAGACTACGTAGTAGCAAGTTGCTCTTCCTTTATCGTTATTAAACCGAACAAAGCCCATTAATGAAAACATTTTAAAACACATATTTGACATTTCCTTATTGTTATGGTTATTACTTGGAATGCGTAGGAGCAACTTGTCTTTCCTTTATCTTTATTAGGCAAAACAAATTTTGTAAATTAAGGTGATGTTTTGTATATTTGAAGTGAAAGTTTGAATATGGTGTTTGCCAGTCTAGATTAATATTAGGATTATTTCATGAATGGACTTAGGGGATGGGATTCTTTAATATTTATTTAAAAAAATAGCCGTGGAATTTGTTAGACAGCTTTACAACAGGCAGTGATCACAGGATGGCAAAACAAAAATCTACATAGATAGTAATTTCGAAATGAAAAGAAAAATTATTAATAACAATGAACAACTTGACATAAATAAACTTACACAATGTAATTTATAAGCTTTTTACGAAAATACTAAAAGCATATTTAAATAGTAGCCGAATAGATCACAGTAATACAGACTTAATAGCCAATATATATGGCGAAGCAACTAAATTAATCAAAATCCACGAAGGAACCAAGCCACAATGCCTCCTAAACTATTAAACCACCTATGATATGTTGACAAAATTGCCTTAATAACAGACAAGAAAGAAGAATTAATAAAAATGGTGGAAGAACTGGATACAGCAGATAAAAATGTAGGCTTGATTATGAACTACACTGAAACTAAAATCACACCAAACACAGTTAAAGATATGAGGATCTGAGGAACAATACATAGTGCTCGGCGCTCTCGATATGCCAGATTTAAAAACAGCTGTAACTGCTTTAATGGAGCCACTCAAGCTCTCTATCTCGCATCTTTAACAGAAAGGGTTAAGATTACTTTTGTAAAATTACTTTCATGCACATATTTGTATCACAATGAACCAAAAGGTCTAGGTGAGATCAGTTAGTGTTCTGTCATCATTCCTAATCATAACAAATAAATCTTTATTCACTGATATAAAATCCACTTTTTATAGGACGCACTTGTCAGTGGCGCACTTAAAAACTTCTATATGAGACTCACTTAATGGGCTAATACATTTATGCATGGACCCTGACAAAGCAATAATGTAGCTACACTCTCAAACGGGGGGGTTTACTGTGCCTCAATGGGATTCGCGCAAAAATATATTAAGTAATGCTTTCATAAAATTATGCAAAACAACAACACAGGCTCAGACGAGAGAGAGCAAAAAGCCTAAATTATATACCCCAGGGTTGGTAAAGTGAAATTTAATTCTCGTAAAAATAATGAAATTTTAAATGAGGTAAATAATTAAAAATTAAAATAAAACAGTCTAGTAAATTTAAGGGAAAAAATAATAATGGTAAAGGTACTTATTGAACAATAAAAGTAGAAAAGTAGGTTCTTAGAATTTACCAATATGAGGGAGCAATAACCAATAATACTGATTTAAATGTGAGTGAGATACTATAAACAAAGTTGTCAAGTACTTCAAGTAAAATACTTAAAATTATATTTCAGGTAATTATAAGTACTTCAATAACTTTACTTAAAGTACATCTAAATGAGAAGTACTTGTACCTGTTACTTTAACTTACAATGAATTTCTTTAGTAAAGTACACTATCGGTATAATAAAAGTGGTACGTTAGGTTAGGTTAAGTTTGATTATGAGTGGTGCGAATGTCGCCCCTCCACTGCGACTCAAGTGGTCTATTGTGGCTCATTTCAACTTAAATATCGCCAATACCTATCTCCTTTATGAAGCAGATCAGTTTGTTTGGTAATATTTCCTCAAGATCCTGAGGTGGTACGTGATAAACACAAATATTTTTGAAATTGAATGGGTAGACCGGACAATATTTAGGCATGTTTTTATTTATTTGTCAGAATAAAATACAAAAACATATTTTTAAGCAGTTTCAAAAAAATATAATATGGGTGTCCCTGTAAAAATTGGCGAGGGGATAACAACAATTCAAGTACATTAAAACGTACTTCAAGTACTACACTCAAATGTACCTCAAGTACAAGACTAAGTACTTTTTTAAGTACTTGATAGCTAAAGTACATTTGAAAAAAAATTACTTAAAACTTCAATAACTTTAACAAATCTCTATGTACTTTGTACTTGTACTTCAAGTACTTTTATAATTTAGGTACTTCTCGTAACTCTGACTACTCAGCTCTTTTAGTTTGACATCAACTGGTCTGTTGTGGCTCACTTATGCTCTCACTACGTTTCATGATTTTGTTAAATTGATGGTTAGTTGAAATTGAAGTTGAGTTTTGATTCTTGTTAATTTTATTTTGGTATTAATTTTGTCAAGATTTATGAATATTTAAAAAGAAAACCATCATGCAATCGCACATATTGCAACCATTTTCGGGTTCTTACAACAGTCAAGAAAGTTGTGCATCAGCTGATTTGGTCTATAGAACAAAACCTCAACTTATCAATTTTAATACGATCTCTGATTTTACTGCAGTCCACGGATTATAGAACATTATTGAATTGGAATTGACCAAGTGTCAAATCCAAAATGGCCTCCGTCCGCCTGTCTTGATATTTCGTTCTCTGGTTCAAGAATAACTGTCAAAACCTGTTCAAGGTGTAGGGAAAGTCCGAGATTTTCTTTCTTAGGAAGTTTGGTTGGGCTGCCTAACGAGGTGCCTACAAATGTCCTTCTACAGCCGTATCTATTTCAGAATGTTCAATGATTTGCTTTATATCTGATCGTATTCAATTTGTTAGGCTGAATGGATACCTATCCAGGGAGATTGATGTGCCTTCAGGTGTCCCTCAAGGCTCTCACCTGGCACCTCTTCTCTTTAATTTATCAATAAACAATATTGCATCTTGCTTTATAAACAGCGACTTCCTAGAATTCGCAGATGACTTAAAAGGGTTTAAAATTAATAACAGCCTAAATGACTGTGCTGCACTGCAGGAGGAACTAAACAGGTTTGTTGACTGGAGCCAAAGAAATTGAATGCATATCAATATCTCTAAATGTTATGTGATTAGATTCTCCCGTCGACTAATAACAACTGACTTTAATTATTAACATTGAAGGTACATTACTCTCCATGGTGGACAGTATAAGGGATCTTGGAGTGGCTCTCGACAGCAAACTCACTTTTATCTCGCATATAGACTTAGTAATCAGCAAATAGTCACGCCAGACTTCCAAACTCTTCAGGCGATCAAAATACTTTATTGTTGCTTTGTTAGAAGCCAACTGGTGTATGCCACATCCGTGTGGAGTCCGCAGTATGCTAACCACATAAGCCGAATTAAGAGAGTGCAGAGAAAATTCCTACACCATATTCCTTTTAGATTTTTTCCAAACATAGAATTTGACTACTTATCTATGCTCGACTCTTTGAATCTTTTAACATTGCGCAACAGGCGTAGTCAGCATGATATTCTCGATCTTTTTAAAATTTTCAATTCTCTGGTAGACTGCCCTTTTCTCACCTCTTCTATTGGTCTCCACGTACCTGCATTCAACACTAGAAGAACACAAACATTTCATGAATCTTTTCATAGAACCAACTACGGTCGTCACTCATTTATCTCAGATCAGTATCTTTGGTTAACCATAACCCTTCCTTGGACTTCTTTTGCCCACTATCACGATTCCGTGCACAACTTATGGATACATTGCCAGACTGACAAGACTCATAAAACAAAACACATAACATCTAGCAATCTGAATTGTATCTAATTTTGTAGTTAGGAAAATCTCATTGATTATCTAAGTTTTCCATGCAACATATCTTCCTTTACATTTATAATGCAGACATAGGTATTTAGATTTATTATTATTGTACCTTATTTTTAATTCAAAACTTTTAAATGGCATTGACCGTTAATAAATAAAATAAATAAATAAATAAATGATGTAATGTCAGGCGCACGGTGTACCAATTTTTTTTTGTTGGTTGTGAAGTCCAATTTCTAGTTGTTTTAGAATCTCTGCTGCAGAGGAGTTGCGATATAATCCACAAAAAGTTTGATACGTAGTTAAATTTCCGTTTTTCTGATGAGTTTAAAACTGAATCATATTAAAAAAGTTTTCAGTTTTATATAAAAACGTGTAGTATACATTGTGTATATGACCTGAATAGCATCAAAAAATGGACGCAGGAGTGGAGAACGCCCTTAAATAATGCCAAGTGTACTGTGTAAAGTAACATATTGGTCAGAACAACCCACAAAAAAATTTTTTTTGAACAGACACAAATAACACCAGCAACTAAACAAAGAGATTTGGGAATCACTCAGTGGCGGCTGGTGACGTGATAAATTGGGAGGGGCAGATATTTTTATTGCATGGAAAAGGAGATAAAAAACTTACCTAAACAATTTTGTTTTAGCATTTTACAAACAAGCAGCTACTTGGTGTGGTTTTTAGTTTAATTGTTTATAGATAAAATCTATTCACCCTTCTTTGACATGCGTAAAGTGCCCAGATTAGCACCAGTTTCAGACTTATCATGGCCCCGTAGAGCAACCTCAAAAATCCCTTAGATTTTTGAGGTTGCCCTCAGAAACAGTCTATTAACCTACTAAGTATTTGTATATTTTTTGCGACATTTTCATTATGTTCGGTAAGGTTTTGCCTATAGGCACTATTCAATTGCCATTTTATATCAGTCTTGCCTATCAAAGAAAATTCTATGTGGTTATTTTAATAAGTAGCGCTTACTCTGTGTCTTTAACTTTTCACTAAAGTGCTTGATATCACACATTCCCTTTGCCACCCACGCAGGATCACTTCGTGGATTGTTCATAATAAGGTAAATAAGGCAAAAAAAGCATTTTCTTTTTCACAACCGCACAACCAGTTTTGGTTGATTTTTAGGTCTGGTCTATGTGGCCCTAAGGGTTTTATTTGTAATCGAAGTTCATATGTCAACGTATATAATTTGCACAGTTAATTATACAATCGGCTTTTAACTACTGACCTACCTCAAAACAAACTCAAACGTCTTCACTAAGGATAGAACCGCAACACTTAGGAAGGACAATGAACGTTTGTGCACAATGAATATGATCGACGTTAACTAAAACAAACATTCCTCCTGCCCTCGCGCGAGAACAGCCACCCATACACCGCTGAAAAACAGTTGAAATTGAAATTATGTCCCGCGCGGTGCTGCCGGCTTGTAATTATTTACGCTAAAAAAGTTTATCTAATTAATCGCCTTTTGTTAATCATAGATTAAAAAAAAGAACTAGACATGTCGTACGGGAAGATTTAACTTTTTTAAATAAATCAATTAAAAATACTGTTTGTTGTCTAGTTTTGGGAGAGCACTGCCCCGTTCTATTCCCTGTAGCAGCCGCCACTAGAATCACTATGACTACCGACCTTTCAAAAAAGCCAACTCAATAATCTACCTGATTCAAAATGCCTTCAAAAATCTTTTAAAAGAGATGATCTTGAAAATACATAATTCATTTGTAAAGCCAAAGCTTGGATATGCACAATCCATTTGCAATCCATATTACGTCAAGCACTTAAAACAGATTGAGGAAGTGCATACAAATAACCAAAATACCTCAAGAACTTAAGAATCTATTTTACAAAGAATTATGAGAAAGGATAACTAGAAGCGACTTGATTGAAACTTTTAAAATAAAAGATAATAACTAGCTTGCAGTTTAAGAGATATTTCTCACTTTAGTCACAACAAAAATTTAAAAGAAAAAACCAAAAACTATCCAAAGAAAAATGCAACAAACTTTTTCGAAGAAATAATCTCACAAATAGATTAGTTTACAACTGGAATAACTTAAGTAACTCCACAGTGGACTAAGCCTTTAAGAATCAATTTAAAAATTGCCTAGATTACGAAACAAACAATCAAAACTTAACGTTCTTTGTGCACTATTCAGTATAGACAAATACAACAATTTATTATCTCCCTATTGTGATAAAAACCAAAGCTACAAAAACAATTAGGGAACACTTAACTAAGTAAATAACAAACTAAACAAACTCTTGAAACCTACTGTTGAAAACCATAATAAAAAAGAATCTCTCTGCTAGGTATTCGATACCGATTCAATGATTTATTATATATTTATTTAAGACAAAAGAGGTTAACTCCTGTGATGATAAAAAGCTAAACGTAAATTGGTTTAGAATTACATTTAATGTTCTCATTATTTGAATTAGGCGACGTGTGCGATCTTGAAACAAATAACTTCCTCCAAAATAAGCACAAAAAAACCCTTTGTGCGCTAGAATTTTTCTTTTTAAACATAATAGGCTGTAAATCTCCAAAATCGCACCCGAAGACCTTAAGCGCCCTAAAAGTGAGGTCTAGCAAGAAAACTCTAATAGTGTTGCCTATATGTTTTCTTTCTTGCCATCTTAGAAAAAATATAATAACTCTGAAATTTTATATATAGGAACAATCATGATCTATACGTGGAGTAGTTTTTGTCTACAACTATTTAAGAAATATTATAATAATTTTTGTATCAAGTAGGTAGACCACTTTTACAACTTCTACATTTTCAAGTAGAATTAGATACATTTTCATAACTTTTTCAGGTATCACAATTTTGAAATCGTCTTGAGATATTACACATCAAAAAGCATAAATATAACACATTGCGGCTAATCTGCGAGCGTTTTTTAATTTCTTTTAGTCAAAACATGTTCCACGTAATCGATTTGTTTCCTTGAATTGCAATAGGCCAGTAGACGCGTGCATAAATAAATAAATAAAAACTTGAATTAAAAATTAATTCAACATTTACTTATTTAAAGGTAACTGCTTTTAAAGGGTGAAGACTAATTAACAGTCCAGCTACTTTAGCTAATACTAAAGTAACTTAGGACAAACCATTTACAAACAAACAAATCTTTAAAAATGTTTGTAGAATCCTCTGTGTAAGCCGCCTTTATCTGTTCTATAACACTCGTCGCAATAAACCAAATCGGGTCTTCAAGATCTTTTAGTGAAGTGATCTTGGCAAGTGACCTCTCTATATGTTTTGCGTATGCAGCATCAAGTGCAAGGATGACTTTAGCGGGGGGGTTTACTATGATGTCGTCATAATACCAACTCTCACATATGGGTGCGAAACATGGTCTACCTACAAAGGAACATCAAGCGCTGCCTAAGGAGGATTTTGAAAATCAAAGGGCAGGATCGGCGTACAAATAGTATATGCGTATATGGAAGAGGCAGGAACAAATAGTAAAAATGCTCCTATCTTTAATTACAAACTTAGGTGGACAGGCCATGTTATTTGCAAGCCCAAGCCTGAAGTAGGGTTTGGTTCAGTTAAGGTAGGTTCGGATAGACACCAACAACTTCGAGACGGTGGCAAATAATAGAACTGCCAGGCGACGCTTGGCTATGAAGGAGTAAAAAGATTTAAACAGGAGCGAAGCAGGTCAAAGGTGCAGAGACCGCGAAAAGGAACGAAAAAATCGAGAGAGCGGTCAAGCTATCGCACGAGATTGATTGTGCCAGGACTGCGAAAGAGTGTGTGCGTTCAGAATTGGCTTATATAGTCATCACAGAACACAAACACCAGTATTTACTAAAGGGTCTATAGTGCTAAGAGATACAATCCTAGGTTTAAAAGTCTACATTTTGGCTGAAAGTTTAACTTATTTTTCCCGTGAATGCAATAGTTTTTAATATTTATATAAATTGTTCATAACTACCTTGGGATTTGGGTCATCTTTTTTCATTGTAACAAAGACATTATTTCCACACAAAGGTTATAAATAAATAAAAATAATCAGATATTTTGGTTTAACAATGGTAGCCATATTTAAACCTCCAAATGTCACTAGGAAATGTCGAATAAAAACGGAGTAAGTCAGTGTCAGCTGTCCGCTATATTTTACATGTTAATTTTTTAGACAAGTTAGCGATGATTAAACCGATGGTCGATTGTTTTAGAGAATGAGTAATTGAAAAGGGATTCTAATATATCTTGTGCTTTTTACAGTATTTAAATATTGATACGTATTTAATACGGTGATGCATCTACATATATAGTTTTAAGTTATTTATGTATTATTTAGCTTTGAATATTTTTGTATGTAAGTTTCTTTGTCAATCATGGATTATTTCTATTGTTTTTCGAACTTTACACCACCCCTGAGGGGTGGTACTACAATTTGAGCCTATTTTTAACGGGAATCGTACGACTGCATGGACTAAGTTTCCAAAAAATGACATTTGGTTACAAAAATTTTTATGTGGTTTTTCTTTCTTTCTAAAGTTAATTTGAATTTATATGAAATGCTTACTATCATATTGCACATTAGGGTGAACCAAATCTTTGGAGTTATTTGACCTGTGAGTATTAAAAAAATACACTTAAACCGGTCGGTATCAAGTCTGTAGACTTGATACTTAAACCCGGTCTACAATGCTAAGTCTTAAGGTCTTAGTAAATACTGGTGAAAGAGCGCACAACGTACTATGAAAATGTAAATTAAGATGATGATGACTAAGAGTCAGGCAAAGCTACATATATAGTTTAAAGAAAGGTTCGAGTGATATACGCACGGTATTGTTTAATCCCTAAAGTAAAAAAAAACCTTACGAGTTATTTTAGACACCCTACATGCAATGTTGTCTTGATTTAACACTTTACGCGTTTTCGTCCAAAACTCAATCCTATTTGGAGGGGTATTTGGGCTGCTACTTTGGCTTCATTGCGGTCCGAGTGATTTACGCGGTTCATTTCCCGTGCTAAATATTTCATGCCGTTCTACAAATGACAGCCCTTATTATTATTTTACTTTTTCTTCGGCTTTGCTGTCAACAGGGTCACTGCGTACTCATGACTACGTTTATTATTAATAGAAGCATGGCCAAAGAGGTAAAACACGGTTTTTTTAGAGTGAGAACATACAAAAATCATAGGAATTGCAACCAGGGCTATCAAAACGGACGAGCCACGATCCTACACTTTGTTGACGTCACATCCGGTGCTGATTTTTTTTTGATGGTCACGTTACGACACAGCGGATTGTCTTTAAAATATTGAAGTTGGAATGACGGTTTTGAGATTGTTTTTACTATATTCTTTTAGAACATTTTTTTTTTAAAATCCATAGTAATCCTTAATTTTTCAGAGCCGTTTCATCAGCTCACGCAAAAATTAGGTTTAAAGCAGAAGCGAATGTGGCAAACAGAGATGACAAAGTCAAATACATGTCAAATATAACAGTTGGCATGTGGTACATGGCGGGTAATTTGAATTCAAAATAAGGAATGCTAAATCTTGAAGATTTTAACCTTTTAATCATGTTGCTTCCTTACAAAACTTTGATGGAATATCGGGATGGTGTCTGAGAATATTTCACTGAAATTTCGCAGAAATCTGTAGTGCCATTTTGAAAATATCATAAAAAAACATCTGACCTCCCATAAGACCCAATGAAAATTCAGCCCCCGGAGAACAGCTAATTTTTTCACGGTCGTGGCCTTTATTTTTGTGTTGGCCTTGTTGCAACAAGGGCGTATCTAGGCAAAAACAGAAGGTAAGGCGGGTTTCTCGAATACATGAACTTCTCAAATTAAGATTTAAAAAAAAGAAAGGAGGGAAATATTAGAATAATGAAACTTAGGTCGTCTATCTTGTAAACACTTCTTACAATATTTGATTTGAACTGATTCAAGGCCGCTGTATTATATCGCAACGTAGGTATATTCTTTGTAATACCCCAAGTCCCTTTGCTATCCTTTTTTATTTTTCTGCTATAAAGAAGACAGAAAATAGCATCAAAAATCATTGTTGGCCCCAGATTGCAGTTGGCAGTTGCAAGCCCGTCTGTCTATAAGAGTTAAAATTGACAATTAAAGGAAACAAAAAATTTCTGACAAGTAGTAAAATATTTTGTAAAGTAGATATTTTAAAAAATCAATATATTCTCAGAAAAATGGTCAAGAAAATTTACTACTGAGATAAAATGTTAGCAGCTTTGGTAATGGCAGAGCGGAATTTCAAGAAAAACAGTAATAATGACAAAAAATATGAAGACTCTCTCATGCGATTCAAAACAACACCTTTAGAAAACTTACGTCAAAAAATGTGCAAAAACCATTCTTCAAAAAAATAAAACGAATTAATTTTGGAAGACTGAGAAAATTAATAAACAGCTATTGATGTCGTTCCTCTCGTCATAACTAACTATAGCAGTTCATGAGATGAAGTTTTTTCGAAAATGAGAATAACTTATTTTTGCGTAGTTTGTTTTTTTTTAGTTTTTTTAATTAGATTTTAGATTTATTTTATTTCATTAAACTAGGTTAGAGAACCATACAATCATTTATTAATATAAAAATTTTAGTGATTCGATTTGAACTTAATCCTATGAGCTGTTCAAGTTCTACTGCAACATTTTAAACTTAGTAGTTAGTAATAGTCTCAATATAGGTCTTTATAGTTTATGACATATTGTTTCTAATTTTTTTTTAAATCATTCACAAAGAGCCTGTTTGTCTCTTTTCCTCAATAGAGTTTTTGTTGAGATTTCCAAAGCCTTTGCAGTTAAGTCAAAACTTCTTTACAATTTTTAAAAGATCTATCTAAACATTAAAAGATATAATAAAATTCTGTGTTGTATTTATTTACTTTAAACTAAAAATATAAATGCTCATATACTATTATTATAACAAAGAAATAAGTAAGTACCTAGATTAATATGAGTTGAGCTGAAGTTCAATTTTGGAAACTACAAATAATATTAATTTAACTTTTATTAAGTCTTTACGCTTAGGCATTAATATTAAAAACTTTAAATTTACGAAAAATATAATTAATTTTGCCTAACCCTATATGAATTATAGTTTTTAACAAAACAAATTGCGAAGCTTAGATTAACTTAACAGCTCGAAATACATTGTAGATAATAACACTTTTTTTTCAAATTAAATCATCATTAGTTTATGGTTTGTTCATGGTTTCTGCCGGTCGCATTGAAAATCTTCCAGTGTAGAAACTTTGTTGGGTTGGCAGTGCACCCCAGTTGATTAGTCAATACATGCCAGTAAAGCACATTCGCTGTACATACATTTTTCACTATTTAAAATCATTTTGGGAAGGAAACTTTTGTTAAATAACTATTCCAAATATCAATTTAAATAAAAAATAAGCGATAATCTTTCAAACACCTTTCAAAGTCAAATATTTCGAAACGATTGACAGTTTAAACACCGATCCATCACCCTTATTATAGAGGGTGGTGAACGATCGTGTTAATTTTAAGGTAACTGATAATTAGTATTGCAGCACCCATTATCAGTTACCTTAGGAATCTGTGGTTTAAAACTGAATTAAGAATACACGTGCATTTTGTTACCAGAATTACGGGGTGATTAAGCAAAAGGACTAGCCTTATTGCAAGGACTATATTACTTTACAGTATTACACGAGGGGTGGCTCGATCGACAACTTTTGTACACCAAAAGGAATTACCTACGATAATTCCCGGTATATTTCCCCCATATTCCAAGGTATTTCCTAGTATTCCCCAAGTACTTCCATGTATTTCCTAGTATTTCCTGTATTTCTCCTAGCCTGTCTGTAAACCAAAAGGAAATACCGAGCCACCCCTCGGTACTACACCGTTCAAAATGTCCGTAACACCTATTGACAAATACGGGCTTCAAATTACCGAAACTTTTCTTTCCCAAGTAACAATTTTGGTTAAATTTGGGTAAACTTTACTTAAAATAAGAAAGAAATCTTTCCCTATAGAATACTAATAGGTTAAAAGAAAGTACAAATAACATAAGGATATTCATCGATATACCTGGATTCAGCCAACAAAAAATCTTAAATCAATCATTGATTATGCTATGGGTCAACAACACTCGCAATTAAAGTGGTATGATGTGCGAGCACTTCGTGGTGTTACCTGTGGATCTGACCTCCATCTGGTAAAAGCAAAAATATTATTCCCTTTAAGAAAAACAAATAAGGACGAAAGTATTACAGAAAATGAAAACCTAGAAAGCATCGAAGACAATCAAAAATACAACTTTAGAAGTCTAGAAATCGAAAGTACTCAAAGATTGTATCAGAACCGATTAGATGAAAAATTAATAAACACAAATCACTCATTTAAAGAGATATATACAAACATAATAAAAAGCTTGAAGGAAGCAAGCAACGAAGCTGTTGGGTACCAAGATAATAGAAATAACAGGAAGATGTGGTGGACGGACAAAATACAGGAAATGGTCAAAGAGAAAAAATGTACATACTTGGAATGGCTCAGTACTAAGGAGCAAAGAGACCTAGAAGGGAAACCAGAAGACAGCTAAGAAATTTGATACGCACAGAAAAAAATGCAATGTTCGAGCGCAAGTGCCACGACATAAATACACACGTAGGAGGTAGGCAGAGTTCTGAAGTATGGAAATTCATTTCTACAGTAAAAAACCCAACAAAAGAAAAAGTAAACATCCAGATAATCAAACCAGAACAATGGACAGAACACTACAAGGTACTGCTGCAGGAGACGAGACCCGAATATCTGGCAGCCTCTCCGAGGAGAGACATAGAAGTATATGGAGAGGAAGTAATCACCGAAAAAGAAATGATAATGAATAATATTAAAAAGCTTAAATCCGGTAAAGCTAGCGGACCTGGGGGAATATATGCTGAAATGCTCAAATATGGATCAGAGAAACTAGTCGAAAATCTCACATATATTATTAACCAATGCATAAACGGACATCCAGTACCTAATGATTGGAAACTTGCATTCATATCCTCAATACATAAAAAAGGAAACAAGCTGGATTGCAACAATTACAGAGGAATTTCAGTAACCAGTACTCTAAGTAGATTGTACGGTAGGATTCTTAGAGATCTAATAGAGAATGATTTTCATGAACAAGAAGAAGAAGAGCAAAGTGGGTTTCGCGCAGACAGATCTTGTAGTGATAATGTTTTTTGTCTTAAACAAGTAATTGAGAAAAGAAGCGCCAGAAATATAGAGACTCATGTTACCTTTGTAGACCTACAAAAAGCATATGATACCGTTCCAGTAGTAGTAGTGTTAGAGCAAACTAATATCAATCATACATACATAAAAGCGTTAAAAGAACTATACAAAGGGTCAAAATCTAAAATTAAAATTGGAAATCGACTTTCAAAAGAATTCCTGGTAACAAAAGGCTTAAGACAGGGATGTTGTATCTCTCCAACTCTTTTTAAAATATATATCGCAGTAGCTCTAAAAAACTGGAAACGTAAAGTGCACGGCATGGGAATACAACTTATCGACCGATTTATCATATACACACTACAGTTTGCTGACGACCAAGAAATTGTGGCTGATGATGAAGAAGACATGGAGTATATGATGAGAAAGTTAACAGAAGAATACCAAAAGTGGGGATTAACAGTGAACGTGGACAAGACACAGTACTTATGTATTGGAAACGAATCCAGTGAGTTAGTACTAGAAAATGGACAAACAATATCTCCATGCAATGAGTAAGTACCACTTGGGTGTCACATTTGATAAGACAGGTACAGACTGTAAAGAATTGGAAAAAAGAATAGTAAAAGCAAAAAAAGTTATTGGATGTCTTAACAGTATTTTAAGAGATAAAAAAGAATGTAAAATTTAACATATATGAAACAATGGTCAAAAGCACGCTGTTGTATGGAATAGAGACTTGTCGCGTAACAGAAAAGTACAAAACAAAAATGGAAAGTGTCGAAATGGATGCAATAAAAAGATCAATGAGAATATCTAGAATAGATCACATAAGAAATGAGATCATAAAAGAAAGAATGGGAATCGAGGGAAGCATAACGGATGACATCACTAGAAGGCAACTGATATGGTACGGCCATGTACAACGGATGAACAACGAAAGATTACCAAAGCAGGTCCTAGAATGGCAACCAATAGGGCGCAGAAAAAGAAGGCGTCCTAAACTAGAATGGCAACAGTCAATCCAAAGATCAATGAGTCAAAAAAATCTAAGGATGATTGTCAGGATCGAAGGAGGTGGGAATAGGCTCAGGACAACGTAGAAAAACGTTCTAAACCGACATAGTAGTAGTAGTAAAAGAGAGGGACATTTCCTGACATTTTCCCAAAGTGGGGAAAAAATCAAGGTAATTTGGAAGGAGGTAAAGAAGGAAAATAGCTAATAAGCACAGCATGTCTAAGTTACATAGATAAGACTTTGACCAAGGTTTGGACAATATGTGTGTGTGTGTTTAGACAAGTTTTCTACTTCTTTTTGGCGCATATTGTTGCAAAATACCTTCTGAGTTCCCTTTTTTGTGGCGCTTCATACATCTGTGAGAATAGAAAGAAATGAAAACAATTTAAAATAAAAACAAAGAAAAAAAAACACAATAATAGTGGTTGGTGGGTGTTTAACCACTTGTGAAAAAAATGGTGGTTAATTCTGTTAACTATTGTAATCATATAGGGGTTATAGAAATATTTTTTACACATATTGAAATAAAAAAAAAAAACGTGTGCCGGAAATATTTTCGTAGAATACATAACTTTCAACTATAAAAAATTAATTATTAAAATATGTTATTTAAAAAAAAAATTGTGTTTTTATGTTTCGCAAAATACACAAATTATTTTTTTAAAATTTATGACCAAACTTCAACATCATTTTACGGAAGATTATTGGGATAAAATTAACAAAACCAAAATAAAACTTAACAAAAACATGGCGTCTATCCTTTTTCTGCGAACATCGTCTTACAGGTTGCTTTTACCACTATTTTCGCCCACAAATGCGCATTGTCTAATGTCGTAGCCAAAATTTCTTCTAATTTTCAACAAACACACTTATTCTTATTTTTAACCTAGAATTGACAGAGTTGACATGAAAAAATTATGTGTTATGTCAACACTCCCACACATTCTAGCCTTCCACTACTACTCCCTGGCAGGGGTGCGTTTTAGGTTTCTTGTTTTCAACAACACATATTTTTTTTATTAGGATAAAAAACGTGTTTTATCTATTTGAGTTTTAAGCTAGGCGATGCCAAAGTTTCCATATGGTTAAACAAAATGGGAGATTTTCCTATATAGTTGAAAGATGCGATTTATGTAGTACTTAGTTCTTAAAAATGATGCTTTTCAACCTGTTACTTACCTTAAACGGCCCTGCCTCAAAGGAATTAATTTAGGTAAAAAATAAGTAACTCTTTCTTCCGTAGCAAAAAAAAGTCCTTTAAATTTAAGACGTTTTTAAGATTATGATTAACACTGTTTTACAATATGTTGTCGTAAAAATGCCCACGGCAATCGAGAACCTCAAAGTATAATACTAGGCTTTGCACAAATTGTCTCCTCGCTTTGCCTTTATAGCCAAAATGCGTTTAAAGACTTACAAAAAGACAAAAATTTAAAAGTTTTTACTAAAAGGTTATTTGTTCCAATTTATGATATATCCTACAAACCTTTAACTTCAAAGTAATTTTATTAAGAAAAAAAGTAGAAGTTTGACATGATTCGAAATTCTGAACTTTCGGCTTGCCAATATACCTTAAAATGTTACTTGGGTTGGTGATTGAGAATAACCTAGGTTTTGGCACGAAATCTCAAAATTTGATATACGGTGACCCGCGCCTAGGAATGAATGATCCTTCGGTTTTTTCGTACACAAACACACATATTTAATTACTTAAAACAAGATTCGCAAGCCGAACATCGGGTACAACGATGGCCATGAGTATTTGGTTGAACTTCTAGAAACATTCAGCATTCTAATTGCTAGCACCTTTAGTTTGAGAAATTATCCTATTAATAAAAAGGTCTGGTCAAATGAACAAATCAAGTAGGTTTTCTTAAAGCTGGTCCAAGTTTAATTCGGATGATGAATTGTTGTGGCGACCCTGTGAAATTTGTAACAGGGTTCTATCGCCTTTTTGTTAGAAATGCTGCAACCTAATTGGCGGGGATATCCGCAGGCTCTAATCAGGATTAATGCTATTTGCCAGACATAATTTCACTTCGTTTGTTAAGGCATGAAAAACATATTCCAGGCAGACGAGTTAAACGACTTTGTATGGATAACGACGGTAAAAAATAAACAAAGACTTGGAAAGTGGAAATATTTATAATAACTAAATACAAAAGAAGCTGTTTTCTTCAAGCGTTTAAAAACCGACAGTTTATTTCACACACAGAACTTTTTCATATGTCCACCTGAGATGGGTGAAATAACGCTGAAATCAGTAATAGATTATTTATTTATTTAGTTATTTATTTCGACGGCAGATTCATTTTACAAAAATTACAAAAACAATACTATAGAAGAAGAACCAAGATGTTTATAAATAACAACAAAAAACAGTTATAAAATTAAAAATTGGTAAAACAGTAGATGTACAAAATTTTTAGAATTAACAGTAACGCTATATTTATTTAATGATTTCAGTCTTGTTTTAAAAGTATGAAGACTGCAAGAAATAGGGTCAAGACAATTTTTATTATAAAGTCTTAATGTGCGAGTAACTGGGGAAAAAAATCCATAGTTAGCATGATGATAAGGGATATGAAACATTGGAGAATTGGCCCTTTGTTGGATGGTGTTCAATGATATTGATTGAAGAATTGAAGGACAGTAAAATAAACCATTTAAAAATTTTTGTAAAGAGTCAAGACATCAATACAGGTACTACTAGTCTCCAAGCAATCAATGTTAAATGTTTCAGCCACAATGCTATAATTTATAAAGAAATCATTGTAAGTATTTATGTTTGCTCTGAACGCCAACTACCTTAAAAATGTTTTCTGGACAGACTCCAAACTATCAGTATGACATCTATAATATGGGGACCACACTATAAATGCATATTTCAACACAGAGCGCACAAGAGAGCAGTAGAGTCAGTGATGCCAGGTCTCATGCAAGTTTTGCATGAGATCTCATGTTTTTCAAACAAGTCTCATGATATCATTATTTTATCGCAAAATCTCATGCTTTTTAACTTACAGAGACAAAAATAAATTATACAGGTAACTATAAACTACAAATAACAAAGGCATCATAAAAGAATTCGGCTTACGTCCCGGTATTTGGCATGGTTGGATCGTGTTTCATATTCGCAAATTGCAACCTCGCGCCTGGTTGAGAGTATGACGTACAAATGAGCGGTTCGGTTATTCGGGTATTCCCCAAAAAACGATAATCGATTATTCTGTTATGTGCCACACCTTTACGACATGAATTTGACCAATTAAAAAAAAACATGAGTACTGCAACATAGAATATATAGCTAGATATATACGTATATTATGTATTATGTGCCTACAATAATAGGGACTTATTGCAATAAAGCCAGGCAGTAATTGTTCCGGGCACTATTCTGACAGTTTCGTATTATAAGAACAGCTGTCTTCTTTCAAAATAAGGCCTTTGTGTACTATGAGAGCCAAAATTAATAGTGCCGCCACTATTAATGGAAAATAAACGACAGGATTTATAAATTCGATTTTCGTATGTCAATTTTGAAAGATCAGTTTTCAATGAGAAACTGTCAGAATAGTGCCCGGCAGAATTACTGCCTGGCTTTATTGCAATAAGTCCCTAATGAATGAGCAGCATGCCAGAGGCAACAGCGACAATTCCACCATCTCATGCTTTTTTTTTTGAAATCTCATGCTTTCTCGAAATATTTCTCATGCAATATTTGGGGGACCTGGCAACACTGAGTAGAGTAGCCTAAAACTTTGTGGTGATAAGTGTGCACTATTACGCGTGATGAAACCAAGGTTACGCCGTCGAAGAAATAATGTTATTTATTCCATGGTTACGCATATCCCTATTTCTAACATACTCAAAATGACAGACGAATGTTAACTGGGAATCAAAAACAACTCCCAAATAATAGTAGTCCCTTTTTTTAATCGTAAATTATTGATAGAATACTGGTATTGTATTTGACTGCGCCCACGACCAAAAGAAATGGACAAACATTTTTTAACATTAAGTTCCAAACCATTATTATTACACCACTCAACAACACCATCAAAATCACTCTGAAGCAACTGTGTATCTAGGTACGACTCAATTAATAAAACTGTGTATCTAGGTACGACTCAAAACTAAATCTTGAAAAATGTCACACATCATAGGTATAACTATCAGTTTTGTACCCAACTGCGACTAGTAGGTACACGTAGATTTAGCAGTTGGGTATTTTTTTATTTAAAACTTTTTTTACGGCCTCTGATACATGTTTTTTCTTTTTGAGCTGATAAATTTTAATAAAGATTTAATTAAAATTCTGACGTCTTTGCGAATCTTTAGATATTGGTTTTTTATGTTGAACTTTGTTTCCATTTTTCGGATCACTACCTATATTTATGTCACAATTATTTTACTATGTATACAGGGTGTCCCAGAACTAATGGTACATCGTTAAACTGTAGATTCCTTGGGTTAAAATATTACGATTTAGTCATACTTACCTTAGTCCAAAAGTTCGTATTAACCGAGATACAGGGTGTTAAACTTTATTTTTTCAATTTGATTTTCTTTAATAACTTTTTTACTAATTAATATTTTTGCAAAAGCTAACCAGCCTGTGAGTTTTTTTAAAATTGGCAAAACGATTCCGTTGAAAACTTTGATGTACAATGTACAGGGTGTTTTTTGGATCACTGTCATTGCATAAAAATCAGTGTATTTTTCTTGTGCCTCAGTATATACCAGTTTTTATATAACATAATGGTTTTCTCATCCTTTTTATGTAAAAAAATTATTCTATTTTAAAGTCGCTCAGACCAACGGTTTTTGAGATTTTTGCATTTAAAGTTTTTATTGCATGTGAGTGATATGCCTAATTTATGTATGATACTTTCTTCAATTCTTTCTACTTATTACTAATTTTGCAGAAAAAATTGGGTTTAGTGGTTTTTGGGCATGGACACTTTAATTTTGGTAAAAAAAATATTATACAGGGTGTTCTTTAGGTCGGTACCGTTACATTAAAATAGGTCTAACGTTTGTGTTCCGCGGTGTATACAAGATTCTATTAAAAACATTAATTATTTTAATTTTTTTAAGTAAAAAAGTTTTAGTTTTTAGAAGTCGCTTAGAGTAACGGTTTTAAGATATTTAAATTTAAATTTTAAAGTTTTTATTGTATGCGTAAAAGATTTTTGATTAAATTCTTACTTACTTCATACATATCAATACTTTTATATAGCGTTCTAACATTTTACGTTTTTCTCAAAAATATTAAGTGAAAAAATATACAGCGTGGTTCTTGAATTATCATAAGTGTGTTAAAACAATTGTAAGGTATTGTCCATTATTGCAACTGTGTAGGGCTATGTTTTTAATGAGGAACAAAAACCTCTTCGTATTAGTTTTTTTTAAATGGTAAGTACGTATACTTTATTAGTGCAAGTATTTATTTATTGTTTTAAAGAAAATTTTAATTATTAAAAAAATTTATATTTCAATATTTGTTAAAAAAAATAAAAAATTTCATGGCGCTCACAGCAACTATAAGTTAAAATTTTAAAATTCACAAATAGTAAATCAAACTTAAAATTGTTTATTATAGTAGGCTTGTTATTAATAACTATTTAATAATTAAAATAATATTCTGTTTAAAAACCTGCTTAAGTATACACCGAGGCACAAAAAAATACACTAATGATTTTAATGCAATGGTAGTGGTCCAAAAAACACCCTGTACATTGTACATCAAATGTTTCAACGGAATCGTCTTGCAAGTTTCAGAAAGACGCTGGATGGTGGTTAGTTTGTGCAAAAATATTAATTAGTAGAAAGAATTGAAGAAAGTACCATACATAAATTAGGCATATTACACACATGCAATAAAAACTTTACATGCAAAAATCTCAAAAACCGTTGCTCTGAACGACTTTAATGCAGTATAACTTTTTTTAGATAAAAATGATGGGAAAACCATTATTTTACATAAAAAAACACCCTGTACATTGTACATCAAATTTTTCATGGGAATCGTCTTGCCAATTTTAAAAAAAACTTATAGGCTGGTTAGTTTTTGCAAAAATATTAATTAGTAAAAAAGTTTTTTTCCTTTTGAACTAAGGTAAGTATGGCTAAATCGTAATATTTTGACCCAAGGAATCTACGGTTTAACGATGTACCATTAGTTCTGGGACATCCTGTATATTCCACCTGTCGTGACTTTTGTATGATGGCATGAATTTGATATACCAACATATTTCGTAATTTAGACAAACTACGATAGTGAGGCACACGTTTGTCGTCTTAATGTCCCGGCAAATCAAGATTATGTCGACAATGTTAACATTGGCAAACCCAGTCGAATTGATGCAATGTAATCAGCAGATAATAGAACGTGTGTAATAACCAGTAATCACGGAAATACACTTTGGTTGACTGTTAAAGCCCTGGAGAATTTGCCAGATTTACTTTGTATGACACTTTGTGTGGCTATTTGAAACAGGAGGGTTGAACTAGCGGGTGCACAATTTAAAGTGAAATAGATTACATAAAGTTGCAATATAATAGAGGAAGAAACATGACAAAAAGGTTTTACCTTTGTTTAAAATGCAAAGGGTTTCCCAAAGCATTTAGTATATATTTAGGAATATTGGATTTATGGATACCCAAATCTAGGCTACACCCTTAATTGCTTTGACAATCCCTCTATTAATTCATTAGTTTATGCTTTAAAATTTGCTTATTATAATTAAGAAAGGGTGTATAGCTAACGGAAGATGATAATAGGTAATTTATACGTGCTTTAAATAAAGATAAGCAGATGAACTCTATTAACGTTAGTTTGTTTTTCAAATTTTAGTTTAAACTAAATTGTTATTAATTGATATAAATTTTTTTACTTCGTTTTTTACCATATTTTCCTATCAGATAAAAATAAAAATAAATATATAAAAACTAAAACTAAAATCAATTTTTAACACCGTTTTTGTAAAAAATGCTGTTATACAACTACAGCCTTTGGCTAAGACCACCGATTTGTCTCGGTCGTGTGCCAAAAATCGTTTTCAAAACTTGTTTAATATACTATTTTGATACTGGCATACCTAAGTCAAAATTTGGAATATCGCAAGTGGGCTGAGTTCCACAGCAACCGTGACCGCTTTGTTGTTTTGCTGACTAGATACGTCAAAAAAGTTTACTATTTTATTTGTCTTTACTATTTTATTTGTCTTGAGCTCCATTTTTGACATAATAAATGAGAAAAAGTACGATTAGTATTTCTTATTTGTAGTCGTATAAAAAGTATAGTAAAAAAACTATTTTCAAAACCTCTTTGAACACTCGCTCGACTTGTGCGACCGATTTGTCTCGATCGTGTGCAAAGAGTCGTTTTCAAAATTTGTTTATTATATTATTTTAGATTAAACCGGTGGCTTTTTAAAGTTAAATTACCTAAAAATGCTGCTAAAATGTAATGAGAAAAATTAAATTTTACGCCAAAAAACACCACGAAAAATATACCTTAAAACGAGGTTACCTTGCGCCCTCTGGTCCTACTTTGCTCCATTGCGAAAAAAAGTTCTTAGATATTCCCGAACCATTAAAAATCTGCGTATGCACCACAACGCCATCACGCGTGAATTATCCGTTGCGAATTTGACTTTTCAAAGACGCGGTAGCCGCTGTTTTCCGCTCGAGTTAATACCAGAGTGAAGTGCAGCTTGAAATTCCTGCAGTGCAGTTATCGATTTATATGCAATAAAAACTTTAAAAAACAATATTTTTAAATTTTTTATTCGCCAATTTGAATGTTTGGGGGAAAAGCTAACTAAATATTGGGTGTAGTTTGTGCCAACATATAAAACACCAATGTTTTTTTTTTATATTTTATAAAGTGGGGCAAAGTAACCTCGGACTATGGGAAACTTTGCTATACTTTTCAAGTTAAAAAAATATTTATATTACTAAGTAGTTTTAATAAAAATGTCCTTTGTTAATTACCTATACCATGAATTTTTCATTAAAACCAAAAAAACATTTTTTATGGTATAATTTTTGGTTATTTCTTTGAATTTTTCGAATTAACTCAAAAAAGTGAAGCAAAGTAACCTCGTTTTACGGTAAAATAAAAAATAGAAAAGTTTTGTTTTTATTCTTACTTTTGTCGGGTTCTGTATAAACATCTACACAGTTTCCCATGGTCACCTTTTATTTTTATTTTAATATTTATTTAAATTTTTATCTGTATAAAGCCAGCTTAATCTGCATAATTTTGTTTAGTCTTTAAAGAGTTTTTTTTTGTAACTATGTTATTATTATTATAATTATAATTATAATTAAACCCTTTTCGTGCAAGTATTTAGGGTTTCAAAATTAATTATTTTATCATATTGCATATTAATATGTTAATTTTACCGTCCTGGCGCATAAAATTAATTAAACCGACTTCAGTGGCGCATCTTGGAAAAAAATATTACCCGACCATACCCAACCAGAGGCGTAATTAGGGGAGGCTAGGATGATTTAACCCCTGCTTTAAAGAAAATAAGCATAATCAGGGGTGAATTTACCGTGCAAATTTCGGACTGCCTTTGCTTATACTTTTTAAACTAACCAAATTTAGCATTATGGTAAATACCATTTTTCTCGAAAATTTGCATAATTTTTTCTTGAAAATTGTTGCCTTCCCCTCCTGTGGTACAGTGGCGGCTCGTGACAGTAAAGTTTGTGAGTTCTGCCGATAGGGTATAAAAAATGCTATTTTTTTACAGTCTCCAGATGACGTGTCTATTATAAAAAGTAAAAAATGCCAAGTTTGGTTTCGCAAAAATTACAATGACTAGGAAAAAATAGCGTTTTTACAAAAGATTTAATTCACATTCACTACCTTAGCATAATATGTACTCACCAATGTTTTGCCTGCACGTATTTTCTAGACATCTGAGAACTCGTACTCGTACACTTTTGGGCAGTACTCGAATAAGTTTGTATACTTAAATGTATTTAAATTTAACTTCACATTTAACTCGCTAATATAATTTTAAAATTTTAATTTTAACATAATTATAAAATAATATAAAAATATTATTTTTTAAAAATTAGGTCAATTCTTCGATTTTTTTTCGCCGCGAATTTGTCTATAACTTTGTCGTTAAAGTTTATAGTTTCAGTGACAAAAAAACAAAAACAAACAACAAACACGACCATAACCTCAAGCTCATGCGTTTGGCGTCTTCTAAATAAATAAATGCGCTCGCAAACACACAACGCTGAGCCCGCCCGCCCGGAATTGTACTGGAACTGCAAGTTTTGCAGCTCTATTTTTGCCTAGATTTCGCTATCTAAACACATGAGCAAGTGCGGGGCGAAGGAAGGAGTTCCTAGCCGAGCACAGATCTCATTAGCCGCCCAGCTACGTTGTGTTGCAATTTAGCAGCGCAACAATGCCAATAACTTCATTTGACCGACTGTGAAATGAGGCCTTCGGCGACGGCGCGCGGCGTCATACTCAACACACGTACGCGATTTAAAGGTCTACTATACCAACACCGGACCGAAAATATACTGCTATTCCAATAATTTTAGAAATAAAATAATTATATTAGAAATATAGCAGCAGCTGAAAAATAGTCAAATAATGTGAAAATTTTGGGGGTTCTGCAGCTCTGCAGCCCTTACGCAGTAGCGGCCCCTGCTGTGGTAGTTTTTTTCGCCCGGCTACTCGGCTAGTTGCGATTATAGACCACGGATAATAGAACATTGACAGATTGGATTTGACCAAAGTAAAAGCGGCAAATCAAAAATGGCCGCCGTCCCGGCCTTTATAACCATTGACATTTCGTTCTCTGGTATAGAAATGTCAAAACAATGTCAACTGCTGTTTTTTTTTTTAATTTTTTGCTAGTTTTTTTATTAAATTTAGGATGAAATCTACCTGATAATATTGTTCATGTTAAATTTAGGATGAAATCTAACTGATAAAAATTGTTCAGGATCTTATAATATTATTTTTTCAATTAGAGTAGAAACAGTCCAAGAATTTCTTTGTTTTTAAAGAAAAACACATGCAATAACAACAACTGACAGTCTCCGCCATTTTGACAAGATCGTGATAAATTCAAAGTATAGGTTGGTTTGGTTAGACTGTCTACCGGTGTCCAACTATTTTTACCACGTTTTCAGTGGTAATATCAAACGTATGGTGTACCTACTTTTTCTATTTTTATAAGTTAAGAAATCCAATCCCTAGCTGTTGCTCTGTACTTATCTCTCAAGCAGTGGCGGCGCGTGGTAAAAAGCTTTCGAAGTGCACACCAAAAAAAATTGCGGCGCAGGCGAATATTTAGTTAGATATTAGTTACCTATCTATTATTATTGAAATTAGAAATAAATAATAAATGTATCATACCTAGTTTACATATTTTCTCTTCTAATGGCAAAGACGAAAATTTAATTGTTTTTAAATATTGCACGCTAATGCTATCAGAATTAGAAACTTCCGCCATTGTCGTAAATACCAAATCGTTAAAATCAAAACAAACCGCCAGCGCCCGACCAATAATGCCAAATTAGTGGTGTGCAAATACTATCTACTCAATACTTTAATATCTGATACATGGGCGGATTCGAAGTAATCGAATATCCTTCGACGCCAAATACTCGTTACTCGAATCCCGAATGGGACCGAAGCCGAAGTGTTACTTTCGTATCAATTGTATCGGCATCGGCCGTATGAGTAACGAGTTTTGGAGTACTTGTAATCATTTGGACCGATATTTATATATTGGATTTACCGATAATATAATACAAATAATAATAAAATCTAATACTCGAATAGGAAGCACGGATCACATCCGTGTAGGAAGTATTAGTTTCTACTCAATACTTGGAAAAGGAATCGTTGCAGATCACTATGCCAAATTGTCTAAGTGCACTAATTAAAAGTACCCTTGAGCTCCTCAAACATGCAACGCGAACCATGGGTGCGGGGGGCGTCACGGGTGTGCGGGCGGCATCGAGGCTAGTTTTTGCACAGATTTTGTCCTAGGCACTGCCTCAGGAAGGTTCAGATTCTATGTACTGTAAAATTCTATTGGGACATGTCGTCCTCTCTTTCTATATTTCGTAATTAGAATGCGACACAACATCTACGGGGCAAATAAAAGCGAATAATTAGATTCGAACTAACTATATAGCGCATCCGCCAGCATGCACCGCAGGTGGTTTGAACTCGAATACAAACACGGCGATTGATCCTGATTGGATGGAAAGTCCCAGTATAAATAATAAAAAAAAACTCGAATACAAACACATATATACCGGGTAATAATTTATAGGTAATATTCCAGTCTTTAGTGAATCCCGTTTGGGGTAATTATTAATTAAATTTTAGTATTTTTTTAAGTAAAATTTGGGAGTGCACGTGCACATGTGCACTTATGGAGAAACCGCCACTGCTCTCAAGTCTTACACAGCAAAACTATACTAAAAAAATCACATTTCTTACTGCCCAATGCGTCTGACGTTGTAGATCCATTTTAGGCGTACTTAAGATTAAGTATGAAATTGTTGTACTTTGGCACAGATACAAATAAACTTTTGGTAAAATCCGTAAAAGTTAGTTACAAAAACCAAAAGTTGAACTTTGGAAAATACTAAACAATCAGCTGATTCACCAAAGCCATTTTCGGTCCTAACTCATTTTTTATTTTTTTGCAGATAGGTGGGTCTTACTTAGGACGGCAGAGTAGGACTCAAGGGTGTGCTAAATGCGTGAATACGAGGGTCGCGGTGTTGGGACTTCAATAGCTCAAGTATTCATACCGACAAACCCTAGCGAGCGTACGTAAAACACGAGGTATTATTTTAGAAATGCAAACAGCGCAAACCCCAAAAAAAATGCTGCCAACAAAAGTAGGACCAGAACGTGAAACACATGCTGCAATAATTTTAAGGTTTCTTAAGCCCGCCTGACATGGAGCAATTTGACTTGCATTGCATTGCAATTTGAAAGAAACTCTGTTTTGGACATGCGCATTTTCAACCCAGCTGATAAAGAGCAAGGCTTGCAAATGTTGCAAATTTTTAGGTCTGAGGCGCTTTCTATTGTGGAAAGGCCTGCAATGCTAGGGAATTCTGATGACAAATCTAGTTACTTTCTTTTTCCTACATATTTGACCCACCATCGTCTTTCCGCTCTTTTTTTTCCATCATCCCAGAGCCAACAAGCTGCAGCAATTAATAAATAGATGGATCCGCTCACTTTTTTTTATTAGCTTTATTTATTTTTATGTTTATATTTAAGAGACAACATTTTTAAAATTAAAAGCATAGAGAAAGAAATCAAAATAAAACTGTAAAACCAAAACAAGGTATTTGAGGTTAGAAACTTTAAGCGTATTCCATTGAAGAAGTTTGTACAGACAGACAGAATCGTGCACTGACCGTCTCAAATTAATATGCTGTTCAACTTTTGCAATTAAAATAGACTTGCACCATGTCAATGAACCTGCAAGTATCATTGCTCGCAATCTTTTGACCTTGCAAGTTATTGCTGCAGATTCTATTGCTCTAGCTAATCTATTTTTAGGTTAAGAAATCCTTGAAAAAAATTCACAATATTAGACAAACAATATAATCCATTATTTCATAATTTTTTGACAGTAATCAGCGCTTTACCATAACAAATAGCATATGCCAACGAAAAAAAAGTTGTAAAAGGTTGTCTCAAAAATAATGATATGACCTGTAGAACTGTTTATTAATGTGCTGTCACTAAAGCACTTGAAAAAATGGTAAAACTCTAACCTACTTATAGCTTTGCGAAGGGTCGCGGAAATTTCTTCGAAAAAATTTCTTCGAATTTTTTGTTCGAACGGAAAATTGTTCGAAAACATTTTCTTCGAAAGTCACTTTGTTCGTACGGAAATTTGTTTTGAAAACATTTTGTTCGAACGGAAATTTGTTTCAAAACAGTTTCTTCGAACGGAAATTTGTTCAAAAACATTTTGTTCGAATGGAAATTTGTTCGAAAACGTTTTGTTCGAACGGAAATTTGTTTGAAAACATTTTGATCGAACGAAAATTTGTTCGTAAACATAATATTCGAAAAAAAATTGATTAAACGGAAATTGGTTCGAAAACGATTTCTTCTAACGAAAATTCGTTCGAAAATATTTTGTTTATTAAAAACAGCAAGTGTTTGACTAAGGGGCCTCTTTCTAACATATTTAAAAAAAAAACATTCCTGACTTCTTTCGCGGGATCCTAGCGGGTGTGAAACAAAACTGAACCGAACCAAACTGAACCAAATCAAAGTATCGGTTTAGTTCGGTTTGGTTTCACAACCTCTAGGATGCTGGTTTGGTTCGGTTTGGTTTCACACCCTCTAGGATCCCGCGTGTATAGGTTATTTATTTGTATACCTCTGGTATACCTATTTTGTACCATTACGGTTTTTATTGTTATTAGTTTTGTCAGTTTTTGGAATAATAGATGTCACAAAAAAGGAAAAAGTGTCAGCATATTTTATTAGCCGTAAAAAGCCTACAATACAAGCTATCGAAGTCTATAAGCCAATTTTTAGTCCGTTCATTTTGGTCCTTTGGAAGAAACTAAGCGATTTGCTCTGAAAACAGTGCCGAAATGGAAGAAAAGACCTCCGAAGTAAATTTAAAATTTTCAAATGTTTTTACCGAGAACGATGGAACTGGAAACATTTCACAGCGGTGCCGAAAGCATTAAAACAGACGGAGGATGGTCTAGCAGATCAAAATCAACAAGAAAGAAACTCATCATACGAAATGGAAAATGTTCGTTTAGAAATGCAAAAGATAAAAGCTGAAAAAGAAGCCCAATTGTTAAATATGAAAGAAATAGAGTTACAATTAAAGTTAGTAGAATTAAAAGAAAAATCAATGGCATCCTCTCAAAAGTCGCGTTATTTTTCAACCTCAAAGAATAACAAAATGGGTACAAAGCTTGCCAGAAAAATTTGACGAGTCTGAAGTTAAAAACCAATATAAAAATATCAATGTTTCCAAATTCTCTGTGCGAAATAATACACAAGAAGTCAACGTGGGCGCATCAACTAGTCAAAATCCAGGTTATTCCAAGCAACAATTTTACAATAATCAGGAAAGTGATGCACATTATTTAAATAAGTATGTTTTGAGGCAAATTATTCCAAAAGATCTGCCATATTTTAATGGCAGTTGCATGGATTGGCCACCTTTTATAAAACAGTTTCGAGAAACAACTGAACTTTGTGGATTTACCAACAGGGAAAATATGTCAAGATTGGGAAAAGCTTTAAAAGGAAAAGCCTTTGAAAGTGTAAGTTACTTACTTAATTTTCCGGAACAACTTGAAAAGGTAATATCTATTCTTGAAAGACGCTTTGGAAGACCAGACTACATAATTGACGAAATTGTAGAAAAAATTAAATAAACGCATTACATCAAAGAACATCATTTTGATAGTCTAATAGATTTTACAAATAAAGTATTAAATTTAGTGGCAACTATTGAAAGCTTACACTCTGAAGAACATCTTCATAACATGGAAGTCCTTAAACAGTTAGTTACCAAACTTCCAACGTCATAAAGTTGCAATGGGGAAAATTTTTAAGTGAAGGAAACAAGTCCGATTTGAAAACATTTGCTATATGGTTAGAAAAAATATCTAATGGAGCTAGTTTTATATTGAAACCTAGTATTAAAACTCATAACTTTACGGAATCAACTTGCGCTACAATGGAAAGTGAACAAAGAAGACTTCAAAAATGTATGTATTGCCATTTTAATCACACCATTGACGAATGTAAAAAATTTCAAGGATTGACCGTCGAAGAAAGATGGAATTGGTCAAAAAGTAAGAAAGTTTGTTTTTCATGCTTAGAAAGCTATCACCATCAGTCTGGATTTTGTCGAAAGAAAAAAGAATGTGGCCAAAGTGGATGTAAACGTTACCATAATAAACTTTTACATGAAAGTTCTGCACATGAAAAGAGAGAAGAGAAAATAACTGGAAAAGATCTGCCAAAGCAAAACACAACCCAGGTACAAAAACATTCTGGCAACACTAATGTCGAGTCAAATTGTAGCACAAATATTGTTCAAAAATCAAATCAAATTTTATTACGAATTGCTCCAATTAAACTAGAAGGCCCAACATGAAAGAAACTTGATACTTATGCACTTTTTGACGAAGCATCGACTGTCACATTATTAGAAAAAGAAGTAGCAGAACAACTTGATATAGCGGGTACTGTAAAACCTCTCTGTGTTCAATGGACAAATGATATCACTCAGACTTCAGAAGATTCAGAGGTAGTTTCCGTCCAAATTTCAGCTCAAAATCCAGATAGCAAAGTTTTCCATTTAAAAAATGTAAGAACAGTTTCTGATTTACATTTACCGACTCAAACTACAGATATGGATGAAATTTTACAAAAATGGCCATATCTTAGAAATATTCCCGTTAAATCGATGTTTGACGCAAAGCCAGTGATTTTGATAGGCCAAGATAACTGGTCACTTACCATTCCAAGATCAGTTATTCAACGCTCATGGACAGAGCCAGTCATGACAAAAACAAAATTAGGTTGGGTGGTTCATGGAAAAATGGGACAAGAAAAACAACTAGAAACTGACGTGCATCTTACCATTAATCACTCAAATAATGACCAAAAAATATGTGACTTACTACAAAAGACATTTGAATTTGACAGTCTCCAAGAAAATTTAAAAGCAGAAACAGAAGAAATTATACATGCCAAAGAACAATTGATTAAATCAACCAAAAAAGTAGAAGAAAGAAAATGGGAAACTGGATTATTGTGGAAAAAGGAAACTTGTCTGCCAGAAAGTAAAAATATTGCACTAAAACGACTTGAATATGTAGAAAAACAGATGGAAAAAGATGATAATTTTAAGATAGCCTATATAGAAAAGATGGAAGATTACATTGATAAAGGATATGCTAGAAAACTTTCAAAAAAAGAAGTAGAGCAATCAGAGCCAAATAATTGGATTTTGCCACATTTTGCTGTTCGAAATCCTAATAAAAAGAAAATTAGAATAGTTTTTGATTGCGCTGCAAAATCAGGAGGTAAAAGTCTCAATGACAACTTACTCAAGGGCCCAGACATGTACAACGATTTGATTAGTATTTTATGGAAATTTAGACAAGATAAAATAGCATTCACGGGAGATATAAAAGAGATGTTTTTACAAATAAAAATTTCTGATGAAGATCAACCAGCTCAGCGATTTTTTTGGCGCAACAACAAAGAAAATCCAATTGAAACATATGAGATGTCTGTTATGTTATTTGGAGCAGCCTGCAGCCCTTGTTCAGCTCAATATGTAAGAAACGAAAATGCTGAAAAATTCGTGTTAGAATATCCTAAAGCAGTTTTGGGCATTCAAAAATATCATTTTATGGATGACTATTTATACAGTGTGCCAACAGAGTCTGAGGCCATTAAACTAATAAAAGAAGTAATTTTTATTCATAAAGAAGGTGGGTTCAAAATGTGTAATTGGGTATGTAATTCAAAAACAGTACTAACAGAAATACCAGAGGAATTAAGATCTCTTGGAGACAAAGATTTAGAATTTTATTCAGAACTACCACAAGAAAGAGTTTTGGGTTTACATTGGGACCCCAACAAAGATTAATTTATTTTTAAAGCAAAATTTCATAAAGCCAAAGAAGGTATCATGAATGGAACATGTATACCTACCAAACGAGAAATCCTTCAAGTAACCATGTCCGTTTATGATCCATTAGGTTTTGTCGCAACCATCCTAATTTTCATAAAAATTTTGCTTCAAGATTTATGGAGAAATAAGCTACAGTGAGATGAAAAAATTACCGACAATTTTGTTTTACGATGGGAAAAATGGAGAAGAATTATTTTGGAAGCAGAAAATTTAAAAATTCCAAGATGTTTTCCAAAATCTTTAATTGCGCTTCAAAAGTTCAGCTGCATGTTTTCTGCGATGCAAGCATTAAAGCAAGTTGTGCAGTAGCCTACGTAAGAATAGAAAATACCGATGGAATAAGTGTCTCCTTCGTTATGACAAAAACCAAGCTAGGTCCCACAAAACAACTTTCAATCACACGAATGGAATTAAATGCAGCACTTTTAGCAAGCAAATTGGTATCATACATTGAAAATAAATTTTGCATTAAACTAACATCAGTCCTTTATTGGACAGATTCTCAAACAGTTTTTTACTGGCTAAAGAGTGATTTTTAAAAATTTAAACCTTATGTAGCCAACAGAGTAAATGAAATTCAAGAAATAACCAAAATTTCAATGTGGAGATGGGTTCCGACCAAAGAGAATGTAGCTGATGAGAGTACAAAATGGACAGTTGAACCTTAAATTTTAAGAGATAGTATATGGTTACAAGGTCCTGAATTTTTGAAAAAAGAAGATCAGTTTTGACCTCAAAATATACTATCTGAAAATGTTGACAGTCAAGAACTAGAAATTAAAAAAGAATTTTCACATGTAATTATTACCCCAGAAGTTAAAGATCAATGTCTCTTACCAGATATTGAAAGATTTTCTAATTGGACAAGACTTATTAGAACTACAGCATGGTGTATTTTTGCAGTTGAGAAATGGAAAAAAATTGGAGATATAAAACTAAACTCAATTACTGTAGAAAATATAAAGAAGCAGAAAGAATTTGGATAATTTCTCAGCAAAGAAAAGATTTTCCTGATGAAATAGCATGTTTGGAAAAAAAGAACGAAATCTCAAAATCGAGCAAACTGTTTCAATTAAAACCATTTTTAGATAATCATGAAATTTTAAGACTTAAAGGAAGAATAACATTAGCATATGTAAAAGTAAAGAAATGAAAAATCCCATTATTTTAAGCTCGAATTCCAAATTTGCAAAATTACTTGTTGAAAACTATCATAAGCAATGTCTACACCTTGGAGTTGAATACATATCGAATAAAATTAAAGAAAAATACTGGATTTTAAGTATGAAAAATTTAGTGAAAAAAGTCAGCAGACAATGTGTGATTTGTCAAAGAAGAAGAGTTCAGCCTGAAATCCCGTTAATGTCAGATTTACCAAAAGCTCGTCTTGCCTGTTTCTCACCACCATTTACACATACTGGTATGGATTATTTTGGCCCTTTAAATGTAACTGTTGGTCGTCGAAGAGAGAAAAGATATGGGGTTATATTTACATGTCTTACCACCAGAGCCGTACATATGGAGGTTGCCCATAGTCTGGATACAAGTTCAGCAATAATGGCTATTCGTCGAATGATGGCAAGAAGGGGAAGAATCTGTCATTTATACTCAGATAATGGCTCAAATCTGAAATCTGCCGAAAAAGAGCTAAAAGAGGCCGTCAAAAATTTTAAGAATAATGAAATGGATGATGAACTTGTGAAAAGAGAAATAGAATGGCATTTTATTCCGCCTGGTTCACCACATATGGGAGGCTGTTGGGTGCGACTTATTTTATCTATCAAAAGCGCCCTTTATACAGTATTAAAAGAACAAGCACCGAAAGATGAGGTTCTCCAAACGTTAATCATTGAAGCAGAGAATAATGTCAACTCAAGGCCTTTAACGCACGTTTCTATAGATCCAAATGATATGGAATGTTTAACACCAAACCATTTTCTCCTGCTTGGTGGTAACAGAACAAAATTAGACTCTCCTATTCCTGAAGATGAAACAACATTTTTAAGCAAACAATGGAGAACTTCTCAAGTGTTTGTTAATTGTTTCTGGAAACGGTGGATCCGAGAGTATTTACCGACTATCACTTTGCGACAAAAGTGGCTGTCAGAATCAAATCCTTTAAATATTAATGACATTGTATTGCAAGTCGACGAAAACCTTCCTAGAAACTCATGGCCACTTGGAATAGTCACAAAAGTATATCCAGGAGCCGACGGTAGAGTTCGAGTTGCAGATGTTAAGATTCACAATAAAATATACAAGAGACCAGTTGCCAAATTGTGCCGAATAACCCTTAACCAAGGCTGAACTTTTGAGGAGAGAAGAAATGTATAGGTTATTTATTTGTATACCTCTGGTATACCTATTTTGTACCATTAAGGTTTTTATTGTTATTAGTTTTGTCAGTTTTTTGAATAATAGATGTCACAAAAAAGGAAAAAGTGTCAGCATATTTTATTAGCCGTAAAAAGCCTACAATACAAGCTATCGAAGTCTATAAGCCAATTTTTAGTCCGTTCACCGCGAAAGAAGTCAGGAAAGCTTTTTTTTGAAAAAATATGTTAGTCAAACAGTTGCTGTTTTTAATGAACAAAATATTTTCGAACAAATTTCCGTTCGAAGAAAACGTTTTCGAACAAATTTCCGATTGAACAAATTTTTTTCGAACAAATTTCCGTTCGAACAAAGTGTTTTAGAACAAATTTTCAATCGAACAAAATGTTTTCGAACAAGTTTCCGTTTGAACAAAATGTTTTCGAACAAAATGTTTTCCAACAAATTTCCGTTTGAAGAAACTGTTTTCGAACAAATTTCGGTTCGAAGAAACTGTTTTCGAACTAATTTCCGTTCGAAGAAACGGTTTTCGAACAAATTTCCATTCGAAGAAAATTTTTTCAAACTATTTCTTTCAAAAAAATGGTTTTTGAACAACAAGCATTTTTGTTCAAAATTTTCGTTTAGGTATATTTTTAGGACAATTACCCTCTATGCCCTTTTTGGGGTACGCGAATGAAACCAGATCGACTGAAACTAAATTAAAACATAGAAAGCTTGTATTTTCTAGAAAAAAAGCAGATTTTGTGAAAAGTGAACTTGAAAATCCTTTTAGCGTGACAGAATTTTAAAAAGCCTTTCAAACTCCTTGCAATTTAAATTTTTTATAAGAGCGTCGTAAATATATGTATATATTTACAGCATGAAATTTTAAGCAAGTTACCGATATAATCTCCATATCATAATTTTTGATATAACTTTTTGACATTTATCAGCTGTTTACCATAACAAATAGCATAGGCCAACGAAAAAAAGTTGTAAAAAGTTGTCTCAAAAATAATGATATGAACTATATTTTTTTTTTACTGGCGTACGGACAGTGTCACTTTTCCACACGTACTTTAGTTTTAAAATTGGACGCTTAGAAAAACCCAAGATTGAATTATAAAAAAATTTCGGTGTCCTTATAACAACAACCCGATTTTTAAATACTTGTCAAGAATTGCTCATGTCAAGGCATTGTTAAGGTAAAACCTTAAGGGGGCAAACTTCGTCCGAAAACTTACCATTTGACAACACTGATATCGCGTTTTTTGGCCAAATCTTTGTTCTAATAGAAATAGAAAACGAGAAAGCGGAACGCGTCGAAATTTTGAGGGGTAGTTTTTTAAAGCCTTTTTAACAAACGTATCTTAGCAGTTTTTCGCGAAATCATTTTATTAAAAAAAAAAAAAAGTTATGGCTAAAACACAACAAATATTTCAAAACAATGTTTGGCATTTCAGTAGCCTAGTTGTATTATAGACAACTGTAGCGAAATGGTTTCGATTTTTGTATTTTTTGTAAATGTACAAAACAAAATCAAAAATCTAACAAGATACGTTTGAAGATTTTAAAAAATCTTGCATATGAACAGAAATAATGTTTCAACTAGTTTTTTATAAAAGAGATCTATTAGGATTTACAAAAGCGTACTCAATTTTATATTTGCTGCAGGACACCAAATCAGACAAGAGCCATCAACCTCCTGACTGAAGCGCCACCCCATATACCGGGGGCAAGTCAATTTGATTGAGAAATTTTAACTAAGATCACGTGAACCGGATTTTCACATTATTTTCAGATATTTTGAAAAAATAAAATGTCCAATGGTGGGTGTGCTTTCGGGCTGTTCGGCCGTCGTCGTTGGAAATTCGTTCTCGACGTTTCGCCATCTCGAGTGGATGGCATCTTCAGGAGATGTTGACTGTTTGTCGGCTTCTCGAAGACTGTCAACATCTCCTGAAGATGCCATCCACTCGAGATGGCGAAACGTCGAGAACGAATTTCCAACGACGACGGCCGAACAGCCCGAAAGCACACCCACCATTGGACGATGGCCGCGAAAGCCTTTCACAATTTGTAAATAAAATGTCGTTTAATATAAGTTAATATAAGTTAAATGATTATAAGCAGGTATTCAAAGACATGCAATTTTTTCTATTTACAAAACGTTTTTTTAAGGGCTGGGGCCATAGCGTAACAAACAAAATCACGTGATTATAAACCAATTTATAAGATAGTTTTTGATAGTTAGTATATTGCTCAGTTATTAACAGAAGCTTGTGCTTAACTTCGCTGAGTTGAAAATAAAGCCTTTTTCATTTATTTATTTATTTATTACATAACAAGAGAAGAAAGTGACAAATTTCACACGAGCGTGAGAAAGTTACTTTCTGTCAAGTTATGGACGCTATTTCTCCTACGAACACTGTTAAACTATACTAATTTTTGTAAAAATTCGTGTTTAATTTTGCGTAAATCAAATGAAACTGCTTTTCCGCACGTGTGGGAAAGTAGTTTGCAACACGTGCGAAAAGTATGTGACAGTTAAACACTTTCCATACATGTGCCGAAGTACTGAAAGTACTTGTGACACATGTGCGAAAAAATTTCTGCACACGGATGAAATTTAATGTTTTCTGAGGATTCAAATCGTGTAAAATCCAACATTTTCATATGTGGTCACAGGAAATAGTAATTTACCTAACCAGGGCGGAAGACGCACACACATTCGTTAAGTATGTAGGTAAAATATTTTTTCTACGAGGTTGTGAAAACTAAAATAAAGTACTACAATAAAAAAAACTCATTTATTATATTTAATTTACAATGATTGCCGAAAACTGTACTTCTTATCCTGTGCAGCATCTGTGGATCAGGAGATTTTTGTTTTCATATTCTGGATCAATGATATCGGAAGGCCTTTAAATATATTTTGCTCTGGATGTATTTGGAGGCAGGCTCATAGTAACATTATGTGTTCCATTTAATTGTGGCTAAGTCTTCTTCGGGATTATCGGTATTTTCTATCACAGTAAATAAACAGTTTTTTTCTATTTTTATTTATATGCAGAAATGTCATCCCCTGGTTTTTGACAAAAAAATAGGCTTTGTTATTTACTCTATTCTATTATTTTTTCTTGTGTTTTTAGGCAAAAATTAAAGTCAGTGTCAAACTCAAAATGTGTTGTTTTTTTGTCATCCCTAAAATTTTAGTAAGTCCCACAATTTAGAAACCGAATAGGTGTCCCTAGGACTCTAATATGTAGTGCCACCTATTGACTGATATTTAAATATTTTGCCTTGTTGTGTTTTGCTGAAAAAATTGGCTGAATCGAATTTGTCGCCTTAACATGCTTTATGCGCATGGTAACCATCTGGAAAATAAATAAATGTACAGGACTAAGCTTCGTGTGTGGTGTGGTTAAGGTCACTCATCGTCAAGCAAGCTTTACAGGTAGCGAAGCTAACGTCAGGCTTTCTATTTTTTGGTTATAATTTTTGACATGTTTTCCTCGTTTTCGCATTGGCGGCTCGTTGTTATTTTAAAAATGTGGTTTTAACACAGTCTAAAGATCTATTTATTATTGATACAGTTTCAAGATAGTTTGCAGCATAACTTTTTAATTCTAATTACATAAATATGTATAGTTTAGGTACCTTCATACTGAATAAAACAACATCTTCAAAATAAAACAGAACCGCCAATGCGAAACCGAGGAAAACATGTCAAAAATAATAACCAAAAAATAGAAACCCTGACGTTAGCTTCGCTACCTGTAAAGCTTGCTTGACGATGAGTGACCTTAGGTGTGGTTGTTTGGGCATACAAAACCTATGAATTTAATACTTGTTTTTTATAATTTCTGCTTTTTTATATTTTCCACATGCTTGAAGAAAGAATAGTGTTTCTAACTCTTGTAGAAGAACAATCAAACAACAAAACAAACAACTGAAAAGAACCCATAACTATTATTCAACACAAGAAAGGCGAGAGGGTAGATCTAAAAATATATCGACCTATAAAACTCCCCAATGTAATTTATAAGCTTTTGACGAAAATATTAACATATGAAGGTTAATAAAATATTTGAGGGATATCAATTAAAAGAAAAGTAGGCTTCAGAAAAGGTTTCAGTAAAGTTGACCACCTATTAACTATGAAAATCCTTAAAGAACAAGCCAGCGAATGTAACATTTCACTATGTTATGCCTTTATGGACTTTTAAAAAGTGAAAAAGCCTTCGATAGCATTAAGCACTGGGCGGTCAAATTGTCTTTAATTAAAAGCCGAATAGATGACAGATACACATACTTAATAACCAATAAATATGCCGAAGCAACAACATTAATCCAAATACACGAAGGTACCAAGCCAGCCGCATAAGAATAGGTGTCAAACAGAGTGACTAGCCCCTAAACTATTTAACCAGGACGTAGAAAATGTTTTTAAAAACTTGGATTGAGAAGAAATAGTCATCAAAGTAAGCGGAGAGTACTTGAACCACCTAAGATATGCTGATGATATCGCCTTAATAATAGATAAGAAAGAAGAACTGATAAAAATGCTGGAAGAACCGGATACAACAGCTAAAAATATGGGCTTAAGTATGAACTGCAATAAAACCAAAATCATAACAAACACAGAAAAAGATATCACGATCAAAATATACCAAGAAAAAATAGAACAATTAGAGTGACTGGGACAACAAATTATTAAAAAATAAAAAATGTGCTCAGTACCTTAAAACAAAAGTGTATAACCAATGTATCCTTACTTTACTTATCTATGGATCACAGATCCGGACACTTACAAAATCAAACATGGATAAGGTAAAAAAAGCCTAAAGATCAATGAAAAGTTAAACGTTACATGTAAAGTTAACAGATAGAAAAAGGAATGAGAGGATAAGAAATAAAACAAAAGTAAATAGGTCAGAGGAGAAGTGTCAAAATTAAAATGGAAATTTGCTGGTCTTATTATCAGTGTATGTATCGTAAACTAGAGACCATGGGAAAACAAATTAGCAGCCCTCAAGACTGTTTAAGTTGTAAAAGTTTCTACTTAGGTAATAATAAGTCAATTTACTACTACTACTATGTCGGTTTAGAACGTTTTTCTACGTTGTCCGATGCCTATTCTTCACCTCCTTCGATCCAGACAATCATCTTATTTCAGATTCTTTTGACTCATTCATCTTTGGATTGACGTTTGCCATTCTAGTTTAGGACGTCCTCTTTTTCTGCGCCCTACTGGTTGCCACTCTAGGACCTGTTTTGGTAATATTTCGTCGTTCATCCGTTGTACATGGCCGTACCATATCAATTGCCTTTTAGTGATGTCATCCGTTATGCTTCCCTCGATTCCCATTCTTTCTTTTATGATCTCATTTCTTATGTGATCTAATCTAGATATTCTCATTGATCTTCTTATTGCATCCATTTCGACACTTTCCATTTTTGTTTTGTATTTTTCTGGTACGCGACAAGTCTCTATTCTATACAACAGCGAGCTTTTTACCATTGTTTCATATATGTTAAATTTTACATTCTTTCTTATCTTTCTGCTCCATAAAATACTGTTAAGACATCCAATAACCTTTTTTGCTTTTACTATTCGTTTTTCCAATTCTTTACAGTCTGTTCCTGTCTTGTCAAATGTGACACCCAAGTATACATACTCATTGCATGGAGATATTGTTTGTCCATTGTCTAGTTCTAACTCACTGGATTCGTTTCCAATATATAAGTACTGTGTCTTGTCCACGTTCACTGTTAGTCCCCACTTTTGATATTCTTCCGTTAACTTTCTCATCATATACTCCATGTCTTCTTTATCATTAGCTACAATTACTTGGTCGTCAGCAAACTGTAGTGTGTATATAGTAAATCGGTCGTTAAGTTGTATTCCCATACCGTGCACTTTACGTTTCCAGTTTTTTAGAGCCACTGCGATATATATTTTAAAAAGAGTTGGAGAGATACAACATCCCTGTCTTAAGCCTTTTGTTACCAGGAATTCTTTTGAAAGTCGATTTCCAATTTTAATTTTAGATTTTGACCCTTTGTATAGTTCTTTTATCGCTTTTATGTATGTATGATTGATATTAGTTTGTTCCAATATGCTTTTTGTAGGTCCATTTATAGATCATTAAATTAATAAAAATCGTTTTGGAAATCAGGGCGCAGTGAAGCAAAATTCAAAGTTCAGCGAATAATATCGGAATGGAAAACGTGATGGTAAAATAAATTTATAATTTTATAAGATCGAAAGCAAAGAGTCAATCTGAAAATTTTATTTGAAAAAAAATGAAAAGGAAATAGAAATAATTTTATACCTGGCTACCAAATAGTTTGCTACTAAACCTATTTATTTTAAAAAGGTTAGGTATTGTTAATACATAATTAATAAAAGTACCTATATATTCATAAACTGTATAAAAAAAAATGTGTTTGCTTAAGACCACACGGCAGAAGTGTAAACTTCAACAAGGCGAAATTAATAATACTGGCCTTCATCTGCATCATCATATCGCTCGCTGAATGTTCCCTCTCACAGTTAGTCGACTCGAGTCGACTTCAACCAAATGAGCGTTACATAGCCGAGCCTGACGGCTTAGTTCAATTCACTACCCACAAAAACTGCTAAACGCGCCTAAAGAAGTTTACACAAAAGTTAAAGAATGGATCATCAACACTACGGTCAGTGAACTGTTCAGCTGGCGCCAGCCGGACCGAAATGGCGCGGAAAGTAATAGAAGCTAACAAACGTGGAATTTCGTACCCGTGAATTTAAAAATCAAACAAGTTTCGTGGCTAATCGGACAAAAAGAAGTTTTTTGTTTCCCTTATATTTTTCCGTGGGTGGCCTGAAAGCTTAACCTCACGGGGGTCCAAGATCTAATGGACACCTAATAAGTGATGACAGTTAACCGTTTCGTCCTTATGGGACTTCTCAGAACACTGCTGGTCAATGTGACAAATCTTGCGAAGTTAATCAGACGGTTTTGTCTCTAATTAAATGTAATTAGTGAGAAAACTATAGCAAGAAGCGCCATCTACCGAGATACGAGAGAAACAAAAAACCAAAAGCAGGCGAAACACTACTATACAATATCGATCAATGAAAAGATCGAATGCAAATAAAAGAAAACAACTATAGTCCGTGACCTACGACAGCTCTATGTCTTTCAAGCCGGATCAACACATATTGCATTTTTACCCGTCATCAAGACAGTGAGCGTCAATCAACGGAATTTTTAAGCCAAATAATACTAACAAACGTGGAATTTCGTAACCGTGAATTTAAAAATCAAAAAGTTTCGTGGCTAATCGGGCAAAAAGGGGTTTTTTGTTTCCCTCATATTTTTCCGTGGGTAGCCTGAAAGCTTAACCTCACGGGGGTCCAAGATCTAATGGACACCTAATAAGTGATGACAGTTAACCGTTTCGTCCTTATGGGACTCCTCAGAACACTGCTGGTCAATGTGACAAATCTTGCGAAGTTAATCAAACGGTTTTGTCTCTAATTAAATGTAATTAGTGAGAAAACTATAGCAAGAAGCGCCATCTACCGAGATACGAGAGAAACAAAAATCCAAAAGCAGGCGAACACTGCTATACAATATCGATCAATGAAAAGATCGAATGCAAATAAAAGAAAACAACTATAGTCCGTGACCTACGACAGCTCTTTATCTTTCAGGCCGGATCAACACATATTGCATTTTTACCCGTCATCAAGACAGTGAGCGTCAATCAACGGAATTTTTAAGCCAAATAATACTAACAAACGTGGAATTTCGTACCCGTGAATTTAAAAATCAAACAAGTTTCGTGGCTAATCGGGCAAAAAGGAGTTTTTTGTTTCCCTCATATTTTTCCGTGGGTGGCCTGAAAGCTTAACTCACGGGGGTCCAAGATCTAATGGACACCTAATAAGTGATGGCAGTTAACCGTTTCGTCCTTATGGGACTCCTCAGAACACACTCGCGGCTACAGACTAAAATGTACTCTGGCTCCTTCGATTTCGCGGGTTAATTTGAACGTATATTTTTAAAATTTGTCGGAATGGAACAACTGGGCGCCGCCAACTCGGCGCCGCCAACTGGGCGCCGGGCCAACTGGGCGCCGGGCCAACTCGGCGCCGCCAACTGGGCGCCGGCCAACTCGGCGCCGGACTAAAAAAAATTTTTTTGACAAAATGTGTAGATGAAAAATAAAATATATTATTTATATAAAAACATCTTTAAAAAATCCTACGCAATTTTTTACAAGCTTTTATTTAGCTTCAGATGTTCTCTCTAACTAACTATCTATCAAATCTTGTGAAGCGTTTTTGACACACTTCCCATTATCCGATTTGGATGAAATTTGGTACACACGTAGTGGTCCCATGACAATACAACATTAAGAAAAAATATCCAAACAACCCCTGCCCCCACCCCTTCTATAGAAAAATGTGTTTTTGACACACTTCCCGTTATCCGATTTGGATAAAATTTGGTATACACATAGTGGTCCGATGATAATACAACAATAAGAAAAAAATATCCTCCCACCCCTACCCCCGCCCCTTCTATAGAAAAATGTGTTTTTGACACACTTCCCGTTATCCGATTTGGATAAAATTTGGTATACACATAGTGGTCCGATGATAGTACAACAATAAGAAAGAAATATCCTCCCACCCCTACCCCCACCCCCTTCCATAGAAAAATTTGTTTTTGACACACATCCCGTTATCCCATTTGGATGAAATTTGGTATACATATATAATATAAAAATATCCTCCTACCTCTACCCCCACCCCCTTTCATAGAAAAATGAGTTTTTGACACACTTCCCATTATCCGATTTGGATGAAACTTGGTATTCACATAGTGGTCTGATGACAATACAACATTAAGAAAAAAATATCCTCCCACCCCTACCCCCACCTCTTCTATAGAAAAATGTGTTTTTGACACACTTCCCGTTATCCGATTTGGATAAAATTTGGTATACACATAGTGGTCCGATGATAATACAACAATAAGAAAAAATATCCTCCCACCCCTACCCCCACCCCCTTCCATAAAAAAATTTGTTTTTGACACACATCCCGTTATCCGATTTGGATGAAATTTGGTATACGTATCGTGATCCGATGACAATACAATATTAGGAAAAAATATTATTAGTATATTTTTAAAATTTGTAGTAGTTCGGGGCCTAAGAGGGAAATTTTGGGGTTTGTCTGTATTTTTCCGTACCGTAATAAAATTTGGCACAGAGGTAGTAGATACCTAGAAATGCCATTTTAGAAGAGGTGCTCCGATGGAACCCAGTGCAGGGCCCAGATACAGGGGCGTACTTGAGGTGGGCAAGAAAAAATTTATAAATTAAATATGAAACTCATTTCGCGTACAGTTTTTTGTTTGTTTCACCTTATAGCTTGTAAATCCAAAAAATTTACAAAAAGTAAAGTTTTGAAAACGGTTTTTTTCAGGGGAGGGAGCAAAAGGAACGAGGACAGATAAATTAAGTCAAAATGTCAAACTATTACATGATATATCAAAAAACTGACACCTGAAATGTACCTGTTCTGAGATCTACGTGAGAGAATATTAAAAACACCTAATCAAACCTAACTTAATAAAATTTGATAAATTAAGTAAAAATTAAGTTTCTGGAATTTTTGAATTATAATGTACAGGGTGTTAAGAGTTAAGTCGCCACTATTACTTACTTCGTTAATATTAGAGCTACAGGGTCGGTTAAATAGACAAAGTTATGGTATTTTTTTTCTCCGATTACGATGGTGATGAACGAAAAGAAAATCAAATGACGAGTAGGTGAGTTATGTTAAAAAAAACACATTTTTTTAAATGGGACGCCCGGTATTCAGTTCAGCCAATAAAATAATACTACAGTGTTGTACTATATTCGTACCAAGTATCATTACGGTACCCAAAAATGCGGACAAAAGTGGCTTAGGCTACGAACTATAGGAATCCAGGCTAAATCTTTTTGAGGTTTAGGATTTATGAAAAATTTGGTACTATATAATTTAATCACATATATAATGAAGATTCGATATAAAACAAAAATTAACAAATTGTGAAATGTTTAAGCTATTAGCTGAACTCAAAAACAGATTTTGGGAAACACAAAAATAACAAGTGGGCAGATGCAAAAATAAATTATTCTTCTAGGTATTTACTCTATTAGGTTTTTATTATTTTTAGGAATCAAGAATGTAACAATTGATTTGCTATTACAATTGTCTCTTCTGGCTTAGGCTCAACTCCAGACTAAATTACCTTTCGTTTGATACCACACAAGCCATGTTTTAAATTAAACTCTATTTTTTGAAATCTACCCCCACCCTTTTTTTTGCCAAAAATTTATTTTGTTTAACTCTAGACTCAATTACCTTTCGTTTGATATCACACATGCCATATTTTCACTTAAACTCTAATTTTTGAAGTCTACCCCCACCCTTTTATTTTACTTGTGTTTGGTGGATTTTTTTCATTTTCAAATGGGACCATCTCGACCCAAGACCCAGCCTAGGTACCAAATATCATTGAAATCGGGCAAGCAGTTTTTGAGTTATGCGCGTTGGTCCTTACAGACAGACAGACGGACAGACAGACGGCGCAACAAAAAAGTTTCAAAATCATCTGAAACGCAAAGATATATAAAAAATTTTGACATCGGAGCAACTTTTTTTCTCGAAAAAATTAGGATCACCATAGCTCACACTACTATAGTATGGTATATGTGTGATAATAATAAATAATAAAAAGCATCAGGGTCAAAAATATACCTGGATGAAATTTTTTTAAATGAGCTCTTAAATTAAACTTGGAAGAAAAACTGATCTCTTGAGTGCACTCGGTACATTCCATATTTTTAGGTCGATGTATTTTTATATGAATTGAAACAATAACACAAAATAAATTTGATCGAACTAACTACACGACAAATATAAAACACGGACTAATTTTTAAAACTGGAAGGGACTTCAAACTTTAAACAGTCCCAGGCTATTTGAACAAAAACAAAACAATTAAAACATAACCTCAAAATCGAAGGAGCCAGAGTGCATTTTAGTCTGTAGCCGCGAGTGAGTTCAGAACACTGCTGGTCAATGTGACAAATCTTGCGAAGTTAATCAGACGGTTTTGTCTCTAATTAAATGTAATTAGTGAGAAAACTATAGCAAGAAGCGCTATCAACCGAGATACGAGAGAAACAAAAAACCAAAAGCAGGCGAAACACTGCTATACAATATCGATCAATGAAAAGATCGATTGCAAATAAAAGAAAACAACTATAGTCCGTGACCTACGACAGCTCTTTATCTTTCAGGCCGGATCAACACATATTGCATTTTTACCCGTCATCAAGACAGTGAGCGTCAATCAACGGAATTTTTAAGCCAAATAATACTAACAAACGTGGAATTTCGTACCCGTGAATTTAAAAATCAAACAAGTTTCGTGGCTAATCGGGCAAAAAGGAGTTTTTTGTTTCCCTCATATTTTTCCGTGGGTAGCCTGAAAGCTTAACCTCACGGGGGTCCAAGATCTAATGGACACCTAATAAGTGTTGACAGTTAACCGTTTCGTCCTTATGGGACTCCTCAGAACTCTGCTGGTCAATGTGACAAATCTTGCGAAGTTAATCAGACGGTTTTGTCTCTAATTAAATGTAATTAGTGAGAAAACTATAGCAAGAAGCGCTATCTACCGAGATACGAGAGAAACAAAAAACCAAAAGCAGGCGAAACACTGCTATACAATATCGATCAATGAAAAGATCGAATGCAAATAAAAGAAAACAACTATTGTTGGTGCAAGCAAGAAATTTCCTAATTTTCATTTTCTTTTCCTTTTCTGCGCGTTTAAAATAGTTTAAATTTTCGCGCTCTAAAATATGCATATGGGGTTTCACGGCACCGGACACGTGGAAGACAAGCAGCGCCGCGATGAGTGCGCAAAGAACCACCGTCACAACAAGACACTAGCAAAATCACGTTCCCGAAAAAAGTGAATTTGAGGTGAAAAAACTGGACGTTTAAACGTCGACTGGAGCTGCAAGAGAGTCCGAGGTAGGTGCCTTTTCATATAAAATTCCATATGTATCGTAACTTTCCATTTTCAATCGTCAATACCGACACTTATTTTTAAATGTGCTTGTGAAGCCATTACCGGCGACCTATCGAAGGAAATTCCGTTATTTTTCAGCCCTTGCACGCACATTTAATGGCCCTTCGACCCAAATTATTAGTGTTCCAAACTACCTAGACTCCTGTGGTTCAGCAATTTCCTACAAAAATTCCAAATTTCTATTTTCTATTTCAAATTTCAAAATTTATTTCAATTTCAATTCGAAACAGACCATATTGTTTTACCACCTGTTGGGGATATGTTCCTTCAAAGTTGATCGAAGTGTTTATTACCGTTCAAAAATAGCTATAGCCAATGCACATATTTCGTATAGTTTACTAGTTCATCAAAGAAAGTTGATCGCTTTGTTCATTACATTTTCAGTAAAAGTGGCGTCAATACGCCGAAAGTGAAAATTTAAGGCGGTTCTTCCATCTAAATTCCTTTAATTGTCGATTGTACAGGTGTCGCATTAACGCGCAGGTGCAAGTGTCGCCGTCACCAAGGTCTCACGTTGCGCGCGTTGTTTCTTCAAATACCGAGGTTTGTTAGAAACTTTCAGACGGGACCGCTAGTCGTATGCACAGAGTGTGCGACTTGGAATCGAAAGGTGCGGGGTTCAATCCTTGGTGAGACATAAAAGTTTTTTTTTAAGGGATATGTTCAAATAATAACATACAGACAAACTTACAAACATTTCATTTCAAAATTTTCGAAAAAAGTTAATAAAATTAAAATAATAAAATTGTTTAATTTTGCTAAAATTCGGGTTATATTTTAAGCTATATTTAAGGCATTTTTTTGGGTAATTTTAAAACCAAATTAACTTTCAAAAACAAAAATGTCTACGCAAAAACAGAAAAAACTTTGCGACAAAAGGCTTTTGAGCTTCAACCAAATGGCGGAAGCTCACGAGGTAGCTTTGAAAGCGAAGTCGGATACAGCGTTTCACTTTTTGTTTAAATCCAGATATGAAGACGTCGAAGAATGTCATGCTCAATTCTATAATTTTCATAACCAAATTATTGGCTCTCTCGAAGAGTTTAAACTTTCATTTGACGAGCAGGATAAAACTAGAAAAGACTTTGACAACCTTTATTATGAATGTAAGGGTATTTACTACGACCTTTTTAGGGCCAACCCTGTCAATTACGTAGGCAACCCTAGCCAACAAAATATTGTTCAGAGGTCAAATACAAGATCATTTCCACAACCACGGTTGCCAATTTTCAATGGTAATTATAAAGACTGGCAACACTGGTTTGACTTATTTAAAGTCATGGTACATCAAAATTCTGATTTAAATGATATAGAGAAATTTCAACAATTGCGGAGTTCTGTTCTGAATGAAGCCCTTTCTCTAGTAAAAACCATTCCCCTCGCAGATAGCAATTATCACATTGCGTATGAAACCTTAGTAAAGAGGTATCAAAATAAACGAATTATTGCTACTACCGCTTTGAATGCTATTAACTTTCTTTCAACTAAATCCAGTTCTGGGAAAGAATTACGTTCCATGTTGGATACATTTTCTGAGAATCTAGCCATCTTAAATGAGCTTGGTTTTCCTACAAAAGAATGGGACTTTCTTACTTTTAACATGATGCTCTCAAAACTTGAAGTCAAGATGAGGACTGATTTCGAACTTTACTATAGTAGAGAGAAAAACAATTCAGAAATTCCGTCCTACACTGATCTTTACACGTTTATAGAAAATCATTGCGTTGCGCTCGAATCTGTAGTGCAAATGCCCAGTTTTAGTAGGCAAAATCAAACCCCTAGACAACCTCAAACTACGCGTAATTCTCAACAGAACAGTTTTCAGAGAAACAGTTTTAATAATTTTAATTCACCTTCTGCTTTCAATACAACTATTTCAAATCAAAGTTCAAATTCAAGAAATCAACAAAATACTTTACAAAATAGCAATCAACGCAGCAACCCTCAAATACAAAATAATCAGAACAGAACTTTTAATCCAAAAATAAAATGTTACCTATGTTCTTCGAATCACGCATTATCGAAATGTATCGAATTTCAAAACAAAAGTCCACAGGAAAGGATGGGTTATGTTCGGCAGGTGAATCTATGTCAAAATTGCTTACATTTTGCTCACCAGACCGTGAATTGCCCCTCCTCCTACAACTGCTTTACGTGTGGAGCTAGGCACCACAGTCTTCTTCACGTTCCACAACCAGTAGCGCCCTCTGTGAGTGTTAATTCTTATCCTCCAGAGAACGTTAATATTCCACTTTCCAATTCCAATAGCACCCCTATGTCAGGAAGCCATTCCACAAACTGTCATGCGACAATGATTTCCAAAAATTCCACTTTTCTACTTTCTACCGTTGTAGCTGACATGTTAGACTCAAGGGGACATTACCAACCAGTTCGTATCTTACTCGATTCTGCCTCAGAGGCAAACTTTATTTCAGAAAAATGTCTAAATCGTTTAGGTCTTTCGAAAAGCTTCTTTTCTACTTCTATTCAAGGCTTAAATCAAATGACATCTTCCAATACCAAAGGTAAGACGAAATGTCTTATCAAACCTCAAGGTCAAGCGGGACCTACCTTTGATTTTGAGGCTTTAGTACTTCCAAAACTTTGTACAGAGATTCCTTCTTGCGCTGTCGACTCGAGCAAGTGGAATCACATTCGCAATATCAAACTTTCTGATCAAAACTTCCATATACCAAGTTCCATTGATGTCCTAGTAGGTTGTGAACTTTTTCCGCATCTCTTACAAGAGGGAGTTATCCACGGAGAGCGTGGACAACCTAGTGCTTTTAATAGCATCTTTGGCTATGTGCTGATTGGTAAAGTTGAAACTTCAAAGCAACAAAATCCACAATCACTCATAAGCTGTTACACTTCCATCGAACCATCTCTGGATATCTGCCTAGAGCGCTTCTGGGAGATAGAGCAGGTGCCACATAAGGTTCATCACAGTCCTGAGGATATTATGTGCGAAAAATTATTTTCACAATCAGTTTCACGCAACGAATCAGGTAGATTCGTCGTTCCATTACCTTTCATAAACTGGGGTTCTACAGTTGGGTGACACCTATCCAATCGCTTTAAAACGTTTCAAGCTTCAGGAAGCTAGACTTCTCAAAGACTCAGCTAATTATCAAGCTTACAAAGATTTTATGCAAGCTTATTTAGACACTGGTCACATGATACCTATTCCTACGCCTATATCTAAAGATGTCTTGGATAATTCCTACTTTATCCCTCATCACAGTGTCTGGAACACTGGGAAGATAAGAGTGGTCTTTGATGGGTCTCAACGTAGTCCCAGAGGTGTCTCACTCAACGAGACGTTGTGCGCAGGTCCTAAACTGCAAAATGATGTCCGTGAAATTTTACTTAATTTTCGAATTCATGCTGTAGCCTTTGTTACTGACATAGTAAAAATGTTCCGACAGATTTTAATTATTCCTGAGCACACGCGTTATCAAAATATTCTATGGAGATTTTCTGAGGATGATCCTGTCCAAACCTACTCCTTAAGAACAGTTGTTTATGGACTTAAGTCATCACCTTACTTAGCTATTCGTACTATACAAGAACTAGCTAAACTTGAGTCTGAAAGGTATCCTAATGCTTCCAAGGTGCTTCTTAAAGACATTTACGTCGACGACGTGCTCACTGGGCAGGATTCTGTGGCCTCTGCCAAAGAACTTCAGTCGGAGTTAATCTCCCTGTTGCGCCTAGGAGGGTTTGAACTTAAAAAATGGGCGAGCAACAGTCCGGAACTTCTCTCCTCATTCTCAGAATCAGAAACACAAATGTCCATTCGTTTCGACAAATCCGAACCTAATTTTGTAAAAATATTAGGTCTCCAATGGAATCCTATCTCAGATTCGTTTACCTACTTGGTCGTACCAGAAGATAAACCATGCACCAAGCAAGGTATCTTATCTCAAATCATGAAAATTTTTGATCCCTTAGGTTTCTGTTCTCCCGTTTCTTTACTTGCTAAGCATCTCATGCATGATCTGTGGAAGGAGAAGCTGGACTGGGATTATCAGCCTCCTCCGCATATCGTAAATGTTTGGAATCAATTTCGAACCGAACTTCCAAATCTTTCAAATATTCATTTACCTAGACGCCTTTCCATTGATCAACCACGTAGCATTGAACTTCACGGCTTTTCAGACGCCTCTATGATAGGTTACGCGGCTACGGTCTATTTCAGAATGGAGTCAGTATCCGGAGAAATCCATACCTTTCTTGTAATGGCCAAATCTAGGGTCGCACCAGTGAAAACAGTCAGTCTTCCGCGACTGGAGCTTCTTGGTGCCACTTTACTTTGCGACCTAATTTCCTTTATTCAAAACACTTATTCAGATATTCTTAACTTCAACCAAATCTGTGCATGGTGTGATTCCCAAGTGGTTCTATGCTGGTTGGCGGCTTCACCTCACAGGTTTAAAACGTTTGTGGCAAACCGTATCTGTCACATTCAAGAAACCATTTCTCCTACGGCCTGGAAATATATTCCATCAGCGCTAAATCCAGCCGACTGTGCTTCGCGCGGTCTTATGCCTAATCAACTTGTCAAACATGACTTGTATTGCATTGACTTCTATACCCTACGGCAATGAATACACGACTCTATTGTATTCATTGCCTACGGGTAGACCCGGCATGGGCCAAAATTGCCATTATATCAAGCTTTTATCGCAATTGACCAAATACAAGTAAGAATTTAATGAGCAAAATAGGGATGAAAATAGAATTTCGGTTTGGTGAGTCCGGAAACATGCAACATCGCAAATATATTCTATTTGCTTGTCTTGGATAAAAAAGGGCAGTGGCGGCGCAAAATAAAAATTTTGAATTCCACTAGTATTTTTTTATCAACAATTTTCTGTTTGAATAATAAATAATTCATGAATACTTACTTGTGTGTGTTTACAAAATTCTCTTCAGTAAAAAAAAAGAGTAAATAGAATTTCTAAGCATGCTAAGTGCAGTGGATGTATTAAAATTATTGTTTTCATCTTAGAACTTTACAAATGTTGTACCTTCCAGGTAAAATATTTTCTTTCTTTGAACAAGGGTCTTCTTCAACTCTTCTTTTCTTTGGTGGACTACAAGTTATGCTCGAGTCAGATGAAATTTCGGAACTAAAAATTTCAATTCGGAATGGGACAACCGGGCGCCGGGCCAACTCGGCGCCGCCAACAGGGCGCCACGCCGGGCCTAATGGGCGCCGGGCCAACTCAGCGCCGGACTATTTTTTTTTTGATAAAATGTGCAGATAAAAACAAAATAAATATGTTATTTATACAAAACTTTCAACATCTATTAAGTCGAGTGTTGAAATTTGGTAGGTGTAGTGTTCTGCGACTTGAAACACCGCCAAGTTCCATATTCGATACATATCGATGCATAAATAAGAAAGTCCGCCATTTTGGATCCGCCATTTTAATTTTTTTAAGTTTGTTTTTCATCTGCACATTTTATCAAGAAAAAATATTTTAGTCCGGCGCCCAGTTGGCTCGGCGTCAAGTTGGCCCGGCGCCCAGTTTGCCTGCCGCCCAGTTGGTGGCGCCGAGTTGTCCTAGACTGCAACACATTTCAGGGGTCTGGTACGTTTTACCACCTTTCTTAAAACTACGAAGTTTTTTGAAAAATGATAATTTTAGACCATTTTATAGTGATTTCTAAAAAAAAAATTGCGGACTATCATTGATTTTGTTAAAAAAATTGAAATTGTAACATTCTTAAAACCCCATTAAAACCCATACAAATTGCTACAAAAAAGGCATTTTCTCATTTCAAACTGAAACAAAACGGTCAGCTGTCAACAAAAACTTAAAATAACTAAGGTCACTGATCGAAATCGGGTCAGTTTTTTTGGTCCTTTTATGAAAATGCACAATTTTTAAAAAAGCATGAAATTCAAAACAAGATCAAGAAAATTATGATTCCTACATTTTTACAAATAAAAATTAGTTTAATTGAACATTATATCAATTTTTATTCCTTAAAACACTAAAAATTAATAATTATTTACTTTTTTAAAATTTATCGAAGGTCTAACTGAACAAAAGCAAACTGAACCCATCCGTATCGAAATGAACCAAATCAAACCGAATCTAACGGTTCGGTTTGGTTCGGTTCGATTTGCTTAAACTGAACCGAACCTAACCGAATATAGCTAAACCTAACCTAAACAATCCTAGCGGAACCTAACCGGACATACTCAAACTGAACCAACCTAACCCAACCTAACCCAACCTAACCCAACCTAACCCAACCTAACCCAACCTAACCTAACCCAACCTAACCCAACCTAACCCAACCTAACCCAACCCAGCCCAACCTAACCCAACCTAACCCAACCTAACCCAACCTAACCCAACCTAACCCAACCTAACCCAACCTAACCAAACCTAACCTACCTATTGTTAATAAATATAGTAAAAGTTGTTAGGTTTATGTCCAGGGGGTAACCATTGTCCATAATCGTCGGAAATCGAGTGAGTGTTTGGTCTTCAATTTTTTTAGAGAAATTTTTCAAAATCTTTTTTTGCGCACTCTGGGCACCCTAATAAACCGTAATCTGGTCACCCTAATCCATCGCAATCAAAGAAAATGGGTAATCGAAGTGTCACAAATTTTTTGTTCGTTTCTATTCTTCTTTTATATTATGTAGGACAAAATTATTAATTAAACTAAGTGACCTTATTAAGTAAGACAGCATGATAGTCAAATGACATTAGAAGGACATAAACATATGATACCGGCCTGTAGACCGGTCGCGGTGGTCATATAATAATAAATATATACGTTCGCGATGAAAGACCAAAATTTAACTTAAAATTACTGTAAAGTCCGCAAAAAACATTAAATTTATCGAAATTTATAAAAACATAGATCAGTGAGTGTAACAATTCATCAAGATGTATGAAACTCGACCGTGACATGTCAAAAGTTTGGTTCGAAAAAACAAAAACAACTGGATAAAAATCGGTATGTAAGCATTTAAAAATAAATCATTTTTAAGAAAATCAAATACGTTTTGTTAATTTTCATGCAATGCAAAAAAAAGTGCGGGGAAGTGACACTTTCTGAATCAAAATGTGTGAGGGTAAAATCGCACGGTCGCAGAAAAAACTATCTATCGTGACGCTACTGAACTTTCTCGTGTTTTAGGAAAAACTATCCGTCAAGACGACTTACCCATGAAATGTTGTTTTTTTATGGATTTTTTTTCTTCTTTTGCACAAAAAACAATTTTGGACCATGTTTAAACTCAAATAGTTACTTCTAAACTTGTTTTTAAACGTTTTAAGATTTCTTTTTGTAATATTCCCGCACAAAATTCAAAAAAAAATCATTTCCGTACTTAGACAACATTGTCTATCAGTTTTCCCTGTATACACGGACTAACAGGTAGAATCACTCAAAATACGGCAGGTGGATTAAAGGTAGCCAGCTGCTTTTCTGTCGCACTTATGCCGTCAGTGTGAAAGAGATAAAAGTACCCTTATATTATCTAGGGTATTATTAGCATGCAAAATCACCCTATCTTTGTCCGTTTCACATGTTCAATAATGTCTATCTCTGTTTTTATTGTAAAAGAAATACCCGACCATAGGAACCAAATTGGATAGGGTCAATAAAAAATGCCTTGTCTTTCCGTCTCTAACGCCCTTTTAGGGCGTTATACAACTCAATGCTTGTATTGGGAAGGTCCTTGTTTTCTTAGGCTACCAAAAGAGAGCTAGCCTGATGATTTTCGCTGTCCAGACCCTCCGGAAAACGAGGTTATTCTGGAAGAACGAAAATCAGTATTTCAAACATGCACAGTTGAACCACACATGCTTGATACTTTTCTTTCTCGTTACTCTTCCCTAGAGAAAATTCAACGCATAATTTCCTATATTTTTCGCCTTACCGAAAAGAAATCTAAATATCCTAACGAAAATATTACCGAAGTAGAACTTCAACATTCTCTTATTGTTCTCGTTCGGCATGTTCAACGTTCCATCTTTGCTGATCTCATTTCACGTTTGAATGACGCAAAGCTACTTCCTAAACAATTTCGTAAACTTTCACTTTTTCTAGATACACAAGGCTGCTTAAGAGTGGGGGGTCGATTACCACATTCTTCCGAACTCTCTTATTCAGCAAAACACCCTTTACTTTTACCACGTTCTCACCGTCTTACTCAACTTGTCATTGAGTACACTCACAAAAGGTACTGTCATCCCGGTCAAAACGTTGCATTACCTCTTGAGACAACAATTTTGGATCCTTTCCCCTCGCTATGCAATCGAGAGCGTAACTTCTCATTGCATTTTATGCTATCGATTAAATCCTAAACCTTCCGTACAAATCATGGGCAACTTGCCTGCTCAACGCATCTCTCAAGTAAAGGCATTTTCACATGTTGCCATAGATTATTGTGGTCCCTTTCCAATTACAATGGGAAAGTACCGAGGTGCAAAGGTATCCAAAGGTTATATTCTTGTCTTAGTCTGCTCCGCAACAAAGGCAGTTCACCTAGAACTTACCTCCGATATTTCCACCCCTACCTTTCTTGCGGCTTTTAAGAGATTTGTGGCAAGAAGAGGAAGAATCTCTGACATTTACTCAGATTGTGGTAGCGCGTTCTTGGGAGCTGATCGTTTACTCAAACAGTACTCCCAGGAAGCATGTCACAGTCTAAAAATTACCTGGCATTTTTCAAGTCCTGGTAGTCCGCACCTAAACGGACTAGCTGAGGCAGGAGTTAAATCCACCAAGGCAAATTTAAAACGAGTAATAGGTGAGCAACGGTTAACCTATGAAGAGTTTTTTACTTTTTTGTGTCAGGTCGAATCCATACTAAACAGCCGGCCTCTGTATGCTCAAAGTATGGATCCGAATGACTTTCTTCCACTGACCCCTGGTCATTTTCTTACCCTGGAACCGTTGAATTCCGTACCAGAACCCGACTTTTCTGATTCCAAGTTGAACACCCTGTCCCGCTGGCAGCTGGTGCAAAGGCTCCAGTCCGATTTTTGGAAACGCTGGAACTTGGAGTACCTAAACACCTTGCAACAGCGTTCTAAATGGACAGAGGCTTCTAACAATATTAACCTAAATACTTTAGTCGTGGTAAAGAATGAACAAAAACCGCCATTGCAATGGGCTGTTGGGCGAATTGTCGACGTACACCCTGGCTCAGACGGTCATATTCGTGTTGTGACCGTTAAAACAGCTACAGGAACATATCGTCGACCAGTGGTGAAACTATGTCCTTTGCCTATGCCCGACGCATAAGGCAAAATTTTCTTTTCTTTCTTAATTTTTTCTAAGTATTTTTTCATTTCTTTTAATTTTAATTTACATGCATTATCTAATGCATATTTGGGTTAATGTTAAATTGTATCGTTTAATTGCTAATAGGCGAATATTTTTTTTTTCCTTTCCTTTTCTCAACTAAGTAAAAACACACGTGTTTTGGCGGCCGGAAAATGTTGGTGCAAGCAAGAAATTTCCTAATTTTCATTTTCTTTTCCTTTTATGCGCGTTTAAAATAGTTTAAATTTTCGCGCTCTAAAATATGCATATGGGGTTTCACGGCACCGGACACGTGGAAGACAAGCAGCGCCGCGATGAGTGCGCAAAGAACCACCGTCACAACAAGACACTAGCAAAATCACGTTCCCGAAAAAAGTGAATTTGAGGTGAAAAAACTGGACGTTTAAACGTCGACTGGAGCTGCAAGAGAGTCCGAGGTAGGTGCCTTTTCATATAAAATTCCATATGTATCGTAACTTTCCATTTTCAATCGTCAATACCGACACTTATTTTTAAATGTGCTTGTGAAGCCATTACCGGCGACCTATCAAAGGAAATTCCGTTATTTTTCAGCCCTTGCACGCACAACTATAGTCCGTGACCTACGACAGCTCTTTGTCTTTCAGGCCGGATCAACACATATTACATTTTTACCCGTCATCAAGACAGTGAGCGTCAATCAGCGGAATTTTTAAGCCAAATAATACTAACAAATGTGGAATTTCATATCCGTGAGTTTAAAAATCAAACAAGTTTCGTGGCTAATCGGGCAAAAAGGAGTTTTTTGTTTCCCTCATATTTTTCCGTGGGTAGCCTGAAAGCTTAACCTCACGGGGGTCCAAGATCTAATGGACACCTAATAAGTGTTGACAGTTAACCGTTTCGTCCTTATGGGACCCCTCAGAACACTGCTGGTCAATGTGACAAATCTTTCGAAGTTAATCAGACGGTTTTGTCTCTAATTAAATGTAATTAGTGAGAAAACTATAGCACGAAGCGCCATCTACCGAGATACGAGAGAAACAAAAAACCAAAAGCAGGCGAAACACTGCTATACAATATCGATCAATGAAAAGATCGAATGCAAATAAAAGAAAACAACTATAGTCCGTGACCTACGACAGCTCTTTGTCTTTCAGGCCGGATCAACACATATTGCATTTTTACCCGTCATCAAGACAATGAGCGTCAATCAACGGAATTTTTAAGCCAAATAATACTAACAAACGTGAAATTTCGTACCCGTGAATTTAAAAATCAAACAAGTTTCGTGACTAATCGGGCAAAAAGGAGTTTTTTTGTTTCCCTCATATTTTTCCGTGGGTAGCCTGAAAGCTTAACCTCACGGGGGTCCAAGATCTAATGGACACCTAATAAGTGTTGACAGTTAACCGTTTCGTCCTCGCTAAAACATAATTGCGCACGTTATACATACGTCAAAATTCTTATATTAAGCGTCCGTGAATTTGCGGCATTCCACTGAGCCGTTAACTACATGTGACAATTAAATGTCATCAGTGTCAAATAGCGTTAGTTGTCGGCCGTTTTGGGACGACCAAAAACTATATATATATATATATATATATATATATATATATATATATATATATATATATATATATATATATATATATATATATATATATATATATATATATATATATATATATATATATATATACTGCATTTTATTTTGGCATGAAAAAGTTTAAAAATAACATAAGTTGGCCTTTCGGTTTTCCATACACTACACTTGTATGGGCGACTTTCTTGTGAAAACATCCCCATAGACATTTTACGGCCTTCAAAAACTTAAAATTACTTTCTAACGAGTCTTTTTGACTGACAGGTTAACAAAACTTCCTTTCTGGTTTTCTACTCCTAGCCTTCTCAAAGCAGGTCACAGAAATAAACAATAAACAAAAATGTTCGTGAGCTTTGCAAGACTGTCAAACTAAATTTGATATGTCGCTTTTTGTTTCTAAAATATTACATAAGGTTGATATATTTGTATGGAATGACCATATTTTTATTTAATATTTTTAAATCTGAGTAAAATTTCCTTTAAAATAACATCTAACTAACTCTTACATCAGTATTTACCTTAAAACTTGGCATTTTAGACCGGTTGTAAGTGTCAAGTCTTTAGATTTGATACCGACCCGTTTAAGTGTATTTTTTAATACTCACAGGTCAAAAAACTGCAAAGATTTGGTTCACCCTAATGTGCAATATGATAGTAAGTATTTATCATTGAGTGTCATCTAATATAAATTCAAATTAACTTTAGAAATAAAGAACAACCACATAAAAAATTTGTACCGAAATATCATTTTTTGGAAATTTAGTCCATGCTGTCGTGGGATTCCCATTAAAAATAGTCAATTGTCAAATTGTAGTACCACCCCTGAGGGGTGGTTTAAAGTTCGAAAAACAAAGAAATAATTCATGATTGATAAAAAAACTTATATACAAAAGTTTTCAAAGCCAAATAATACATAAATATCTTAAAACTATATCTGGAGATGCATTACCGTATTAAATACGTATCAATATTTAAATATTGTAAAAAGCAGAAGATATATTAGAATCGCATCGCTAACTTGTTTAAAAAATTAACATGTAAAATATAGCGAATATCTGACACTGATTTACACCGGTTTTATTGGACATCTCCTAGTGATGATTGGAGGTTTAAATATGGCTACCATTTTTAAACCAAAATATTATATTCTTTTTATTTATTTCTAACCTGTGTAAAAAGAATGTCTTTGTTACAACGAAATAGATGACCCATATCGCAAGGTATTTATGAACAACCTATATAAATATTAAAAACTATAGTCACGGGAAAAATAACTTAAGCTTTCAACCAAAATCTAGACTTGTAGACCTAGGAATCTAGCACTTAGCATTGTAGACCCTTTAGTAAATACTGGTATTTATGTTTTATTTTTATTTTAATACCTCTTTAGTTTTTTCCATATTCTTCTTTTTATTTTTACCTTCCAGGCCCGCGCAGCAATGGCTAGAGAAAGTGTTGTTTTTGACAAAAAAATGTTTTTTGAAATAACGCCGAAAATGTGCTTTTTGGTTGTATTTGGACCTTTCTTAACAATATCGTTGTGTCTGTCCGTGTGGGTGTATTTGTGTGTATATCTGTCCGTAACGCGATAGCTCCTAAATCGCTAAACCGATTTTCATAAATTTTACAGGTAAATTAGTGCACAATACGCTAAAGAGCTGATTAGATTTCGGTTAAAATCCATTAATGCTAATGACTTTTGGCAGTTTAAAAATTTTAAATATGCTAAATTCTTAACGGAGCATTAATTAACGTTTTTCCCAATAATTTGTGTAATTAATGAAAATTTCGTTGATGCTTCCGTTACTGAGATTTTTACAAAAACTTTTTTCAAGACTGATATAGCGTGGAGTTCACTTGGATTGTGCTTATAAGGTATCAGCTTGAATCCTTAACATCGTCACCTTGCCCCGCTCTCCCCTACATGTAAGCTATTTAGAAGAAACAGTGCGTAAAAAATCTAAAGCTCCTTTTTAATTCTGTGTAAGAAACTTGAGAAAATAGAAAAGCTGAAGCTCTGAAAGTTGGCGTTTATAAAAGTTGAGGCTATTCCGGAACTTCTCAGAACAGGAATTCGTACGGTGCCAATGGAGCAAGAGCAAACTTGTGAGTGATGCCATTAAACTATAAATTATATAAATTATCAAAAAAGCTAAAGTAATTAAAACAAGCCTAGTATAAGGTGGGCAAAAAAAACCGCACATTTTTTTTCGGCTGTTTTAGCCCTGTGTTCGAATTTTGTGATTTTGGCCTCTGTCAAAAGCTAAGGCTGAAGCAGGGTTGAGCAAATGCCCGGTGGGCCGGTACAATTTAGGGCCAGTTGCGCCGCAGGCCCGATGTACCTATTCCAAATTATTAATATTTATTTTTGTATATTTCACAATCGAACTAATTAAAACATTAAACATTTAAATTTAAAAAATCTGTATGTAGTGACTCCAGGCTTGCAGCCTTTTAACTAACGGGGGCAGTGCTGTTTTATGTTGAAATTTTGTACGTTTTTATTATTTATTTTTTTCATGTTGTGAAAAAATTAGATATTAATTATGTTAATAGGTACTTAGTGTTCAATATAGGCATACAGAATATAAAACGTGACAAAAATATCTAGAGCAGTATCACAGATATTAATAAAACAAACATCTCACAAGTTAGGATGTTTAGGACATGCATACATATGTTTATATAAAGTTTTTTTCTCAAAATGCAAATTACATCCCTTAATGTTAGCATGTTATTTAATAACAAAACCTCCATAATATCAAAAACAAAAATAACACAATATGGCTTCGTTTTCTTTGCCGTAAAATTATTGTGCCGAAGCAAGGGCCGAATAAAAAAAAATTGCCTGGGCCGGTTTGTTTGAGCCCATCCATCCCTGGAATTGAGACTATCCGTCTTTTTTGTCAAAATTTACGTTTCTGTAAAATCCAAGATGGCGCATGATTTTAAATATTGACTAAAAAGCCACGTCTTCGCCGTACACAAATAGGTATCAACTGGAAAAATTGGTTAAGAATTAATAAAGTTGAATCTTATCGAATTAGGTGCTGATCTAACCTTTTGTGAAACGTAGTTAAAAAAATGGTGGTTTTTGTTTTACTGTGCATTTATCAAAGACTATTTAATATCTAAGGTAATGGGCATAACCAAAAGCTTGGGTGTTGTACTACGCTGTAAAACAAAACAGAACATTTATCGAGAAATGTGCTAGAAAACGAGTTTTATTTTTAATCGAGGGGCCTCAATAAAGAAACCATGTGACATTTTGAGAATTTTTTTTAATACTAAATAGTTATGTATACATTGTTACCGAAATGTTAATGTATAATGTCCACGCGAAAATACCACACCTTTAGTGTAGATTCTGAAAAACGCCATTTAGCGATTTTTAGTATAGGGAATAACATGAGACCAAAATGGCAAAACTTTGAAAATTCATATCTGACAAACTATACTTGTTATCAGCAAACGCACCGAGTTACAGTATAGTGGGGTCATTCTGATGCGAAAAAACCACACCTTCAGTGTAGATTCGGAAAAATGTCATTTAGCGATGTTTAGTATAGGGAATACCATGAGACCAAAATGGCAAAATTTTGAAAATTCATCTCACAAACTCTACATGTTATCAGCAAACGCACCGAGTTACAGTATAGTGGGGCCATAGAGATGCGAGAAAACAACACCTTCCATGTAGATTCGGAAAAAAGTAATTTAGCGATTTTTAGTACAGGGTATACCATGAGACCAAAATGGCAAAATTTGAAAATTCATATCTTACAAACTATACATGTTATCAGCAAACGCACTGGGTTATAGTATAGTGGGGCCATAGAGATGAGAAAAAACTACACCTTCCATGTAGATTCGGAAAAACGTCATTTAGCGATTTTTAGTATAGGGAATACCATGAGACCAAAATGGCAAAATTTGAAAATTCATATTTCACAAACTATACTTGTTATCAGCAAACGCACCGAGTTACAGTATAGTGGGCCATACAGATGCGAAAAAACCACACCTTCAGTGTAGATTCGGAAAAATGTCATTTAGCGATTTTTAGTATAGGGAATACCATGAGACCAAAATGGCAAAATTTGAAAATTCATCTCACAAACTATAGATGTTATCAGCAAACGCACTGAGTTACAGTATAGTGGGACCATAGAGATGCGAAAAAACCACACCTTCCATGTAGATTCGGAAAAACGTCATTTAGCGATTGTTAGTATAGGGAATACCATGAGACCAAAATGACCAAATTTTGAAAATTCATATCTCACAAACTATACATGTTATTAGCAAACGCACCGAGTTACAGTATAGTGGGGCCATAGAGATGTGAAACAACCACACCTTCCGTGTAGATTCGGAAAAACGTCATTTAGCGATTTTTACTTAGGGAATCCCATGAGACCAAAATGGTAAAACTTTGAAAATTCATATCTCATAAACTATACATGTTAGCAGCCAACGCACCGAGTTACAGTATAGTGGGGTCATAGAGACGCGAAAAAACCACACCTTCCGTGTAGATTCGGAAAAACGTCATTTTGGGATTTTTAGTATAGGGAATCCCATGAGACAAAAATGGCAAAACTATGAAAATTCATATCTCACAAACTATACATGTTAACAGCCAACGCACCAAGTTACATTATAGTGGGATTATAGAGATGCGAAAAAACCACACCTTCAGTGTAGATGCGGAAAAACATCATTTAGCGATTTTTAGTATAGGGAATCCCATGAAACCAAAGTCAACGTTTAGCCGCAACGTTGGTACGCGATTCACGACGTTTAGCCAACGACTTATTGCTACTTGGGATATTATATTTAACTTTTCAAATCAGTAATGTTGGAGTCTTTGTGGACAAGCATTTAAAATGGAAAGAACACATATTATATTGTACTAGAAAAATCAGATGCTTAATACATAAGTTCTACATGCTTAGAGACATTTTAAATAAAAAACTTTTGATAGCACTTTACAAAGCTCTAGTGGAGCCTTTGATAGGATACGGAATTCTAGTCTGGGTGGCGGCCTACAATGTTCATTTAGAACAATTAAAACGAATACAAAATTACATTGTTAAAATCACTTTGCAAAAACCACGATTGTACCCAACTCATTTATTGTATTCCGAAATTTTAGATCTAAAAAGTCTTTATGTTTTGACTGTGTGTAATTTTATTCACTTAAATATTACCAAGTACCAAGATAAATATATATCACATCCATATCAAACCAGAGGTAATGTTAATGGACTTTTTAATATGACTCTCTCCAAAAACAACATGGGACAGCATTTTGTTACCTACCTAGGCCTAAAAATATATAATAAGATTCCTATGGCTATAAGGTTAATAAAAAACAAAAAACATTTTAAGCTAGCGTTAAAAACATTTTTCTCAAAAAATCCGCATACAATCCTTAATGTATACTGATCACACTATTAACTTTTATTCGTCATGGTCGTTAATTTTTTGTATTTTAAAATTTACAATTTTTTTCTTAGATTTTTAGGTCTTTTTTTATTATGATTTTACCTTATTGATCTGAAAAAAATAGGTATTGATGAATAAATATTTATGTAGGTGTGCAACAAGCACATACAGGTATTCCATACCTAGGTGCTTGCTCAAAAGAACTCTATAGTGACAAAATTTGTATTTTAGCTACTAGAAACAAACATATTGTAAATATATTAAAGTTGCTAAAATAATATTATTCTAAATTTGCTAAGTGATCGCTAAAAAGTTCTGAATAGCACTGCGCTACTCCGTTGTGTCAAGGGTCGGCATTCGATTCAAATACAATAGAACTTTCGAAAGTATATCTTTATCAGCAGTAACGATCCAGGCGACTTTTAAACAGACGTCAATCTACTCTGTCTTCGTGCGTCGATCTTTTTTTGGAAACAAGGTGATTAATCGACAAGGCAAGGGTAAAAACGCCGTATCTCGATGTTCCAAAACTTGCTTAAAGAAGTTAATCATTTACAAAAAAGCTTTTTTTGATACGTGTTAACTAAAACAAGGTTTTGTTATATCGCTACAGATAGCTCATTAAAACTTTCGACTAATGTTTACTTAAACACCCTATAGATAATATTTTAACGGAACCGATTAAAAATAATAAATATATCGTAAATATATGTAATAGGAACATTGCGTATATGTTTGGAAAACCCGTCTAGAGAGCTATTACGCTTCTTGGACATTATAACTTTCAACACCCTGTATTTAAAAAACTGGTCATTCATTTGAGTTGGGCAAATAAAATTTTTTGATAAGAAAGGTTCAGTCTACAACATACCAAAATTTCATGAAGTTTGACGGATTACAGAAATCCCATAAGAGGTGTGCCTGATCCATCTTGGCGATAATTTATCATCAGTGCAAATTTTCTCTGTAAGAAATAATTCTTATGAAAACAAATATTTTTTTGTGCTAAACGTAATTTTTTTTTGCAAAGTTTATAATAAAAAATACAAAGTTTCATAATTATTAAAATCATTGAAATTGTTGTAATGAACTATTGCTCCACTTCATCCTGCCCAGACACATGTTTTTAACCACGGTTTCTTTATAGAGTGAGTCGTTTTTTTCGCATATATTGCTTTCCCAATCGGACAAAATGAGACAAAGCTTCTCCTCCTTAGTATTTTGGTTCAACTCGTACCCTTTTTCTCTCACCTACTTGGTGTCAGTTCTTTTATATTCTCATTCTTCTTGATTTCTTTCATTGTAGCTTTACCGAATAGCGGCATTTTTTAGGAACAAAACCCGTGATAAAATCGCACTAAACGAAACAAAAATCTTTTTTTTTGTTTGAATAGCTAAACTCATGAAGACAACTCAATGGTAACCATTGATCACCAGCCAACTTGACTTTTACCTATCTTATTATTATTTTGACATTCAAAGGTCACCTAAACAGTTATGCTTTGAATGATTTTAGAATTTGATTCATGAAATTCTCTAATAAAATCCAACTTTAAAAATTAGTCAGTAATTATAGACAAGTTTGCATTTTAAACTAAAAATGGGACTCGTGCGATGCGGGTTTTTAACCTGTAAAGAAACTGTTAGCATTAAGAGATTTTGACCAAAATCGAATCAGCTCGTTCTATGTATCTATGTATTTAGCCTGCTTTGATCCATCTTTGGATATAGGCCTCCCCTAGTATCTTCCCCTCTTCTCTGTCTGTCGCCGTGTTTATGCATCTAGCTCCCCCATGTTTCTTTAAATCGTCCGCCCATCTCATTTGGGGTCTTCCCCTACTTTTTTTATTTTTCCAGGGTCTCCAGTTTACAATACATTTGTTTCATCGATCGTCTTTCTATCTAATATTATGACCGGCAAATTACCATTTTTATTTTGCTACTTCTCCTCAGACATTTCTTACATTTGTTTTATTTCTTATCCATTCATTCATTTTTCTATCTGTTACATTTACATGTAAATATCAGTGTGTCACAGTGTCTAAATACACCCAAATAACATAGTATCAACGTTATCTCAAATATCTTTTATGAAAAACTTCTTTAGCTGTGGCTATGCGGGCTAGGAAGTTACAAATAGAAAAATCTCGAAAAGTAAATTAAAATGTGCGAAAAAGGCGTATAAACCTCCTAATAAATATATTTTTATCCCTCGACGAATAGAACAAACTATTCGCTTCAAGACAAAAAATACCTCTTGATATACAGAGTGTCTTAATTGCCATGGGTCACTATTGCTATCTCGTTAACTATAAGAACTACAAGGTTGTTCAAATTAGATAAAATGATTGGGTTTTGGGGGACATTAAAAGTCTGGTTTCATATTTAAAAAAAAAAACAATTATATCCCGACCTACAGGAGTTTTTCGAAAAATTGCTCAAATCTATTTTATTAAATATCTCAAAAAGTATAGTTTTTACAATAAAATCGTCAAGAATTATTTTTTGCATTTTTGACGTTCTTCAATATGGTATTTTTTAAAAAACTTTACCATGTCTAGTTTTCGAGATATTACCATTAAGTTACTGTTTTTAGATACGGACATGTATCTTTTATTCCATTTTTTAAAAAAACTTTTTTTATGATCTTAACGATGTATCACATGTTCATATTTATTTGTATTTTAATGCTAAAAAAATGGCATATAAGTTTTTTGGCACTTTTACTGTTTTATCATAGGTGGCTTTGACAGCAAGACAATTTTCTGACAAATACATTACAAGATTTTTTGGATAATCTGCGAATTTTGAGTACTACTATCGCGATGGTGCACCCGGCCACAGAGATCGTCGTTGTACCAGGTTTTTGAATAATTTCAAACCAAATCAGTGGATCGGAAATAACGGACCAATACGTTGGCCCCCAAGGCCACCGGGCATTACTTCTCTGGATTTTTCGATATGGATTCTTATCAAAGATAACATTTATAAACCTGGTCCTCGAGATTTGGAGGACCTACTTTATAATAAATAAGGCAAGCCTGTAACCAAATCAACCCTAGGATTCTAAGCAAAATCCAAACTAAAATAACCTCTGCTTGCAACAAAATGGTGGATATTTTCAACATTTGGATAAGTAAACTGTTTTATTTTGAAAAAACGTGCTAAAATAGAAATAAATATTTTTAAATAAGTATAATTTAATTAATCAGTGAAAAGTTTAAATGTTTTAAAAGTTAGTAAACAGTTTTTTTTAATTAAACGCATCAGTCTGTTTGTTTATAAAACAGTCAATTATTTTGTTGGTCTTAAATCTAATTTTTCATTATTGAAATACGCTGCCATGTTGGTTTAAACTAAATTTAACAGATGTAGTATGCGTCATAGGTTTTTATAAGCAATTGTTTTTTTTGCTGTCCAAGCCACCTATGATAAAACGGTGCCAAAAACCATAAATAACATTTTTTTAGCATTAAAATACAAAATAAATATGGACATGTAATGCATCGTTAAAATCGTAAAAAAAAGTTCTTTTAAAATTGGAATAAAAAATACAGGGACGATTTTTTTGTAAAAACTATACTTTTTGAAATATTTAATAAAATAGATTTAAGCAATTTTTCGAAAAACCCCCGTAGGTCGTGAAATAATAGTTTTTTTTTAAACGTGAAACCAGTTTTTTAATGTCCTTCAAAAACTGCCCATTTTATCTAATCACCCTGTATAATATCCTATAATTACCTAACTTTACCCTATGCCTACTCACTTACATTTATAAAATAAAAAAGTGTATCGCTTTCACTTAAACTTTAAACTTTTTTATTTAATAATCAAACCCTCGCAGGAACGAAAACAAAATTTTCGTCTTATAAACAACGCCACCTGTCATGTTACATAGTGGAAAATAAAATGTTTTCTCGTGAACCGAAACTTTCCTTGAGGAAAATATAGCGGATGAAGGTATAATATTATATTATATTAAAGAAGTTTTTTAGACATGGCTTGTTACGTCCTGTCCTTTAAAATAAATTTTTATTTACTGAAAAGGAGTTTATTATACTGATATCCAGTTTGCATTTATTAAAAAGTTCTGTTTTGACTTTAAACCAATGTTTCTTCTTGACATGAATTCCTAACTAAGGAATTCATGGACATACTTAGTTTTTAGCTCACACATATACTATACTATAGTAGTGTGAGCTATGGTGATCCTAATTTTTTCGAGAAAAAAAAAGTGGCTCCGATTTCAAAAATTTTTATATATCTTTGCGTTTCAGATGATTTTGAAACTTTTTTGTTGCGCCAACTGTCTGTCTGTCTGTATATGTGTCTATCTGTCTGTCTGTATGTCTGTCTGTAACGACCAACGCGCATAACTCCTGACCGATTTTAATAAAATTTGGTACACAGGCTGGGTTTTGGGTCGAGATGGTCCCATTTAAAAATGAACAAAATCTACCGAACAAAAGCGACATAAAAGGGTGGGGGAAGATTTCAAAAATTACAATTTCAGTCAAAACATGGCTTGTGTGGTATGAAACAAAAGGTAATTGAGTCTGGAATTGAATACAATATATTTCAGTTTTTAGTAATATTAGCTCACACGTACACTATAACTATAGTATACCCAGTGTGAGCTTAAGTGCCCATAAATTGGCAGAGTATTTTTATTGTTCCTGAAAAAATAACCTTTGTTGTGTTTACCGAATAGTAAACACTAGTTACATTTACGGAAATGTTAATTCGGGTGTATACAGAAAAAATAAATTTTGCAAAGCTTTTGCTGATTTTTTATATTGGTGTGCCCAGTGGCAGCGGCTGGTGACGTTATAAATTGGGGGTGCAGAAATTTATATTGCGTGGAAAAGGAGATAAAAAACTTACCTAAACAATTTTATTTTGTTGATAAAGTCTATTGGCCCGTCTTTTACATGCGCAAACTGCCCGGATTAGCACCAGTTTCAGAGTCATCATGGCCCCGTAGAGCAACCTCAAAAATCCCACACAATTTTAAACAGTCTATTAACCTTCTAAGTATACGTCTATTTTTTGCCACATTCTTATGATGTTCGGTAATGTTTTGCCTATAGGCACTATTCAATTGGCACCTAATATCAGTCTTGCCTAGCATAGAAAATTCTATGTCGTTATTTGAATAAGTAGCACTTACTTTGTGTCCTTAACTACACTAAAGTGTTTGATATCACACATTCCCTTTGCCACCCACGCAGGATCACTTCGTGGATTGTTCATAATATGACAAATAAAGCAAAAAAAAAGCATTTAGTTTTTCATAACTGCACAACCAGTTTTCAGCATTGAATAATTTTTTAGTACTTGCACTAAAATTTTGGTTAATTTTTAGGAATTTTAGGTCCGGTCTATGTGGCCCTAAAGGTTTTATTTGTAATCGAAGTTTATATCTCAGCGTATTTAAATTTGCATAGTTAATTATATAATCGACGGTATTTATTTCCATTTTGAAAACAAACAAAAACAAACAATGGACACGCGACCAGCATGGATTTTAACTACTGACCCTGACGTACCCCAAATCAAAACAAACTCATACGTCTTCACTAAGGATACAACCGGCAACACGTAGGAAGGGCAACGAACGGTATGGCACGATGAATATGGCAGACATCAACTAAAACAAACATTGCTCCCGCCCCTGCACGAGAACAGCCACCCATACACCGCTAAAAACGGGTGAAAGTAAAATCTTGTCCCGCGGTGTGGTGCCGGATTCTAATTATTTACGCTAAAAAAGTTTACCGAGATAACTACAGACTAAAACACAAGAACTAGACATGTCGTTGGGAAAGATTTAACTATTTTTAAAACTTTTATCACATGAATTAGGGAATCAAAAGACATATATATTGATGAGGAAAAAGTAGCAACAAATGACAAAAAAATTGACAAATCCCAAGGTAGGTTCGGTTAGGCTTGTTCAAATTTTAAATTTAAAATGCGTTAGTTTATAGCATAAAGGCGATTTTTTTATTAAGCTGATAAAAAGAGCTAATATTTTAGCTAACTTTTTTTATTTCTTGATTAATGTTATTACGCAATGCACTGTTGTACGAGGTAAACAGGGTAGGAGACAATTCTCCGTGGCCGATTCGCCGCAGCCGATTTGCCGCGGCCGATTCGCCGCGAGAACAATTCGCCGCCAGCCGATTTGCCGCAGGGACAGTTCGCCGCGAGATTTTTTGTTTTATGATATTACCATTTGCAACATTTTTATTTAGCTTGCCTTCATATAATTATTTGTTTATTTGTTTGGTTATAACTTTTTTCAAACTTTTCCAACTAGGTATTTGGTGGTTAGAATAAAATTCAACAGTTTTTTTATTAAAAAAAATAAATAAAATTATGATTTCTAACATAAACTTTTAAAAAATCAAAATGGCGGTTTCAAAATGGCGGTTTTTTCCATTTATGAACCGACTTGCGATTATTATTTTAAACTAAAATTTTTTAAAAATCAAAATAGCGGATCCAAAATGGCGGACTTTTCCATTTATGAACCAATATGCACCAAATTCCGAACTTTGGGATGTGTTAGGTTGCGGATTTAATAAACTGAAAATGGCGGGTTCAAAATGGCGGATTTTCCCATTTATGAACCAATATGCATCAAATTTAGAACTTTGGGATCTTTCACGTCGCTGATTATGATTTCTAAATTAAATTTTAAAAAAATCAACGGCCATTTTGATTTTTTAAAGTTTAAGTTGGAAATCATAATTAGCGACCTGAAACACCCCAAAGTTCCGATTTTGATGCATATTGGTTCATAAATGGGGAAGTCCGCCGTTTTGGATCCGCCATTTTGATTTTTATAAATTTAAGTTAAAAATAATAATCAACGACCTGAAAGACCTTAAAGTTCCGAGTTTGATGCAAATCGGTTCATAAATGGGAAAATCCGCCATTTTGGATCCACCATTTTATTTATTTTATACCAATCACCAAATACCTAGTTGGAAAAGTTTAAAAAAAGTTATAACCAAACTAATAAACAAATATATTATATGATGTCAAGCCTAATAAAATGTTTAAACAATTGCCAATGGTAATATCATAAAACAAAAAATCGCGCGGTGAATTGTCCCCGCGGCGAATCGGCCTACTATATACTACTATCCCCGGTAAACAAGAGGCATTTTTTCTAGTGTTTGGGTTTTATTAGTGGAGTGAAGCACTCAACATTTTTTCAGGGTGGGTGCACAAAATATCTTTCTAAGTATTCCGCCTTTTTAAATTTCATACAAGAATGGAAAATAAAAGACATCTTTTTCAACTACATAAAAAAATTAAGCTTTGGTCTATTTTTAAAGAATTTGTACTCAGTTAAACTTTTGGTATTTTTAAGGAAAAATCACACTTAGTTTATTTTTATTTATTGGAAGGAAACTATAAAAGTTAATATAAAATTTATTGGTAGGACATCATTGTTTTATTTAATTTCTTTTTATTAAAAAAGAAATTAAAGTTACCAAAAAATCATTTTTATGTGACAGATTTTGCTGAGCTACAAACCCAGGTTCATGCATTTCTAATAAATAAGCATTAGCAAAAAGAAAATTCTTTCACTATTAAAAAAAAAATACTTCTAGAAAACTGAGAAATACTTGTGAGCAGCGAATCTCTAAAATTGTCCTGTGTGCGTTCCCTTCATTTTAAGTGTCTGGAATTAATTCGAGAGAATCATCTAAACCTGCAAGAGAGCTAGCTATGCCGTTTTTACGACTTTTTTATGCGGCATAGATTAACTAAGGCCTCATAAAACAACACCGTGTAAGTTAGTGGAGTACTTTCCTTTTATGGCGTTTCTATTTTTATGGGGATTTCTTGAGAAGAGAATTAGATCTTGGGAGAAAATTTAGTATTATTGTGTGAAATTTAGATGACTTTTGTGTAGTTATTCACCATTGCCTTTTTAAAAAGGAACAAAATATTAACAGGATAAAAACTGTTAAAAACAAAAGAAAATGTATCACAGACATCTGGAAAAATAAATTAGACTTGATCCGAGTTATTGGGGTAAAATGGGGTGAACTTTAAGGGGGGTAACGGTTTTTTAGGGTTTTAAAGTTAAGTATAAGTAGTTAAAATGTTAAAACAAACCTAAAATTTTTCGAGTAATTTTGAAAAACTGGATTATTTATGAGCATGAAGTTAGCGAAGCACCCATCGCAGATCGAATCGTGACTAGGTGGATAATTTGCCGTTAATTAGTCGTGAATTAGTTGTGAAAAAATTAATTTTGTCGCTCTTATTTTTGACCGTTTTTTAGGGTGCTTCGCTAACTTCATATGAAGTTAGCGAAGCAACCCTATCAAAAATGGCTTTAGACAAACCGAATATGGTGGATAATTTGCCGATAATTAGTCGTGAATTAGTTGTGGAAAAACTAATTTTGTTGCTCTTATTTTTGACCGTTTTTTTGGGCGCTTTGCTAACTTCATATTTTGGCACCCATCGCAAATCGAATCGCTACTAGGTGGATAATTTGCCGTTAATTAGTCGTGAATTAGTTGTTGAAAAATTAATTTTGTCGCTCTTATTTTTGACCGTTTTTAGGGTGCTTCGCTAACTTTATATGAAGTTAGCGAAACACCCTCGTCAAAAATGGCTTTAGACAAACCGAATATGGTGGATAATTTGCCGCTAATTAGTCGTGAATTAGTTGTGGAAAAATTAATTTTGTCGCTCTTATTTTTGACCGTTTTTTTGGGTGCTTCGCTAACTTCATATGAAGTTAGCGAAGCACCCAATAAAATAAGAGCGACGAAATTAATTTTTCCACAACTAATTCACGACTAATTAACGACAAACTATCCACCTAGTAGCAATTCGATTGCGATGGGTGCCAAAATATGAAGTTAGCGAAGCACCCAAAAAAACGGTCAAAAATAAGAGCGACAAAATTAATTTTTCCAGGACTAATTCACGACTAATTAGCGGCAAATTATCCTCCATATTCGGTTTCGATAGGTTATGTCTAAAACCATTTTTGACAAGGGTGCTTCGCTAACCTCATATGAAGTTAGCGAACCACCCAAAAAAACGGTTAAAAATAAAAGCGACAAAATTAATTTTTCCACAACTAATTCACGACTAATTAACGGCAAATTATCCACCTAGTATCGATTCGATTTGCGATGGGTGCCAAAATATGAAGTTAGCGAAGCACCCTAAAAAACGGTCAAAAATAAGAGCAACAAAATTAATTTTTCCACATCTAATTCACGACTAATTAACGGCAAATTATCCACCTAGTCACGATTCGATCTGCGATGGGTGCTTCGCTAACTTCATGCTCATGGATTATTCTTCTCTTGTTTCTTCCCAAACTTTCGTTTTTTTAAGACAGTGTTTTTTTTTCTTTTCGTTGGAACCAGAAATTTGGCAGTTTTAAAAAATACTACAATAAATATACTTAGCCATTGGCAGTTACATTTTAAACAATACTAAAATAAATATACTGTATAGTTCATGCCATAGGCAGTTACATTTTTGTGGCATTTCCAACCTCTTTATTTATCATATGCCTACTGACAGCAATAAAAAAAATCTGAATAATTTTTTTTTTAATAAAAAAACACCCAACTGCTAAGTTTACTTGTAAGTACTAGTCACAGTTGAGTACAAAATTGATAGTTGATACCTGTAACACGGATCACCTAACAAACAGATAAGTAAGCCGGCTGGCCGTCTTTGATCTCGGAGAATTCAACGATGGCTGAGCATTGGGAATCAAACTCAGAGCCGGACTAAAATAAATTTATCATAAAATATGAATGTTTCAGATTGTTGATGCGAAAAAATATTTTTACTGCCAGAAACAACGAAAACATTAAAATAGTTTTGTTTTGCTAAAAATGGGAGCTAAAATGAATTTTAGACTCTCGGCCGCGTAAAAATATTATATCTTGTCCACTGTAGGGGACTATGGAAATAATGTGTTCTATTGAATGAGAGATATGGGAAGCACAAAAAGAGGTCTTCTTCTTCGTTCAGAATACCTTAGCATGTTGTCGTTTCCAGCATACAGCCAAACACAAAAAGAAAAAAATTGATTGCTTTTTTTGTTGTATTGGGATAACATTTATTAAGTTTCAAGAGGAGTAAAATTGTGAATTTTAAATATAAGAAGTTTGACATTGTAATTTCTTAATTTACTGGAATCAGATATTATTTATTAGTTTTTTAAAAAAATTGAAAGTTTAAGGAGTTACAGGGTGATCAAATAATCTTTACAATTAGCACAAAATTGCTTCACGGTAAATTAATATTTTAAAATTTAGTAAAATCCAATATTTAAAAAAAAATAGTTGTTTGATATGTATTCTTAAAAGTATAAATAGTAGCATAATAAAAAATTATAACAAATTTGTGTCAAAAACTCTTGACCAATTGTTATGTAATAGTGTATTATACAGGGTTTAATTTAAATGATGCATGAAACTTTCAGGGGTTGTGGAAATGGTCAAAACAAAATACCAATCTACAAATTTCCCTTTTCTACAAACTGAGCTTATGCCGCTGTTTCATACAGAACATCAAAAACTTTTTAAACAAAGCATAGTTTATATCTTGTTTTTTAGGATCTAATGGCGGCGCATTTTTAAATTTGAGATAAATATAACAAATCCTGCAAAAGTATAAAAAAAAATAAAAAAACAAAATCAAAGGGGTTGCAGATCTATATATCCTTAAGAACTCTTTGTACTTAAATCATTTACAGATTCATCTCATAGGACATTTAATTATTGAACACCTTGTATAGGATACGGCAAAAGTTTTAAAAAAATCGAAAGATAAAATAATGTATAAGTTTGCCTTATAGGATTCTGCGGAAATCGAAAATTACTTCGATTAAGAGTATACCGTCGCGTGGATTTACAGTCTCTTACGGCGCAAACCGTTCCCATTGTTTAAATATCAAATACAAAAATCACATCTACACACCACTAATGCTCAACACGTACTGAAAGTTTAGAAAATACTGAAATACAGAATGCGCCTCTGGAGTGGTTGACCCCAACATGGCAGGCTGCGTGAAAGATGCGCGTAGCACCCCCCACCACCTGAGTTCCCTATCTGTTTGTTAGGTGATCCGTGCCTGTAATGTACGACATGCTTCAACGTTTAGTTTTGATGCCCAAAGCGCACCTACGAAATTATACAGTTTTGTATTTTTATGAATCAGGTTACTGGGTAATTTTGTACCCAACTGCGACTAGTACTTACCAGTAAATTTAGCAGTTGTGTGTTTTTTTATGAATTTTTTTTTTATTTCCAACTTTTAGGTTTAATTCTTATTCAGCCTTTTAAAAAGCACTATGCATTTACAATTTATTTAGCTTTACCCAAAAAGTACGTGTAGATTTTCTACGGACACGAACAGTGTTACCTTCCATTGAGTGAAGGTGGGGTAGGAGAGAGAGAGGAGGGAACTAGTAAAATGGTATCGAAATGTTTTTTTTTTAAATCGCTCCAAATTTGGGAAAGGTATAGCTACAACTATTACTAATAAGGAGGGTGGGGAGAAGAGAGGGAGACGAAGGGGGCAACTAGTAAAATGATGTTGGAAAAAAAGTCTTAAAGCGTGTTCAGAAAGAATTTTTAAAATCGCTTTATATTTGTGAAAGTTATAGCTATAACTATTATTAATAAGGATGGTGAAGAGGAGAGCGGGAGAGGGAGGGGATTCGGTTCGGGGGGGTGGGTCTGGGATTTAGTAAAATGGTGTTTGAAAACAAATCTGAAAGCGTATACAGAAAGAATTTTTGCAATCGCTCTATATTTAATAAAATTATATGAATATGGTTTTTGAATAGGGTGGGGGAAATGAGAGGAGGGGAGATGGGTGAACGCAGGGAGGACTACAAAGTAACTACAGCAAATTAGAGGACATTTGCAATGGGTAATCAAAGGATTTTAATTAAGTCGCCTAAAATTTTGATAATTTGTATGCCTTAAAGCCTACATCATGTGACAAAATGGCATCTTAAGACCGCCATGTAATTCCTGTTTAAAAAATATAGCCTATAGCACCTTCGGGATCAGTAGTAATTTAACGACACCTTTTTTGTCAAAATCGGTTCACCCGTTTAGCCTCTAGCGTGACACAAACATACATATTTTCTTACATACAACAGTCGAAAAACATTACCCTTCCTTTCGCCGTGCTGCAGTTGGGTAAAAATGGCAGTGGTTTTAATCTGTGCGTTTTTTTTGTCATGCTACAGTCAGCATCTTTTTACAGAGATGAACGACAGTTTTACCTGGTTAAGAATATGTTTTCATGTCAAAGTCACAAAAAATAATTGCATAATATGGCAAGGAAAAACATTTCCAAACTAGTAGGAACCTTTCATTTTAAAATTTGTAATTAGAGAACTTGGCTTTAGTTTTATCTCAATTCTTTTTACAGAATACCATATTCGCGTATTTGGCTTTTTTCCCATGAAATGTTTTTGTTATGATTTTACTTCTTTTTTAAAAGATATGGATAATATTTAAGTTTTAAATTAGTAAAATATGCGGAATATTGTTTAAAACTTTTGCAATGCGTTATTAAAAATTTTGAGTTTTTAAAATTTGTTTCCTATGGTTTTATCATAGTTCCTATCAGCCTTTCAAAGGACAGTGGACAGTGTTATTTTTACAGAACTTTACATTTATGGGGCAGGGCAGTAAATTAAAATTTTATTGTTTTTAAATTTTTTCTTATAGTTTTATCATATTCCTATCGGCCTTCCAAAGCTCAGCTCTCTAGCGTTTCTGGAAGTTGGCAATGTTACTTCCACATAACATTACATTTATAGGGGAGCAAAGCAAATTAAAATTTTGAAGTTTTTAAATTTTTTCCTATAGTTTTATAATATTATTTACCTCATGTTTTAGAATACAGGGTGATTTTCACTTGAATGATTCTAACCACATGAAAATAGAAAGTTTCAAAAACCTAACCTTACGAAACCTAATCAAATCTAACCGAACCGAACCAAAGCAAACTGAACCAATAATTTTTTTCAAAAAAAAACTTTCCTGACTACCTACCCGGATCCTAGAGGATGTGAAACCGAACCGAACCAAACCGAACCGAACCAAACCTAACTAAAACGACCCAAACCTAACCTAACCAAACACAACAACACTGCTAATTAGGTTTAGTTGGGTATAGTTAGGTTTGGATAGGTTCGGTTCGGTACGGTCCGATTCGGATTCACATCCTCTAGGATCCCGGGTAGGAAGTCAGGAAAGTTTTTTTTTTTTTGAAAAAAATTATTGGTTTAGTTTGCTTTGGTTCGGTTCGGTTAAATTTGATTAGGTTTCGTTAGGTTAGGTTTTTGAAATTTTCTATTTTCATGTGGTTAGAATCATTCAAGTGAAAATCATCCTGTTCATCTATTCTAATACATGAGGTAAATAATATTGGTAGATCTGCCCATGCGAAGTCAAGGATTTAAAGTGGACTTGGTAGGGCTAGCGTCTTGTCCTAAAGTATAGGTCTTTGGTAAAATAATGTTTCCAAGCAAAGTTAAAATATAAAATTTTCATTTCTCTGTACTGTTTCAGTATTTATATATTTAAGTATTTTTGTTAGTTAGTTTTGAAAAACTAACCAAAGGCTTTCAAGTAAATAAAGGTCTTAAACAAGGTTGCTGTATCTCGCCTACGCTCTTCAAGATATACTTGGAACAAATTCTTAAAGTATGGAAGAGAAAATGACAAAACATGGGAATTCCGTTGGACGAAAATACCTTGTATACTTTATGTTTCGCCGATGATCAGATAGTAGTGGCTCAGGATTATAACGAATTCGAATATATGACACGAAAACTAATAGAAGAGTACAATAAGTGGGGACTAGAGGTTAATCTCAATAAGACAGAGTATATGTGTATCTGTGGAATGAAACAGGATCTAATCTTAAATACCGGGCAGCGAATTCAGTCCTGTGATGAGTATAAATACTTAGGTCTAAAAATTACAACTGACGGAACACTAGACAAAGCTATAAAAGATCGAAACGTACAAGGAAGAAAAGCAATAACTTTATTAAATGGAATAATTTGGGACCAAGGTATATCAAAACATAACAAAAAGCTTATATATAACACAATTGTAAAAAGTATTATTACGTACGGCTCAGAAGTATGGCCAATCAAGGATAGAACAGAAAAAAATGCTTTCCGCTACGGAGATTGACTATTGGAGAAGAGCAGCAGGGAAATCAAAGAGAGAAAGTTACAAATCAAAGAATAAGAGAAATTATGACAGTGGGTGAACGTACTTTAGTGGATGATATAAGAACAAAACAACTGGTGTGGTCCGGACATGTACAAAGAATGAATGATGAAAGACTAGCTAAACAAATACTATAATGGAAACCAACTGGCCGAAGAAAACGAGGACGGCCAAGGAGAAGTAATTTTGTTAAAAAAATTTTTTTTAAGTTTCTTTGGCAATTAATTTTTGTAAGTAAAACTACTACCTGATTTTCCTCAGGGACTTGGTAGTGTTGACTCAGCTTGCTTTTATTAAAAAGCCCAACATAGTCACCTCTATAAACTTAGCATTACCACTTAAGAATTGGATATTCGCAATATATGCATTAATTGTCGTGAATTTGTCGTAAATTTGTCGTGAAAGAAAAAAATTTGTCGCGCCACCCGTTTTCCTGAAAAGTCTGAGTCTCAACTTAGCATTACCACCCCAGAAAAAAATTAAATTTTTAAAAACTAATCTATGGAATAATTGTCGTAAATTTGTCGTAAATTTGTCGTGAAAGAAAAAAATTCATCGCGCCACCCGTTTTCCTGAAAAGGGTATGTAATGCTAAGTTGAGTCTCAACTTAGCACTACCACCCCAGAAAAAATTAAAATGTTTAAAAACTAATAAATGCATTAATTGTCGTGAATTTGTCGTAAATTTGTCGTAAAAGAAAAACAATTGGCGCGTCATCCGTTTTCCCGAAAACGGGCAGTGAGCAATTTTGAGATTTCCCAGCTAAATCTTAGTGATCTTTAAGCTTTTTCGCAATACGAAGATGTAGTATATTTAACCTTGTCGCGCAATTGTAAATTTTTGGTGGAACAATCATTATATTCCGTTCCGCTTTTACTTTTCAATATAACCTTTTGTGGTGTTTGTGTAAATATTCATTGATCGCCAGGATATTGCGTTGTTTTAGAAATTATGAAAAAAAGTGAACTTCTCACGAAACATTTATATCCATTAATTGTCTTAAATTTGTCGTAAATTTGTCGTGAAAGAAAAAAATTGGCGCGCCACCCATTTTCCTGAAAAGGGTATGTAATGCTAAGTTGAGTCTCAACTTAGCACTACCACCCCAGAAAAAATAAAAATTTTCAAAAACTAATCTATGGAATAATTGTCGTAAATTTGTCGTAAATTTGTCGTGAAAAGAAAAATTTTCTCGCGCCACCCGTTTTCCTGAAAAGGGGGTGTAATGCTAAGTTGAGTGTCAACTTAGCACTACCACCCCAGAAAAAATTAAAATTTTCAAAAACTAATAAATGTATTAATTGTCGTGAATTTGTCGTAAATTTGTCGTGAAAGAAAAAAATTTGTCGCGACACCCGTTTTCCTGAAAAGGGTATGTAATGCTAAGTTGAGTCTCAACTTAGTACTACCACCCCAGAAAAAATTAAAATTTTTAAAAACTAATCTATGGAATAATTGTCGTAAATTTGTCGTAAATTTGTCGTGAAAGAAAAAAATTTGTCGCGCCACCCGTTTTCCTGAAAAGGGTATGTAATGCTAAGTTGAGTCTCAACTTAGCACTACCACCCCAGAAAAAATAAAAATTTTCAAAAACTAATCTATGGAATAATTGTCGTAAATTTGTCGTAAATTTGTCGTGAAAAAAAAAATTTTCTCGCGCCACCCGTTTTCCTGAAAAAGGGGTGTAATGCTAAGTTGAGTCTCAACTTAGCACTACCACCCCAGAAAAAATTAAAATTTTCAAAAACTAATAAATAGATTAATTGTCGTGAATTTGTCGTAAATGTGTCGTAAAAGAAAAACAATTGTCGCGTCATCCGTTTTCCCGAAAACGGGCAGTGAGCAATTTTGAGATTTCCCAGCAAAATCTTAGTGATCTTTAAGCTTTTTCACAATACGAAGATGTAGTATATTTAACCTTGTCGCGCAATTGTAAATTTTTGGATTGGAGGATTTTGCGTTGTTTTAGAAATTATGAAAAAAAGTGAACTTCTCACGAAACATTTATATGCATTAATGCATATATTGCGAATATCCAATTCTTAAGTGGTAATGCTAAGTTTATACAGGTAACATAGTCTGCAAAATTAATTTCATACTGAACTATTTCCTTATTTTCTAAAATACTAATTTTCTTTTTAAATACTTTGCGTGCAGAAAATGCCTAAAATTTTCTTTCACTACCCTTTAAAATTAATTTTCCTGCAAGCCATGTCAGTTTTCTAAGAAATATAATCCTTGTTATATAATTATATAATTATTTTATTATTGTTGTTCGAAATAATGTTTTTCGTTGTAATCTGAATCGAAATTAACCCTTTTCAGCTTTTCAGGGAAACCGAAAACCTCTTTGTTGCGGCTTTTCTACACACCTGATTACACAGTGATTTGTCAAAGAGACTAAAAGCGGGCCCTTAATTGTCGATCCATTTACTTAAGGGTCTTACAAATTAAGGGCCTCGTGGTTCACTAAATTAAGATGTCGTTTCTTGCTGGGCTAGTATTGTCTATAGATATTTTCTTTCTTTTGAAAAAATATGCCGCTAGTATCGCAAAGCATTTCCTTTACATGAGTAGCTATTCTGGGTCTTAAACGACGTGATCATCCACATCACACGCTCTGGCCATAGCAAACCCTGAACAGTCACGTGTTGTGCGAAATGATTTGTCTCGACCAATGGCATAGTCGCCAGCTGTTCAACGTTTGGGCGTCATTGGTCAAAGAATGTGATGGAACTATCACATCGTTCAAGACCCAGAGTACCTACCCAGGTCGTTTATTCTTATTGAGGTGGAGTTAAGATCGCCGTTGGACCTAAGTTCCCCGGTGATCTTGAGTTTACCATCTTTTTTCACGGGGAAATCAATCTGCGGGTTAGTTTTGGTGGTCACTTTTGTTTGTGTCTTCTTGTTTGGACAGAAGTGTTTTAATAGTTTCAGTTTTTGGATAAACATTGGTAAAAAATTAATGCTAATGACCTTCAAACTTTAGAAAAAGCTCGGCAAAACAAAACTGACAGGCAAAAGTAAGTATACAAACCAAAACAATTTCCATGGATTTATGTCCCCACGAAAGAAGAAGGTGGTGAACTTAAGTTCAACCGTGAAAGTGTCATCTCAGCTCATGGCCGTCATGAATAGCGTCTTGAGATTTGGTGAGCGCTCACCTCACCTCACCTCACAAACGCTAAAGAGTAAACGTCCAGGAGAGTCCGCGTATTGTGAAATTTGCGCCATCTCTTTTCTAACCTTAAAAACTCCCATTATCTGTTATTGTTTAAAAAAATGCCAAGTAAGCAGCTACATCAACTCAAGATAAAGTATTTGTCTTCCAAAATTCAAAGAAATTTCTTGAATTTATACCAAAAATTTAAACTAACCTCATTTTGGGCCACGTCAAATCATCGCATTGACAAATTGTCAACGTCACGGTCTGAACACAGTACCTTTCAAATTTTATTAAAAGTGTCAACTTTTTTAATCCAAGCCATACGCTTGAGTTCAATTGAATCCAATATGGCGGAACACTTGCAGCATTGATTTTCCCTTAATAGCTGGCCATACACACAGAGGTTGATCCGTCGGTTTGGAACGGCACAGATAAGTCTGACCGTTTTGTCCGCAACGGTTTAAAACTGCTGCAGTCCACTAACACAAAAAGAAATCTTCCGAATCGATCCTTCATATCGGTCTGTGGCAGACATAACCGCGCGTTAGTGGGCGAAAACTCAAGATTTAGCTGCCGGTTGAACTAAAACTGTGGAATTTCGTCAAGTCGAAAATTTTATGCGGCACGATATTTTATGTATGTAAAATATTTCGTGCTAAAAAGAAGCAAGCTCTGCATATGGGAATGATTATAAATATGGAAATAATGCATAGTGGTGTAAAAAAGAGACGTTCCAAGTGGGTTAAAAGTTATTTGCTTAAGAGGAAAGTATTTAGCAATGAGCTTCTATTAAAAGAGTTAAGAGAAAATGATCCAGACGATTTTAAAAATTATTTAAGAATGGATATTAACACGTATGACCTTTTATTAAATTTGGAAAGAGAGGATCTTACGAAACAAGATACCCAAATGAGAGAAGCCATTGGACCAGAACAGCAATTAATTGCTGCCCTTCGTTTCCTTGCCACGGGAAGATCATATGAAGATCTGAAATTTTCAATGGAAATTTCTGCACAGGCACTTGGTATCATTCCGGAAACATGTGCCATAATATTCAATAAATTAAAGAGAGACTATATGAACGGTCTGTTATCCCTGGCACAGTGTAAACCGACAGACAAGTCTGCACCGGTTAAAATATCGAGCGCGGAACCCACAAGTTTCGCCCGCCTGTCTGAACTCACAGATAAATCTATACCGGCTATAACTGGCGCGTGGAATGTCTACTAATTGAAAGACAAATCCGCCAGTTTGAACCGTGCCGTTCCAAACCGGCGGATTAACCTCAGTTTGTATGGCCAGCTAATGGTTTTAATACGCTTTAAGCCGATCACACACAAAAATGCATAGCGCATAGCATGGCGCATAGAAGTTCAACCTTATGGACTTTTCTTACGCAAAACCAATATGGCCGCTGCTATTCGATCGTTGATTCGTTGAAAGCCCATGCTACGGAGGTGTGTGTGAACGTCTTTAGCAGTACAGATACATTTAAAACGTAAGTGGCTTAAATCTATAATAGTTCGTGCTCGTAGCCCGTCCAGTCTTGTCGATGGGCCAACCTATGATTTAAGTAGAGCAGTGCCAAGACGTGACTGCTCCAGTAATATAAGGATCAAAATATTATTCTTATAAACAATGATTTTTTTCTAGTATGCCAAATATTATCTTCTTGGGCCTTTTGATAAAAAAGACCCACTTATTGTAATATTGTAATAAATGTGGCCCAGAATTCAAAGATTTTTGATTGATCGGTTTCGCTGCGTGACGTATAATTTACGGAGCAGTAAACAACAGGTCCTCCTGGGGGTAATGAAGGTTACTGAAGGGGTCATAAAACTACTATACTATTGGTTGATGTCAGGCTGACTTAGATACAGGATGTCTCACAAACACACTCGAAATGCAAATTTAATCTTTACCTTCCTAGCCTGCGCAGCAATGTTCTTGTTTTCAACGAACAACACGTTTATGAGATTTGTTATTTAATGTCTGTCCGGCCCACGATAGCTCCTAAACCGCTGAACCGATTTTCATGAAATTTTTAAGTAAAATAGTGTACAATACTGCAAAGGACTGATTATAATTTGGTCAAAATTTATTATTGATAATGACAGTTTTTTTTACAGTTCAAAAATTGGAAATATGCTACCGTAAAACGAGGTTACTTTGCTTAACTTTTTTGAGTTAATTCGAAAAATTCATAGAAATAATCAAAAATTATACTATAAAAAATGTTTTTTTGGTTTTAATGAAAAACACATGGCATAGGTAATTAACAAGGGACATTTTTATTACAAAAATAAATATTTTTTTAACTTGAAAAGTGGAGCAAAGTTTCTCATAGTCAGAGGTTACTACGAGGGCCCCAATTTATATATTATAACAAAAACATTGGTGTTTTATATGTTGGCACAAACTACACCCAATATTTAGTTAGCTTTTCCCTAAACATTCAAAATGGTGAATAAAAAATTTTAAAATATTGGTTTTTTAAGTTTTTATTGCATAGAGATCGATAACTGCATTAGACACCACATTTTTCGAGGTCAAATTTTAAAGGAATTTTAAGTTGCACTTCACTCTGGTATTAACTCGAGACGACTAAGCGGGAAACAGCCGGTACCGCGTCTTTGAAAAGTCAAATTCGCAACGGATAATTCACGCGTGGTGGCGTTGTGGTGCATGCGCAGATTTTTAATGTGGAGTATCTAAGAACTTTTTTTCGCAATGGAGCAAGGTAGGACCAGGGGGCGCAAAGTAACCTCATTTTACGGTAACTATTTAACGGAGCATCGAATCAACATGCGGCAGCGATATGAAATAGAACACGATTAGCAAAAACTTCGTAAAACCTTTCTGAGATATTTACTAAAATTGTTTTTTGGCTGATATAGCGTAGAGTTTACTTGAAGTGTGCCAATGAGCTAGAAAGGAATTAGATCTGGATTATCGATCTAATTATTTTTAATCGATAAATACTTTTAACAGAGAGGGATGCAGTATTAGAAATATCAACGGAATATGAAAAAATTTGCTGACAACGAACAGCTACTTCCTTAGAGCATTGATTTAATAGAGGGAGCCTAATACAGAACAAGGGGCAGGTTGTTTGTCGCAAAAGTTGAAATGTAAGTATTCTTAAACGAGTTGCAGGTATTATATAAAGTGGTATTCGACTTGAAATTGTATTAAAATAGTTGTGTTTTTATTAATAAAAATAATCTTGGCAACAAGAATTCGGTTTATTTTTATACAAACAGAAGCGCACATTTGTTTACGTACTTACTTGTGAAAGGAACGGTTTAAATATACTTTAGTGTACATACCCTCAGATGCACCGTAACAACGCTTTGGTAATCCATTCTCCCTCTTTGTTGTTTTGTATGGGAGCAACAGGACTTAATCGAGTTTAAACCCATAATCGCACTTAAGTGCTTACGGAGCATATGAAGGATACTCGTCCATAATACACAACGTTTAACCATCAATTTTTACCAACCAAATCTAAATAAAACACTCTCACACCTAAAAACTTTTATGCACTTTAGGGATATAAATGGTACTTTAAATCCCTATTTTTGGGAAAAAAAGTGTTACTTTAAATCCCTTGGGATTTAAAATGATTTAAAGTAAATTTCTGTGCAATAAATGCTAAATATAGAAATTTATTTTCAAAAATTTTATTAAAAAATATAACATAATATGCCTGTAACAAAAGTGTAACAACTTAATATTATTAGTTATGTTTACCCCACTGCAACTAGCCAAGTGAAAAAATGGTAAATTATCATAATTACAGCTGTTATTTTTATTAATTAAAGTGTTTTGGAAAATTGTAGCTGTTGTCGTTGTCGATGGCACCGCCGATGTTGTTGGTGTTTCATTTTGTACAATTGGAATTGAAATCTCTGAAGACGTTTCAGTGGAAGTACCAGTAAAAAGTTGATCTACCATACTTTTTTTCTGGTATAAGGAATTTTCCACATATCCCTCAGGTGCTACACTTCCAGCCGCTATGTCATTTAAGCTGATCTATGATTTCTCCAGAGTCGGCTAGTAGCGATGCTGACGACCTTCTAAAACAATGACCAGTGTACAATTTTGCATATGGAAGCTTTAAATATTCGGCAATCTTGCTTGGCAGTTGCCCAATCGTATTATTGCCCATTGGCTGAGACGTGCATTTCCCATTTTTGTACCCAACAAAAAATCTTGTATGACCTTTTATTGATGGAGGTCTTAAGGCAATATACTTCTTCACCAACCGTACTACATCTGTGGAGTTTTCTTTTGACCGTTTTATAACAAAAGATCGGTCTTTTTCTGTCTTAGTATCTCCACAGGCGGGGGGGTTCGGTTCGGCCGAATGAATAAACACAAAAAATAGCATGAAATACGACACTATGAGGCCTCGGGCCAAGACATATTCCTGGGTGCGTTACTGGTATTTCGTAAATTGACCAAAAAGAACGTTTCATAGTCTAGGACATCGGTTTTGTCAAGCTGGCAGAGCTCCTTGCCTCGACAGGCTCCTGACACGCCCATGATTAGCACTACCTGGAACAAAACTATAAATAAAATAAATAATATAAATAAATAAATAATAAAATAGGTACACCTACAATCTTTTCCAACTAAATAACATGGATATATAAAAAAATCGGTTGGAAAAAAAATAAAAAACGTATCTTACCTTTTGCGCCAAAAATTCATGTTCGGGTGCTTTTTCCAGGAAATCTTTAATGTTGTCACCATCGAGTGTCTTCGACTTTTTTGGTTTGTAGCCCTCATTTTTTCGTTTCAAAAAAGCTGTTAGTTTGCTGAATTTGCTAATGTCGACGCCCATGTCTGTTGCAATTGTGGCTTTTATCATCGAATATACGCTCCACAGTGACGATGCTTTAAGCTTTTTTGACTTTTCAAAAAAATATGCTAGGAGTACCTTTTCTTCAGTAAATTCTTCTACGTTCCGTTCTTTGCCCCATTTAATATACTCAGACAACTGTTTTTTATATTGTTCTCCAGATTTTGTTGGTAATAATTGGCCTACAGCCTCTTGAGCTGCCTTTTCGATTAGTTCCATTGCGATCAACTTTTTCAGTCGAGTTGGTCGAGTTTGACAGAGTTTGACAAATATTTATCGAGTGGTTTTTGTTTTACTTAGTTACTTGTCATGACACACCAAGATTTTCAGTTGATAGTGATAAACATGATCTGAATCATCATGGTATACAATAATGAGTTCGTTGATATGGTAACAATCAGCCCCTTTGATGACGTTTTAGAAATAGAGTATACAAAGTGGCATTTAATTTTTTTTTCGTTATTTTTTCTTTAACGTTTGTTTTATCTATCCTAAAGTGCATAAAATAGTATATACACCTCAGGACTAAAGTGTTTTTAAATCCCTCGACAAATTATAGCCCTCCCGTTGGTCGGGCTATAAACTTTTTGTCTCGGGATTTAAAATACCACTTTAGTCCCTAGGTGTATAATGTACTATTTATGACTTTTAAATTGACATATGTATAAATCAATTATCAAAAAATAAAAATAAAAATTGTACAAAAAATGCTTCTTTTTCAGTCGGTTGGAGTCCCTGTATGTTGACATATTTAGATTATTAATACAGTGAAGTCCGGATATAACGAACCTCAAAAATGAACTAAATACGGTTCGTTATATCCGAGGTTCGTTATAAACAGTAATAAATAAAGTTTGTGTTTCTTTTTTAATAGTATACAAGATTAAGAAAACTAAAAATATTACAAAAAATACTATAAATTTTTTTATTTTTAGAAAAAGGCACAATATATATACGAATAAAGACGTTTATTATTATTGTTATACATATAAATATGTAAAGTACATAATATGGTGGTATGTAATACATACAAAGAAGAAGCATAAATCTTTTTTTTTATTATTATGAAATCCATAATTTTTGTTTGTACATTTCTACTTGAAAAATATTCCCTGTTTATATAGCTTTCAAGGTTACAAAATGATGCCCATATTTTATCAGGAACTTGGCGTGATTCCAAAAAGTTTCCGAAATTTTGGTTTCTATTTCACGAATGGTTGGAACATAAACCTTAGTGACTTCAACAGAATTATCTTGAACAGGATCATCATATATCTTCGTCATTATCACTTGAAACCATGTTTGAGGTTACCGAGAGATTATAATTTGCTCATCAGTCAACGTTTCTCTTGCTACAATGTCTTTATCAATAGTCACAATCGTTAAAATCGAAGTCACACATTTTTCTCTTAGCTTGTTCTTCTACTAAATCAAGCATATCATTATCGAATTCATACTCGTGATCATATTCTGGGTCTTGTGCATGTTTTTGCAACCACTCGTGTCGTTGACGTATCGTCTAGTGTGAAAACGCACATTGTCTGCTTATATAAAGTTCGTTTTAAAAGAAAAATACATATTCTAGATTATTAAAATTAGGTTCGCTATATCTGGAAGTTCGCTATAAGCGGGATCGTTATAACCAGTAAGACAATACATGAGTATTTATGGACGACTTTTCGTATAAAGAAAAAAGGTTCGTATTAACCAGAAGTTCGGTATAAACGTGTTCGTTATAAGCGGACTTCACTGTATATCGAAATATGTCAATATACAGGGACTCTACAGTCGGTAAAAAATATTCCCTTTATGCTTTGGAGACATTCTGTATATAAACTCCCTTGGGCCTTTGTTTAATCAATATACCACTTAAACTATCCTAAATTGCACCGTCTTGAAATTACACCACTTTATCATTATTTGATCTAGAATGGTAATCATGCTTTTTGGGTCAAAATAATAACTCGATTTTCAACTCAAAATGATTATTATTATTATTGCCTGGCTATTTACCAATACATTCCCGCCCTAGCGGTTGGAAGACAAAGTAGAGGAGATTACGAAGTAGTAGATCATCTGTTTTACGTTTAGTATTTTTTTGTTCTATCGAAGCGTTTACCCCGTAATTACCGACTTTATTGAAGCGGTCATGATTAAGGCGTCTGATATCATAAATGACGTCATTACTATTAACCGGATTATACCCCAGATTCGCTGGTGTACATCTGGTTGAATTTTTGAAAGAAAAAATATGTGCTAAAAAATTTTAAAATGGTACAGTGGTTTCAGACATGGCCAATCAAAAATCTTCTAAACTAAACCATTTCGTGCGTCAATTTAAAACGGCATATTTACCGGTACAGCTTGGTTAGGACTGGGGAAAATTATGACGTGGCAGATTAGCTGTTTTACTTTCGGGATTTACCATTTATTGCCATTGTTTAAACTTGGGTTAATCTTTCGATAGAGCTTTTGAGGTCACATTTTGGCAGGTTACTTTATAGCAAAAAATATTATAAACAATTTTATTATCTATGTTGCTCAATAATGAAAAACAATTGCAAAAACCAATTTAGATTATAGTCTAAATTACACGCATTTGTAATGACGTCACCAGGGAGAAAAAAACGTATGGCGTAGATATTTTTTATATTTACTATCGTTTTTGGGCTCAATTTTGTTGCATCTGCGGCTCGCTGTATCACATTCTAAAATTGAAGTGCGATTCTATTTCGGACTTGTTCCCTTTCCAGTTGAAAAAGAGCCAATATATTTAAAATTATCAGCTGCGATTGTTCATTATACCTATTATATTTGTTTCTCGGCATTTTACTACTTTTTAAAATAATTTCCCACAAGTTGGCAAACTCAGGTTTTTGACTAACAGTGACGGATACTTCACATAACCAATTACCTACCTATTTAAAAAATGAGTTAATCATAGACACTGCTTTTTTTTAAAAGTTTATTGTCACCACTGTTTATAATATACTAAATAAAGATAAACAAAAATGACGTCATTACAAATGCCTATAATTTGGACTATAGCCACTTCGAACATTAAACCCCTTAGAAACAGCATGTTTTCTTATTGTTTGAGTCTAATATTTACAAAGGGGCCAGGGGGGAAAAGAACCCAAATTGCCACGTTTACATAATGTGATAAGATAAGTAAAAAGGCATAATTAAATAAACGGTATTTTCTTTAAAAATTAACACTGTTTTCAATAAAATGTAAAAGCCTATCTTACTAGTTTCACCAAGATAAATAAAATAAAATATTTACTTTTGTACTGTCAAAAATTGTGTACTTTAAACATTCGAAAAAATTAACAGCGCGGCAATATCGCCAACAACGGCGTATTCGATGACGTACTGTTACTTTTTGTTGATGGCCGTCATTGTATTTTGAATCGTTGTGGACTAAAAAGTGATCCGAGCTAAAAAGCCTGTAATTTTGTGATTTTTTATTGTTTTTTTTTTGGTCAATATGGCAAAAAAGTGCGAGGTGTGTAAAACATCCTATGCCGTAGGAAATAAACGGCCTTTTTACAAGTAAGTAAATAGCTTATTTATCTGTAAACAAAACATAGCAGTAGTTAAATATTTTAAGCATTGTTATGTAAACAAACTGCCGATTCTTAAGCTGCCACATTGCTTTAAATGTATTATACGTGCACGATTTTGTATTATTACTATTGAGATTCAAAAAAATAATATACTTGCTACAATAGAATGTTGAATCATTTTTAATATAAAAAAGTATTCTCTGGTTTAATGTTGTGTTATGGTTTTGTACTATTTTTAAGATTTACAAAGAAATGTTTGTATCATTAAAGGTTTAGGAATGTTTTCTAATTAACTTGACAACAATGCCTGGAGATCATTTACTCAAACAAACCTGCCTATAGTTTAAGGTCACGTCTTTTTTTCGTCGAAAAGTGGTCATTTGGATGACCAGAAGGTCATCTACCAAAAAATGTTGTCTTTAAGGCCTCAGTTATTTATTAAATCAAGACAAACTTCGAGGCTTCTTTCGCTGCAAGGTGGAGATGTGTAAGTCTAGGTTTAGGTCTATTTTGATTTGTACCTCACAGAACACCGCTGTACCTGTTCCAGTACTTCCAGGTCTAAGTCACAGAAGAGTGTGTCTAAGTTTCCTGCAGTGTTCTCAACTGCAGGGAATATTTCATATATTTAGACGAGTTTAAAAAAAGTCATAAATAGGTTTGTGTCTGTGTCTGATGTTCTAATTTGGTCCCAAATACGTCATATTGCTGACGTCTTTAAAACGTCTAAAATGGTCATTAAAAATGACCTGTTTTTGACGTGTAAAAAACGTGACCTTGCTACCTGTGCTGCTTCTAGTAGTTCAATGTTCTAAGATTAGTCATCATTTCGTTTGGTTATAATTCTTGGATATGTTGAGGAAAATGACGTCACATATAGCTGTCCTAGTTGTCAACCTAGTCAATGTAGCAGGTATATTCTGTAGAGTTAAGTGTTTGTGTTCAGAAGGTATCAGTGGAGCTTTTCCAACCACCCAGGCAGCACAAAAACGTCCATTGGATGTTCATTTCTGGAGAGTCCGAACACCACTATATGCATGTCCATAGCTGGACATCGCATAACCAATGGTAGTCGAGTGGACAATACAGATTGCACAAGTCTAACGGACGTCCATTTCTGGACATTCAGAGGGACGTCAATTGGACTACCTTTGTTCGTTTAATGGAAATCATTTAGAAACACAACGTTTTTGGAGTGGGTGAGCCCATTGAATATTTGTCAAGCCTGCTAGCAGACTGAAAGAAATTGGGATGACGTTCACAATGTCGAAATACATATAATCGAAATTTAAAATCTTGAACTCATTATATCGAAAATCAAAATCTCGAAAAATCGAAAGGTAGAAAATAATAATATCGAAAATTAAAATATCGAAAATTAAAAGGTCGAATTGAAAAATGTCGAATAATTAAAATATCGAAAACTAAAATATCGAAATTACAAAATATCGAAAATACAAATTTCGAAAAATCTCGAATAATCAAAATGTCGAATACTAAAAATGTCGAAAATCAAAATATCGAAATAACAAAATATCGAAAAGGATAATATTAAAAATTAAAATGTCGGAAGAATTAAATATCGAAACCACAAAATATCGAAAAATTACAACCTCGAATAATCAAAATGTCGTTTGGATGGGTAAGGTTAGGTTTGGATAGGTTTGGTTCGGTTCGATTCGGTTCGGTTCGGTTCGGTTCGAATTCACACCTTCTAGTATCCCGGGAAAGAAGTCAGGAAAGTTTTTTTTTTGAAAAAAATTGTTGGTTTAGTTTGCTTTGGTTCGGTTTGATTCGGTTCGGTTCGGTTAGATTTCACTAGGTTTCGTTAGGTTAGGTTTTTGAAACTATCTATTTTCGTGTGGTTATATCAGATTAGGTTACGTTTGATTAGGTCAGGGTCAGGTTAGGTGAAGGTTTCGAAATTTTCTGTTTTTGATTTTCGATATTTTGTTATTTCGATATATTGTATTTTCGATATTTTGTATTTTCGATATTTTGTTGTTTCGATATTTTGTTGTTTTGATATTTTGTATTTTCGATATTTTGTATTTTCGATATTTTGTTATTCGATATTTTGTGTTTTCGATATTTTAATTTTTCGATAATTTAACTATTCGACATTTTTTTTTTAATTTTCGATATTATTATTTTCTACGTTTTGATTTTTCGAGATTTTGATTTTCGACATTTTGATTATCTATGTTTTAATTATTCGACATTTTGAATATTCGAGATTTTGATTTTCGATATAAAGAGTTCGAGATTTTGATTTTCGATTAAATGTATTTCGACATTGTAAACGTCACTCAAGAAATTGGAATCCGTCATTTTTTTACAGATTAAGCAAGACAGCATTGAAATAAACTCGTAATAAAACATCATATGGAGCCACTAATCTCAATTAAATCATTTGATAGAGCGTCACTGCTCATTTTCCACGGCGACCTCTTTTACTTATACTAGCTTTCAGTGACCCTATGTATTTAATAACCATAACGACCTCTAGAGGTAACCGCTTTGAACTAAACTCATGGTAAAACATTGAACATGTTTTGTTGAATGCGCTGAAAAAGTTCGGCTGCTTGATCTCCTATGCTATTTCACCATACGAACATCTAGAAGTAACGGCTAGTACTTTCTGAAAACATTCTGGCAATAGTCGAAGCGGGATCTATTTATATTTCTATATCTATGGCTTGGACGTGGGTGCCTTAATAGTACAACATCATACCCCAAGTTTTTCCACGTTTTTTTACAGAAAGAATAAGGTTTTTGTTATTTTTATTATCTGCCACCCTATATGAAAGCACTGCTTGTGTAGCTTTATAGGGAAATGCTATGGTTTAGCAAAAAATCTGCATATTATGAAGGGTATAAAGTCGAGGGGTAACGCTCCGGTAAAATCGGTCAAGGTTCTTGAACACTCAATAGCACGCAAAATGTTAAAGGACGCAACGACCGCCCTGTTCTTTTAGTTTTTTTTATTCAGATCAAAAACCCTCGTCACAGTTGTATTTTTTGTAGGATTTAGCAGTGGCGGTTATTCAATAAGGGCTGCGGGGCTGCAGCACCGGATAATTTTGAGTACAGTAATATATTTTTTTAGTACAGAAATTCTTGGTCCTTTTTTTTCTCACTAATTAGAAAGGAATTTACAAAATTTGTATAATTGGTACAAGGGGCAAGCCTGTTGCTATTCGGCCTCTTCTCTTGTTCTGGTGGGCGTCGAGCTTCGCTCTTCTCGGGTTTGCGCTGTGTAGATACGCCGTGGATTTTGTCGGGTCTGTTAACCAAACTCCCCCGAATAAAGGACGGATGAATACAGATTGTACCACATATTAAAAAGGATAGAACTATTTAACTGACGTCTCAGCTATGCAAAATTTTAGAAAATCGGGGTAGTCACCCGTTTATATTATGAACAAGTGGCAACTGCAAATTTGTACCTAGTTGAGGGTTGACATAATTTACGGCATTACGGTACTTTAATGAATAAATATTTATTTTAGTGTTTGCCAGAGCAAAGGGATTTGTAATAATTAGTTTTATAAGTGCGGTGTGTGGTACAAAAAACTTTAATTAAACATGGAAACTACCGATATTATAACCATTACTTTCCGGGATTTTAAAAGTTTACCTTTGTTTTTAACGAAAAGTTTACCTTTTTTTTAACGAAAAGTTAAAAATCAAACAAAAATGTTGTCCTTTAGGGCCTATCCTTAAATTACGTAACGCTGAAGGGGGAAGGGGGTTTGGCGTTGCGTTACACTCAATGGTTTTTTAATGTGTTTTTTTCTTGAAAATGCGTTACGAGGGGGGGGGGAGGGGGTCAAAAATCCAGAATATATTAAAATCCAGATTTAGAAATCACGTATGGGGGAAAAAGTCGCGGCAAAAACTATACAAGAAAATTCTCTCGCGATGGTTATAAGCGTTTTAAATGGATTTGTGGGTGCAGTGTAAAAAACAAATTATTTGGTTATCCTTGTTTGATATTTGGTGGTGACTCAAAGTGGGCTATTTCTGATGTTGACAATTTGAACCGTTTACCGGATTTTTAAAAAATTGTCTTGTTCCCCACTTTGCAGAACAGCCACTTTTAAACTTTAGCGCCGCCACTGGGATTTAGGTATTTTTGCTTTATTTTTGCCAACACATTGTTGACATTTCAGCTTCGGTTGTTTTGTATTGCTTTTTAAAAGTCTGCCTCTAATATTTTTACCTTCGTTTACGATCAGAAATACGTCATCGAGTTTTTTATCAGTCTAGGTAATTTTTTTTTAATGTTTCGCTTATTAGAGAATTATTGAAATACAGCCAGGCTACAATTGTGCTAGGCACTATTTTGACACATTCACATTGAAAACTGACAGTTAATCCATCAAAATTGACATACCAAACTCGAATTTAAAACTTTCGTCGTTTATTTTCAATTAATAAAAGAAGGCATTATTTCTTCCTGTTCATATAGTAAAAAAAGGCTGTGTGTTGAAAGACCACAGCTGATATTACAATGTGTGGCTTTATTTCAATATTTCTCCATTATCATTTCAAGCCAGACAGACACTTTTATTCTGACAGGTAACCAAGCCATCCTTCAAATTTCCATTTGGACCATATGATTAAAGATCAGCTAAAGAATGAATTTCTCTATATTACTGACTTGAAAAAGCTGAAAATTTGGCTGGAATACAGACAAAAGTAGATTGGCACTTATAGGCAACCCGTTAGGCAGTCTAACCAAACTTACTATACTTTGATTTTATAGTGACCTCGTTAAAATGGCGGAGTGTGTAGCTTTAATATGCGGTATTCAAAATAAATATCGCACAAAAAATAAAGAAAATATCGAAGAAAAACGATTTTTTAAAAATATAGCCGCCATTTTGTTTTGCAGTGACAAGTGTAATTTTTTTTTATATTTTTAAATTGAGTATGTCCTACTTAAAGTAAATTTATCAAAATCAATTTAATTTCTCTTATTTCTCTTAAAACAAGGAAATCAGTTTTTTTCTTAACTTTGGCAGCCGCCATCTTGGATTCTGAGGCCGGAAAATCGGGGATCTTCGAATGAAAATTTAGCATTTGGTGCTAGATACTACAGGGCTATCAAAACGGACGGGCCACGATCCTCCACTTTGTTGAGGTCATATCCGGGGCTGATTTTTTTTGATGGTCACGTTACGACACAACTGATTGTCTATAAAATATTGAAGTTGGAATGACGGTTCATGAATATTTGATTTTTTTTTTAAATAAAGCCGGTTTTGAGATTTTTTTTACTATACTCTTTCAGAACAATTTTTTTAAAATCTATAGTAGTCCTTAATTTTTCAGAGCCGCTTCATTAGCTCACACAAAAATTAAGTTTAAAGCAGAAGCGAATGTGACAATTACAGATGACAAAGTCAAATACATGTCAAATATAACATGGCATGTGGTACATGGCGGGTAATTTGAATTTAAAATAAGAAATGATAAACCTTGAAGATTTTAACCTTTTAATCATGTTGCTTCCTTACAAAACTTTGGTGAAATATCGGGATGGTGTCATTTCACTGAAATTTCGCGGAAATCTGTAGTGCCATTTTGAAAACGTCTGACGTCCCATAAGACCCAATGTAAAATTCAGCCCCCGGAGAACAGCTGATTTTTCAGGGTCGTGGCCTCTATTTTTGTGTTGGCCTTGGATACTACTATGACAAATATAAAAAAAATATACCCCTTTTGCAGCATTATTTTACAAATTTACTCTACTATTACGCTTAAGGGATGAATTGCTGCAGGTAAATATAATCTCCATATCATAATTTTTAAGATAACTTTGTGACAGTTAGCAGCTGTTTACCGTAATAAATAGCATAGGACAACGAAAAAAAGTTGTAAAAAGTTGTCTCAAAGATAATGATATGGGGTTTATTAATATCAATAAATGACTGAATATATTTATTAAAAAGTGACATTATTTTATTATCGATACTATTTTTCCCTATGTGTCTGTTTTATAAGAGTTTAAGTAAAATAATCTGGTACCTCTGTTTTGACGTAAGGGTGCAAGCAAGTTTAGAAGCAATAGTAGTTTGGGACAGTTAATTTCCTTAGTTAAAATTTTATGACCAAATCTTAACGCAAGCTTGTCTCTTCGATTGCTAATAGCGAATTCTTTTGAGAAAGTTAGTGGGCCACTTGAGGTCCACTGACACTGTTTTGGTGCTGTCAAAAAATTGCCCCAGTGCAGTTTCAAAATAATACAAAAGTGCACTAGTGCAACACGAGCTTGGAGAGCCCGTGCCAAAAAATGTGCACTGAGTGCAACACTGGGCTTGTCAGTGGGTCAAAAGAATACAAAAAATTGCACTAGTTTTGCCAAAAGAATACGAAAACTGCACTAGTGGCCCACCAGTGCTGCACTTTTTTCCATAAGAATTCGCCATAAGACTATCTTTTCCAATGATTTTTAAGCGTTCTTCATAAATGTACAGTTTTCTGTCTATGACTAATTTAAACAGCAAAAAGTTGACAAACTTATATTGAACTCTTTCTAACCTATTACTGTGAATGTCATAATAAGGTGACCAGATCATGCAGCAATATTCAAGTTCGCTTCTCATTAATGAGAAATATAATATTTTTAAAACTTCAATATATTCTTAAATTCACTACTTGATCGATTAACAAACCCTGACATTTTGAACGCTTTTGTTATAACATTATTTATATGATCCACATAACGAAACTCTTAATCAAAAAGCACCCCAAGCTCATTTATAAGGTTAACTCTGGATATTTTAATATTGTTAATGTTATATGAGAATTTAATTTTGTTTATTTTTCTAGAAAACGTTATAAGCTTGCATTTGCCAAAATTTATTTTCATTTTATTTTTCTGACACCAGGTATATAAAATGCAAATATCCTTTTGTATTTCTTTACACTCGCCTTCGCTCTAAATGCTTTTAAATATTTTTCAATTATCAGCCAATTGTAAGGAAGAATAAAATCTGAATAGTTTGGGAATGTCATGTGCAAATACTGAGAAAAAAATGATGATAATAAATAAATAAATAAATCTTGATTTTCCTTCAACAATTTAAAAACTGTAAGGAAAACGTCAATTACAATAGTAATTAGTCTAAATAACTTAAGAATGTATAATCAAGTACAGGAACATAAAATATACCGTACCTAATCAACCTAAACAAAAAATAAATAAGTAAAATAAAACAAAAATAAGTTAAAAAATAAATAAATTTCACCAAATGATATCAAATAGATCCAAAGAGAAAAGGAACTTTGACTTTAAAAGGAACTCAGACTTAATATAATATAATAATAATGATATTGTATATACTAACATACTGTAGGTAATTTGATTTATTTATTAATTCGGAGGTCAGATACAAAAAAGTAATTTTATTCAATTCGCTGAGTCAGTCATCGGCGATATAAACCAGTAAGAATAAAATTTTTGCTCAATGCGCCCAAAACCCGAAAAGCTATTGCACACAGAGCGAATGCTTTATAACCCAATAAAGAATTGTTGACACACAAAGGGTCTTTTCAAATGGAAACATCTTTCCTTGTTACCCTTCGCTCCGGTCTACATCACCCTGATATGCTCGAATTGATATTGGTTATTATTAAACGTAATAATATTGAAAGAATTTAAATTGAAATATTATATCGAATTCAAAAAAGAATATAATATCTGTAAAAGATCTACGAAGACTTGTTAATAAAGAGTTATTATTGGAAAACCCTACACAATTTTTCTTTGGCGCATGCGTAAGCGTGTCGGTAAATTGACGAACATCCGCGGGAGTTTTGTAGTTTAACGCTTATCATTCGTGGTGTGCTTTTCACGTCACGATGACATGACGGCTTGGCGACGCATGCACCAAGAACTGTAAATAGACAGGACTGCCCCAAGGTCTGTAGAGGATAGGTTACCTGGTAACTTTCTGACCAATCAGAGCCAGTTGTTGAAGCGGGAAATGACATCACCCGGGGTGCCCATTTAAATAAAAAGCATTTAAGATAGTAGGAAATCTTTAAGTTTCTTGTGTTCTGTAATTGATTTAAATGTAGATATGTTTTATTATTTTTCTTAAAGTGTCTCCAATAACAATATTCATAAAATATATAAATATAGTCCGAAAAAAACACCACAAATGTAAAAAATAAACCATCAATAATTAAAAATGCTTAGAAACACATGTAAACAAAGCGCTTTACACAAATCGTGGTACTCCAAATGACGCGCTGTCACCTCTCACACTGCTTCGACCATGGAGTTACCAGGCAACCTATCCTCTACACACCTTGGGACTGCCCAATCAATAAAACTACCCGCCGGCGCCATATTCATGCCAACATTCTGGAAAAAACTCACGATTTTTGACGTCTTTGACATTTTGTGTAGAATGCATTATATCAGTATTTTAAACGGTTTAAATCTGAAAGTTTGATGTTTTTTCAACTTTTCTTAAAAACTAAGCTTCTAAGAGAAAAATGTATAATATACTTTATTGTAGACAATAAAATTCCCTTTTTAACATGGTATAACCTTATAAAGTTAGACTAATAACAAACTCTCCAGCGGCGACCGTTAATTGAAATAATTAAAAAAAGTTGAAAAAATACCTATGTTTTTTCCAAGATTTATTTAATTTTTTTAAAACCTAATACATACAGAAAATCATGTATTACATTTTGGTGTACTCAATAAAATTTCCTTCAAAATGACGTATAACATGATTAAATCGGTTTTATAAATAAAACTTCAGGGGCATCCGTAAATTAAATTAATTTTGAAAAAACAGAAAATAAACCAGTTTTATCTAATTTTCTCAAAAACTAAGCTTAACATGAAAAAACTTGTTCTACTTTTTTTTGTAGACAGGGAAATTCCCTTTTTAAAAATGTGAAACTCGGTGAGGTTTGACTTATGTAAACTCTCCAGCGACGTCCGTCAATGGGGGTGATTTCAACAAATTATTAAACAAAACATGTTTTTATACGTTTTATTCAATTTTCTTAAAAACCAAGCTCTTTATCAAAAAATGTGTTCTATCGTCATAGCGAATAAAATTTCCTTTCAAACGATATATAACAAAGTGGAAGTTATTTTATATTTACCGCTCCAGTGGTGTTCTTACTTTAAAGAAATTATTTAAGATCAATCCAGTGAACTAATAAATTTTGTGTCTTATTAGCTTTTCGGTGGATAATATAGAACGGCGGATAAAAGGTCGAAAGTACAAAAGGTCGAAAGTACAAAAGGTCGAAAATACAAAAGGTCGAAAGTACAAAAGGTCGAAAGTACAAAAGATCAAAAAACAAAAGGTCGAAAGTTCAAAAGGTCGAAAGTACAAAAGGACGAAAGTACAAAAGATCGAAAGTGCGGCCGCGGGTCCACATCGACTGGACAGGTCAATTCGACTTGATACGGTAAATTTGTATTTTTAATATTTGTTTTGTCGATTTTTTTTCGACCTTTTGTACTTTCGACCTTTTATGGCTTTGGCGGCGGGCCCGATAATAAAATGTCCTTTTAAACAGTGTGTCACAAAATGTGACCCATAGTATAGAAAACTTTCCAGGGGCGTCCGTAAATTGCAAAAATTACCAAAAAATATTATTTTTGTTACGGGTTTCATTCAATTTCCATCAAAATCTCAATTTCAATTTCAATTATGATTATGACCAACCCCCCCCCCTCCCCCCCCCCCAAACCGTTGCATAAGATTCATTCAAAAATAACCAAAAACACCTTTTACTACTGTTACTTTCTGCACAAGAATATTGCTTAGGGGGGCCATGGCCCCTATGCCCCCTCCCCGTATAACCACCGGTGTTTCTTTGCTTTAAAGAACTTATTTACACACAGTTTCTTTTAATTTGGAAACATTTTATTTTAGTAGGTATAAATTACGAACCTTTTTGAAGTATTTATCATTAACCTTACTTTGTAATATATCACTTAAAAAGAAATTGTCTTATCCTCAATAAAGAATAAAGGCACATTTTTTTCTGATAATCTTAGAAAAGATATTTAAATATGCTAGAGAAACTGATTATTTCAGTTTTTTTTGAAAATAACTTTATATTAGTACGCCCCTGAAGCCTTAAATATGGCAACAACCCGACATTTTAATAAAGTTTTTAAAAGAAAATGTTATGTCCTACAATAAAGTATACTACATATTTTTTCCTAAAAAGTGTAGTTTTTGAGAAAATTTTGAAAAACCTATAATTAACATGATTTTTCTAAATAATCCCAATTTACGTACGCCACTTGCTTTTCCTAACCTTATTGACCAATACATCGTTGGAAAGGGAATTTTATTCTCCACAAAAACTGTTCTTTGAAATTTTTGAAAAAAGGTCAGTTTTTGAGAAAACTGCATAAAACCAAATCAAATTAGGGGGAAATGGTCTTTTGCCAAAAAGTAATATGATTTGCTTCTAGACCGAAAACGGAAAGCCTTTTAAAATGATATGCTCTGACTACTAGCCTTTATTTAACTTTCAGTAAGTCTATATTGTTTAGTTACGCAGCCCACGAGAAAGACCGGCCCGGGCGCGGAAATATCACGTGACTGTAGGAGTCCCACAAAAAAACGCCTCACGGCCCGCTGTCATTATAAAACATGTGTGTGTTCAGTTTTGGTATGTTTGTTTACGTCGATTTTTTTTTAATTCGGGCACGAATTTTATGTGAATTTTATCAAAGTTATTAAAATAACGCAGCCCACGAAAAAGACTGTAGTGGGCTGCGTTAAAATAATTAATGGCTAATGAGTAAATTATAAAGAAAATACCTATAAGATAAACAATGCCGCCAACGTGTAACTAGTGTTGTTCCTTGTCGTTCCAACTATAAAACTGAAACCTAATATGTTGCAAACGGGAAAGAAGTGGTAAAAGATAAGATCTTGGATAAGATTGATCAAGTAATAGACATCCTTAGTGACATTTTCGATAGTGAGAGTGAAAAATGTGTTCCGTTGTCATTTCTTATTGAACAATTAGGTCTCTTGAAAAGGTAACCTGAGAATCGAAGATATGGTGGATACACTTTAATGTTGGCTTCATCTTTGTTTATCCAGTTATCCAGTGCATACACGTCAATTTACAATTCTAAGGTAATATGTCTTCCGCACCCTCGCAATATTAAAAAACTGATTTGTAAAATATTGTTAAAGATAGTAAGTAAAATCATCTCACTTATTCACAAAATCACTTGTTTCTTTTTAATAAATTATTGTGAAATGTTTTATATTGAAAATTTTTCTTCAGATAACTCTAGCGAGTGTTTTTGTGGAGAAAAACTATTGTCAAAGCTTGAAAAAATTAGTTTAAGGGCATGTAAAGTTTTTTTAAATAATTTTATTAAAAAGCACAATGATTTAGTGTCTGCTAATAAATCTTTGAATAAGAACTCAAAGATGGTGACAGTCAAAGAAAAATTAAAAAACTAAAAGCTTAGGTTTGATATGTCCAATTTTGAAAGACTTGTATAGATTTGAAGTTACTAACGATATTATGTACCTAATATATATACCTGAAGATATTAGAGTGCAAATTTTGTATAATTTTTTATTTTATAGATTCAGTTCTTTTATCCATAATAAACACATATATCAGAAATATATTTTTTTCAGTTTTTGTCTATAAAAGAACTAAAATTTTTTGTTAATTTATTTAAATTGTGTAAAAACATATAATATATTAAGCAATATAATAAGAATCCTGGGACTTGCTTATAACGCGCCATGGCCGGTCTTTATCGTTGGCTGCGGTTTAGTTGTTACAACGCTCTATACTTACAATAAACCCGCATTTGCGACCATAACCACTCCAATACAACGTCGTGTATTTAAGCTTGCTAAACAACTTGTTTCCAGCTTGCAATACCTGACGCAGTGATTTGTCAACGGCAGAAATCCTGCGGTGGCAGCAAAGGTGTCCCCCTCTTTAATAAATTAGTTCGACGATCTAGAACGCGCGGCTGATTGAGGCATATGGATTCAATTTACTAAAGTGGTTGTAAGTGCAAGAATGACAAGACCAATGCATATTAACCTTTAGAAAAGGCAACAAATGGATAAAGTTAATGAAAGCAACCAGAAAAATATATCGACGCCAACAGAAAAAATTAATTAGACTCGATCCAAGTTCGATACAATCCTTAGTGTTCTTATAATTAAGTCACATTTTTTCGTGACTGTACAGTTCCGTAAGAGCTGCTTAAAGATAAGATGCTGGTCACATAATGTTACATGTCTTGCATAGTCATAGCAACTGACAATACCTACAAATGAGCAGAGTGTTGTGATTAAATTGAAGGTGTCTTTTTGTGTTTTGTGACTAAATAAAGTAAGAAACATATTTTTGGTCTACCTGAAAATAAATGCTGTTGGGACAAAAAGACCAAGTTGATTTTTTCTATGTTTTCTTTCTTTTTATATTTAAAAGAGACCTTCGTAACCTATGGACCAAATTTAATATTAACAAAAGAAACGGGATTTTATCAAGAGTAAGCCAACTCTAAAGATGGTGACCGAAAAATTAAAGAAAAAGCAATTTTTGACAGCTAACGGTTTCGTTAAGGGTATCGCAGGCATTATTTATTCATTTCTCTTACCAATATCGTAAGATGAGATTCATATACCGTCTCTATAGCTTTACAAAAGTGTCACATTAACCATGCAGTATTCTGAAGAGTTCCTTAAAGACGAAACAGTTTACTGTCAACACTTGATAGTTGTCCATTAGATCTTGGACCCCCGAGGGTGTACAGCTTTCGAGCTGCCCACGGCAAAATACAAGAGAAACAAAATCTTTCTATGCCCGCTTAGCCAGAAATTTTTTTTGTCTTTTTATTCGTACGTTGGTACGTAAAAAGCAATTTTGTTTTCTTCGGAAGTCAACGAAAAAAACCGTACAAAACAAGACATCGTTATTAAAAATAAATATCGCACAAAAACTACATACAGGGTGACTGGTAAGTAGACGTATTCCTTTAAGGAGGTGAAAGTAGAGCCTATTTGCTACCAAATAAACATTATTCTCATCTATATCATTCTTAAAGGTTTTCGAGAAATTCAATTTTTTTAAAAATTAAAAAAATTTTATGCTTTGCGGGACAAATACAGTGAAACCTCCTATAAGCGGACACTCACGGTTCCGTCGATTTTGTCCGCTTATTGGAGGTGTCCGCTTAAGAGAGGGAACCGCGAAATTTTGATTTATATTTATTAACAATTTCCAAATTTCCACTGCTTGAGATTTTCCGATATTTTTCGGCGATCTTTCGTGCTGATAGATGTTCCTTCTCCGAAACGTTAACAACTTCCATTTTTCCACATAAACTAAGAAGTTGTTTTACTAGGCGCCATTTCAAAGAGATCCATTATTACCCAACTGAACAATAAAAATAAACACGGCAGTCCCGCCGAATAAAATAATGTTGTAAATACGACGGAAGTATTTAGCCTCCGCATTAAAACAGAAAGAGGTAACTTTCCGGCTGCAGAGTGCATCGTTGCCAAAATACTTCATAATATTTATGCTCATGTCGTGCAGCGCTCCGTCCCGTTGTCAGAGGTTCGCGTCCGGTTAAGGGAGGTTTCAGAATTTTTTAACCAAAAAATATTGTCCGCGTCCGGTTATTAGAGTGTCCGGTTATAGGAGGGAATTTTACATGTGATAGGCAAAAGCTTGGTTCCAACAAATTTGTCCGCTTAAAGGGAGTGTCCGCTTCATAGAGGGGTCCGCAGGGAGAGGTTTTACTGTATTTAAAATTAAGGAAAATAATAAGAGCTTTATTAAATGTCGCTTTTTAAGTTATAAGCTAACACACTAACACAAATATCAGCATTGAAAATTATTAAAACACTAATGTTAACTATTAAATTATTTCGGTTTAAACTTTTCTTTTCTTGTCAAGTATCTAACTAACGATTCTTTTATGCTTAAAAATTTCGAAAATTTCATAGTACATCAATCGTATTGTTAAAAGTTCTCCATTCTATTGTCGTCAAAATAATGTACATTATTTCAGAATTGCCTTTTTGTTTTATTATTAAATAATTTTTTTAATTCTAGGAGTAACGGTTTTATTTTCGCATTTATAATAAATAAGTTACACTGAAACACTATTTTGCTTTCTTTTCTTATCGCAATTTGGTATGATACTGATGTTGGTATTTATTAATACACCGTATGCATTTATTTTTTAATTATAAACTATAAGAAAATTTATCTGTTCTGCTTTAGATCTTTGGCATTTATTTATTGACGGTATCTAAAATGGCAACGTTTAGTTTTCCCGAATATGCTGATATTTTATTTATTTATGGTTTTTCAAATGGCTATTTTACATTGTACTGCCAACATAATGTCATTTTGACTTTTATTTAAAAAAAAAAATACAGGAATTAATTAATTATTGTTTTATTATAAAATAAGGCGCCAATTATGTACATGACTTGCAAGACAGTATAATTTAGGAATGCCTGTCAATAAGTTACACGTTTAATCTATCATCTGTCATGAAAATTTCAAAATTTCTGAACAGAAAATAATAATAGGTACTTCTTCACTAGTTACAATTATTACTATTATGTAGTTAGTAATTTGACAAGACAGTTTAGGCCGTACCTAATTAAGGTTAATTTTAACGCCAATGTGTGACAACATTTTTATTGCAAAACTAGATTATAAAAGCAAATCAAGTAATTTTATTCTTGTTATAAATGTGATTTTTTCGGAAAATAAAACCGTTACTCTTAGAAATAAATAATGTATTTAATAATAAAATAAAAAGGCAATATAATGTACCTTATTTTGACGACAATAAAATGGAGAACCTTTAACAATAATTTGTACGTTTGATGTACTATGAAATTTTCGAAATTTATAAACATAAAGGAATCATTAGTCAGAAACTTTACAAGAAAAGTAAAGTTTAAGTCAAAATAATTTGATAGTTAACATTAGTGTTTCAATTATTTTCGATGCTGATATTTGTGTTAGTGTGTTAGCTTATAATTCAAAAAGAGGGGCCAAATGGAGCTAATGTCGGAAATAATTATTTAAACACCCAAAATATTAGAAACAAAAATAATGTGTATTGGTTATTGATATAGGTTAAAATGCACCTGTTTAATATTTTATAAAGCTTTAATATTTGTTTTTTTACAGGGTGATTTAAAAATATATTTTTTTAAAAGAAATTTTACACAAAAAAGTAATTAAGACTTAATTTATTTATTAAAAATGAGTTTAAAAATTCTACATTTTATAATATTTCTTTATATATATTTCTGTTTAAGTTATTTAACCTGGCTCATAATATACAGTACGTCCCAAAAGTCTGGAATCACCTTTTTTTTTAAACTTGGAGATAAAATCATAGACACGTCAATTTTGAAATAGGAAGAGGAGTCACCTTAAAATACTATATTGTACAGAGTGTCCTCAATAAAACATATGCATGCATATTTTTTTACTTATACTCCATCTAAAAACTAATTTTACCATTTTCTAAAAAAAAAGGAATTTAATGTAAAGGCTTTTTGAATAAAAGTTGTTTATTTTTTGCTTGCATTTTGCTATTATCTACATACAAAATTAGGTTATGTATTAAAGATCATTGTAAAAAAATGACATAAGGGCAAAATTTATGTTAAAATAAAACCTATTGATTTTATTTTTATCGGTCAAGATGTAAGAGTTAATATTATTAAAACATACAAAAAAACGACCATTTCACGAATTTTGACCGTTTATTTCTCAAAAACTGTACATAAAAAAAACTTTACTTACATTTTTTTTGTTACATACCCCACTATAACATACTAAAATTATAGCCAGTTCAACCGAGACAATTCCCCATAAGGCCTGTGTAAACTAGTGCGTGGTCCTTTGATAATCCACTTAACCCTTTCCAAAACAATGATCTGTCAAAATGATATTTTTGAAAAATTTTCGGGCACCTTTCCTAAGCTAAAAATACGAAAACGGTAAGTTTGTAAAAGCTTTGGTTCAAAATTTGACTTTCGAAGATTTACCCTCCCCCCACTCCTTTTAACTAAAGTAACTGTAACCGCTACCATAATTCACTTGGCTTTTTACAGGCCTAAAAAGTTGTTTATATCAATTTGATTAAAATCCTTTATTTAAAAAATTTTTCAAACGAAGCTTTTCCTAATTTTTATGCGTCCGCCATCTTTAAATTTAATGAGTTAATCAAATTTATGTTAAAAAACTATCAATCAAATTTTTATTCAATTAAACACTTTTTATTTAATAAAAATTCGTTTATAAGCAAACAAGTTTTATATTTAAGATGTATAGTTTAATTTCTTTTACTTGGGTCATATGTAGGCACTATTTTTAATATTAAAAATCTCAAAAAGGCGCAAGAAAGCGCAGCCATTTTTTTTTCATTTTGTTAAGAAACATTTAATTAACAAAAAAGTGACAATAGTTTTGCTTAACAAAATTTTATCACACACTAGATTATATTTTTTATATTTCTTTAAGGTAAATTCTAATAATAATTGACTTCTTAGTTTAAAAAATATGATTACTCTATGACAACCTACAGCTAGATATTGGTATTTAGTGTTTTTTGGTTAAATTACCTGTGCTGGATGTCTCCATCGTACAAAAATTTTTAGTTTTAAATATAACACTTCATATAATTAGAGAAAGTAATACATAATTATTCAATAATTTGTATGTAATTATCATAAAAATTAAGCAGACGCTTTTTAAAGTGTCAAACTCACGTCATACTAAAAAACAAGTGAAAATAGTCTGTTGCATTTTTAGCGCCCTCTAGTTTGCTACATAATTTGAGTTCCAGATATTGTATATGTCTATTTGTGTTTTTTTAGTTTCTTCCACTTTTACACCCGATTGGCCCCTTTGTGCGACATTTGAAAATGCTCTTATTATTTTCCTTAATTTTAAATATTTGTCCGGCAAAGTATTAAATTTTTAAAATTTAAAAAAAAAATTAAATATCTCGAAAACCATTAGGAATGGTATAGAGGAGAATAATGTTTATTCGGTAGGAAATAGCCTCTATTTTCACCTCCCCAAAGGAATACGTCTACTTACCAGTCACCCTGTATATATCGAAGAAAAACTAATTCTTCGAAATACACCCGCCTTTTTGTTTGATGTAACAGGTATCAAATTTTTTTACAGTTTTAAATTGAGCATGTTCGGCTTAAAGTTCATCAAAATTAATTTTATTTCTCCTAAAACAGAAAATTAATTTTTTTCCTAAATTTGGCAGCCGTCATCTTGGATGGAGCCGGAAAATCGGGGGTTCTCGAATTGAAAATTGGCTTTGGGTGCAAGGTACTAGCAGGCTAAATATAAAAAAAAATATACCCTTTTTGCAACTTTATTTAAAAACCTTACTCTACTATTACGCAGAGAAAGAATGATGAAAGTCCTAAACTAAAATTTTAGATGTTCATGAAATCGTGGTCCTTTGAATTTCACCGTTCTTTTTCCTGACATATTTTTAAATAATTGAAGAGAAATGGTATCTGACCATTGAGTATTCCCAGAGTTCAAAACATTTAAAAAGTAATGTTTTATCAAAACCGTATTATATAATTATTATTATTATTATTTACAGAATTACTAATATAATAGAAAAAGCACTAGAAGAGGGAAAAGTTTGTTCTGCAGTTTTTCTAGATGTAGCACAAGCATTTGACAAAGTGTGGCATGAAGGCCTTAATTTTAAACTAAAACGGTTTCTGCCAAAACAATATTCGGATATTTTGGAATCATACATATCTGATAGACATTTTAGAGTAAAACAGGAAGACTCATACTCAAATTTAAGAGAAATTCAACCCGGCGTGCCCCAGGGTAGCGTACTAGGCCCATATCTACACTTATTATTCCCTTGTGATACCCCAAAACCAGAAAATTGCCACTTAGCAACATTTGCCGATGATACTGGTTTATTGACGGTAGAAAAATCTATTGAAAAATGCATAGAAAAACTTCAGGATGCAGTCACCCAAGTTCACAGTTGGACCACAAAGTGGCGAATAAAATTAAATGAAACCAAATCAATTCATGTTGATTTTACAAACAAAAATATAAATCTCATACAAATTACAATTAACAACATTCCCGTACGATATTCAAATCAGGCAAAATATCTAGGTATGACACTTGATGCCAAATTGCGCTGGAAAGCACATGTTAAGAAAAAAAAAAGAAGAACTTGAGATAAGGTATAGAAAAATGAACTGGCTAATTGGAAGGAAGTCCAATTTAACAATTCATAATAAGTTACTGCTTTATAGACAAATACTGAAACCAGTATGGACATATGGTATTCAACTATGGGGTTGTGCTAAAGAGAGTAACATTCTAGTTGTACAGAAATTTCAAAATAAAGTATTAAGAAACATTGTGAATGCACCTTGGTACGTTCGAAATAGTGACCTTCATCGAGATCTAAAAATCGAAACAGTAGCAGAGACTATAAAAAAGTACGCAAAAAGCCATGAAGATAGACTCCATCAGCATGTGAATGTGGAAGCAATTCAGCTTCTAGACAATACTATGCTAGTTCGAAAACTAAAAAGAGTGAAGCCGTTTGAGCTAGTAAACTAAGTGAATTACACATAAAACAAAATAATGCTATAAGCACAACACAGTTGTGAGTTACAGACTAAACAAAGCGGGGAGAACTGTTGAGTAAACCCTAAGTTTAAATCTGACTTTTCTAGTAAATTAAGTTAAAACAAAATTGCTAATTAGTCTTACTGACTAGATTGTAATACAATAAACACAGTGTGTTTGACAAATAAAAAAAAATAAAATATATAGTTATTAAATCTCGTAAATCTCATCATTTCTCATCTCATCATCAAGTCTTTTAAAGAATTTGTATCAGAAAAGCCGAAGAAATAGGCTTTAAAAATAGAGACATAAAAGTATAGCTCTAAAGCGGAACCCAATTCTATTTCTCGTCTCCTTTAGGGTCGCAGTTCTATTTCCTTTTCTAATTATATTTACATTACGGCCGACTTTTATTGGAAAGAATCGCAAACGGCAAACAATTAGATAAAAGAAAGGAATTCTAGGACAAAAACCTCTTTGGTATATGAGACTAAATATGTGCAACTCCATTTACTGCCGAATTGGAGTGCTTACAGGGATCGAAAGTAAACGATGTCTCCAAAATTCTTTTGAGAGCTTTAAATGACTTACACGTATATCCAGAGAATCTCACTCTAAAGTGTGGGAAAAACAGAGTTATCTGTGGTTGGTTGCACTGAGAGAGACTTTGGTTAGGCCATGTCTAAATTAATAAATTTCATCAATGTTGAAAAGAATATTAGAAAATGATAAAGATTTTAATTTACTGGCGAGTAAGAGTGAGTACTTACAGGGACAGAAAGTAATTAAAACCCAGGAAATCTTTTCAGAGCTCTAGATGGCCTAAAATTATCTCAAGAACATCCCACTTTAAATGTGACGAGAATAGAGTAATCTTTGATTGCAGTGAGAGATACTCTGGTTGAGTCAAATCTAACTTTGGTTTAATTAACACAAGACATATTAGAGAAAAATAAATGCAGGGATAAAAACCAAAAGTAGCCTTGGGGATTATTTTGAGAGCTGTAGATGGCCTAAAAGAATCTTAAAAAATCCCACTTTAAGTGTTGGGAGAATAGATTTATTTGTAGCTGCAGTGAGAGCGACTCTAGTTAGGCTAAGTCTAAATCAATCAATTCGCTCAATTTTATTAGAAATATTAACAATTATTAAGATATTAAGTTACCGCCGAATAATTGTAACAGTAAATTAAATTAAAACTCAGGAATTATTGTGAGAGCTTTAGATGGCCCTAAAGTATCGCAATAGTGTTTTACTTTAAGTGTGGTGAAAATAGGTCTGCCTCTGGTTGCAGTGAGAGATACTCTGAATAGACCACGTGTTAGGAATTCTTTGAAAAGCTGTAGATGGACTTACATAATTACAAGAGAATCTTACTTCAACTGTGATGAAAATAAATTTGATTGTGTTTGCAGTTACAGATACTCTGGTTAGGCTACGACTAAAGCAATCACTTCTATTAACTTTAAAAGGAATTATTACTGAAAAATGATAAAGATACTAACCGAATCACTTGAAAACTGACTTTATAAGTCGAAAACGAAAAGAAACAACATATCCCAATTATATTTATAAAACAAGAAGGAAGAGCGTGATAAGAGAAAATTATAAAAAAAGTGATGACGAAATAAAGTAAAGGGGCTTACTAATTAAAGAAAAATAATTAACAGTACTGGATTTGTCAATTTTGGTATGTATATATTTTAAATAATCTGCTGGGAAAGAAAAGTTCCAGTAATAGTTATAAAATAAGTAAATGTGGTTACCAATACCGATGAACACAAATTAATAGTTTTATTTAGACATATATCAAAGACAGCTTGAGAATGTAAGACTTATTTGCTAACAGTAGTATTAATTTTTGAGTTAAAAAGTAATGATTGATAATAAAGTGTGGGTGTTTTTCGTATAATGACATGGGGGTGTCTGACGAAAATTCCATGGAATAGTATCGTCTTTCGGATATTGAGTTAGGGCCCATTCAGGGAAAAAAGGAAACCCATTTTTTTCCATTGGAATGGAAATTTATTAACGCCGCGTTGCAGACACTAAATACGGACAAAAAAGTTTTACTTATCTTGCTATTATTTTTCTTAAGATAACGAAAAATTTTTATTATGAAAAATAAACGTTTAGGAAAAAAATCAACAAAGATAAAACAAAAATCTTCTTCAAATTTAGTACCCTTACCACACAGTATGACTCAGGGCTTAATAGATTTGTCCATGTTGCCAAAACAAACAATATTGATACCTTGTTTTGAAGGCCTTCTGAATGTCCTTACAACCGCGTAAAAATTGCAAAAATCTATCCATTAGTTTTCAAACTTTTAAATTTAACATGGACTGATAAAATAAAAATTTAATTCGAATTTTATATTTTTCGGATTTAATTTTTAATAATAATCGATGGATTTTCGAAATTTTTACACGGTTGGAAAGACTTAAGAGAGCTTCAAAACAAGGTATCACTAGACCCAGTGGCGCACCCAGGAATATGTCTTGGGGGGGGCCGAGGCATCTTTTTGGGGGGGGGGGCGGCCCTGCTGTCGAATTTTAAGCTATTTTTTGTGTTTTTTTTTCTGAAATATGTCGAAAATATGTAAAAAAAAATCCAAGGCTGGGTGCGCCCATGCTAGACCCAATTTCCCTAGTCAAAATATAGTGGTAAATTATAACCCTCGAAGGGGGTTCGTGCTACAAAAATTTCAAGAGCCAAAAAGTCTCTATCTCGCAAACAAAATCGACATGTCCCGGCATTTTTAAAAATTTTCCGGGTTCTCGAGAAATCCCGGGTGGAAAGTTTTAAATAAGCCACATAATTTATATATTTATAGTATATATAAAAAACGCTGTGGTATTTTTGGTAGCCTTCTTTTTAACTGTGTACGTTAACGGTGTTTTTAATTTTTAGGTCAAAGTCAAAAAGTTTATCAGAATTTTCTTTGCTTTGGGGCCCGGGCCCCAAGCCCCCCCCCCCTCCTGGGTGCGCCCATGCGTTTCGCCAGTTCGTTTGAATAGTGCTGACTTTAGATGTCATTTGACAGTTGCTTTCAGTTACATGTATGACGTATAATATATATTATAATCTATAATCTTTGTATGACGTGCACTACACGTATCTCATCATAGGCCTTGTAAATGATCATCAGCTTTTAGTAACTATAAATAATGCAGCAGCATGTTGTGTTACCTTTCATCAATTTTCAGAAAAATTAAGTGGGCCACTTATTCAAAACTCTATCCGTCTATAAAATCCAAAAAGATTCAATTAATTTTGTTATGCTTTTCTTATCTTTTATCTTATGTTATGTTATAAAGCTTGTGTTTTTGTTTATGTTGTTTTATTTTAAACAAAAGCTCAGATTTTTTATTTCCCTACACTTGACATAAAACGTAAATAGGTTTTATCCATCCTTTGAAGTGCTTTGCCATGTCACCCAAGAACACAAAAATGGGTTGACTGCAAATACTATGCTATAGCAGCAGGTCCGTTCACAGGGTGTGGCACTCTGGGCAAAGCACGGGTACTAAAATTTACGTTTAAAGTATTTTTGGCTTATAACTTCTCTGACCGACACACAATGGGTTATATGAGAGGACTAGCGCGACACTCAATTTTAACTCAGTTTTAACCCACTTCTGGACATCGGATCAACTTCAAATTTGGTCCACACTTAAATATCCGATGACAATACAATATACTGATATTATAAAGTTCACAGCTCCCCCCCTTTGAAAATGCTGGAGGGGGGGCTATTATCTAACTATGTCCGATATCGTTCAAAATTGGTATGCAGGGACTTTTGGGGATGGGGATCAAGAATTTTTAATTAGATTTTTAAAATTGTGAAAGTAACGCCCCCCTCCCCCTTGGACAATTTTGACCATCTTGTACATATCCGATCAACATCAAAATTGTTGTGGACTTATAGTTATTATAAGTTTCAGTGCCAATACAATACAATATTATGATGCTTTAAAGTTGGCAACCCTCCACCCCTTTGAAGAGGGTGGAAGGGGACCATCTAAGTATGTCCGATTTTGTTCAAAATTGGTATGTAGGAACTTTTGTGGATAGGGATCACGAATTTTTAATTATATTTTTAAAATTGTGAAATTGACGCCGCCCTTGTCCCTCTTGTAAGTCAATTTTAACCAACTTTTAAATATCCGATCAACATCAAATTGGGTATGGACTTATAGTTACGACGGCAATACAATATTATAAAGCTCTAAGTTGGAAACTCTCCACCTTTAAGGATAGTGGAGGGGTTTTCGGGGTTTAGGATCACACACCATATTTTTTCCTATTTAATAAGCTTTCGAACACGTTCTCACAAGTTGGGTCTACCAGTTGCAAAAGAGGTTGGATGTTACTAAGTATTTTAATTAAATTATAAATTTTACTTAAAAGGATATTTTTTATTGTCTAAAAATGGCAAAAAAGTAAAGGTTAGCTTTTTTTAATATTTGACAGGTGTCAAAAAAAGCTCTCGGGCAAGGTGTCACAAGTGGGGTTATCTAATTTGAAAAAAAAAGTTTTATGCAGTAGACCCCTTTGCAGAGGGTCTATACAAAAAAAATTCGAACAGAAATATTGCTCGTTAAAAATCTTTGTCGAAGTACTTTTGGATTTTTCAGAATAATCTAAATTCAATCCGCTGTCGAATTTATTCCATTTGGCTGATACACTGATTGTTTAAAGACCATATACATGGCAGTGTTTAGGGCTACCCCCAAAAAACAGGGGCGCGAGGAACAGCAAATTTTTTTTTTTTTAGTCAAATAGACCCCTCTCTTTAATATTCTGGTGGAGATATTAGTAAGCCTTGCTAAGCTTGTTTCTGCAGGCTTTGCAAAGAAAAATAGAGACGAAAATAAACGTAATATATTTCAAAAAATTTTAACTATAAAAAGGGTTTTGGAATTAGGAAATTACTAGTAGTTTTTAAAAGTGCAGTGACTGCTTATGCCCACTTTGTACCCATATACCCAAAAAGTGCTTAGGTATTGTCATTTTTTTTATTTAAAATTACTGTAAAAATACATACATTTTTCTCCCAAAATATTTTTCAAATTTGGGGCTCTGTTACAGAGAAATACATTAAGACTTTTTTTATCAGTTGCATTTTTTTTATTAAATGGATTATCTGCAATACATTTGGGTGAGTTTGGTTATCATAATTTAAAAAACATAAACAGGGTTAATGTCTTGCTAGCTCCGCCATATAACCCATTGTGCGACATATAAAGTCGCGAATGCGATAATAATGCAAGTATGGACCCGACCCAACCTGAGGAAAAAATTATGTCATGATCACGGGTACTGTTTTTTGTTTCATCTGCCTGCATTTTGTTTCATCTCTGTTAGTTTCTTGTGTATTTGTTAGATGTCACTAATTTTAAAAAATATGCGGTTTTGCAATTATTACTTATTTTATTTCTCTTATCAATAACGTAACATGAGATTTATTAGCCGTCTAACTAGCTCTACAAGGGTGTCACAATGACCATGCAGTGTTCGGATGAGTTTCTTAAGGAAGAAAGACTTAAATGTCAACACTGAATATATATACAGCTTTTGAGAATCAATCGAAAAATACAAGAGAAAAAATTTTTTCTATACATGCTACGCCACGAAAAGTTCTTGTTTTTTTTTATTCTCGGGTACTAAAATTATATATTATATTATAATACGTGTATTTGATTTATTTATTATAATATCGATGTGGATAATTGGTGGTGTGTGTATTTATGTATCTATGTATATGTTTAAAGCTGAGCAATAATCCAGTCATTATTACATTTCAGGTTGCAAAAGATAATAAAGTCTTGAAACTTGGCCCGATTTTAAGGGTTGGTGGTCCTTATTATTCCTGTGAGTTGGCGACCTTAGTTTTCGCCGCCGTCTTGGAAAAATAGCTGCGACAGTCAGTTTTTTACAAATAAATGGATTCCTATAGACGAAAAAAACTTAAAATAACTTTTTTGCATCTGACAAAATAGGGGCGTATTACAAGCAAAATTTTACACGCCAGTGGCGTTCGGTTCAATTGAAATTTAACTTTATTGTGCAATTTATTTTGTAGCAATTATGTTTCTAATTAAAGCACCAGCACCTTAGTACCTACATTACTAGATCAGCAAAACTTTTATCAAAGTCAACTAAAAGAAAATAAAATTAAATATTGATGTTTTTTTACTTCACGAGGTGTGGATGAGGGGGGCGCCAATTCATACTCTTGTCTAAAGTCAGCCCTGATAGCGGGAGCTACACAGCTATTTGTAGCTGTGTGACGATGCGTCCGGGTCCTTTGATCTATTTTTCTCAAAAAGTCCTCTCTCGATCCGATTTACTTCGAGTGAAGCCCGCCGTGTGTTTTTGAAATGTAAGAAACCCGCTTGTTTTTCAAACGATTTAGACAAATACCTTTCGAAAAGAGGCGACCGACGCCGAAGCAGCCAATAAGATTTTCTTTGTCAAAATCTTAGAAAATCGAATAAAGCAGTGCAATGGTTTCACCGTAAATATATTTATTTTTACCTTTCCAGCCCGCGCAGCTGATACAGGGATCAAAATAGCGGTCGTCAGACGCCATTTTGCCACATGTAGGCTTTTCCAACAATCATTTAAAGTTGTAACGACCAAATCTCAACTAGAAAGAATTTCTTAAAAGTAACCGCAACGTACTCCCGCTACGTCTCATTATACCATACAGCGACTTGTTAATTCCCTAAATGGGGAACCAATTTCTGGTTATAACTACTTGGTCAAGTGTTTAAAGTCACTGTAGTAACAACTACACTACTACGTCGCAGCCAGGTATCTACTACATCGTAGAGGCTGTTTTTTTTTCCGTAATGGCATAAAAGTAGCGATGTAGTTGCAGATAATATAATTGTTTCTTTTTGGTGGAATTATTACACAATATGGTGAACACTACAGTAAACAAACTGGCTAAGTTTTTAGTTTGGTTATAGCTATAAATATGTACTATGTTATCTAAAAGTGAGAAAATTTAGTAGCAGAGGACCAATATTCAACTGCGACGCAAATTTTTATGTAAAATATGCATCATATTTATTGCAAAAAGCCGACGTGCCTGTAAAACTGAATCGTTTTCCGGTATCTGATGGAATTTTTTTGTTGTGGTTTTTGAGGTTATGTTTTCCTAATCTTCAGTTAACTCTAACAAATGGTGTTTAATATGTGCATTTGGTAATATGGGCTCAAGAAACGAAAATAAAAATATTAAATTTTCTAGTTACAAAAAAAAAATTGGCGTCCCAAACAATATTTCCTAATAGACGTTACGGCAACGTAATACGAACCACTTTTATGGCAGTGTTCCCTTTTAGTTTTAGATAGCACACTCGAATTTCTACTTTTCTGTCGCGGCAACGTATTAGTCCCTAGCTTCCGCCACTATAAAAACACCTTCACAGTAGTAGGAACCACGCGATAAGCAATATCACTACCCTTAAGTTATTGGGGTGAGGCCAATGGAATTTTTGTCAACAACAATGCCTAATCCTGGTTTTTGATGCGGTGTTCTGTATTTTCTGTAGCATCGTGGTTTTGTGAATTTGTATGTTTTTATTGATGTGAATGATGAAAATGCGTCTCGTAGTCGTAAAATATGAATCTGTATTATTACCTCTTATTACAGCTTTGTTTACAAATTTTAATATACATTTTGTACTTTCGGGGGCGCCACTTACCGACCGAGAAGAACACTTTACAAAAAGCAATGCAAGTATTGTATTACGAAAACTTATACAAGTATTGTATTAGAATCCAAAATAAATATTGTGATTTGTTTTACTAGAAACTCATCAAGCAAGGTCCATATTCTAGAAAGTGTTATCAAGGGGCTAAAAGAACGTAGTCATACACATAAAGTCAACTTATTTTTTTATAAATTTAAGTAAATAATATTTTGTTTTAAGCCAGAGGTGAAATTAAAGAACGTTCAAATTACTTAACAAAATTAAATGCCTCGACCGGGCCTCGAACCTGGAACCTTTGGCTGTATACGCCAACGCTCTATCAATTAACATACATATCCAACGGTTCCTGGTTTTTTTATTCGTCCTTTAATTTCACCATTTTCACGCCTAGTTGGGAAATTTTATTTATGGTTTTGAGTAAAACCTTGCATTCTTGCAGTTTGAAATGTGAAGTTGTATTTCAATTAGGATAAAAAGGAAGAAAATACGGAAGTGGTATATGGTACTGATGATGGTTCATTGCGAAAATGGTCTACCTGAAAATAAATGCTGTGGGGACAAAAAGACCGAGTTGAACAGTTTTTCCTATGTTTTCTTTCTTTTTATTCTGATTTTAATATTTGTTACTATAACTAAAAAAAATAGAGGTTGAACATTTCTAGGTCGGTTGAACATCCATGAAAAACTACCTCTTCTTTATAAAAGGAGCCACAAAAGTAGGGTTAAGAATGAGCGCGACCAAGATGCGACTGCAAAAAGTCTACGTTTCCAAAGTAGAAACAAGAGGTAGTATCTACTTTAAAAGACGACACTAAAAAAAAGTCAAAGTATTTACGGCTTTCCAGTTGTTGCAAAAAGTTATTTTCTCTACATTATTACTTCAGATGTTACTATGATGACACCAACTTTTGTGGTAATAATTAAAGTTATAATGCAGTTGTCGGATACACTTGTTTGCGACTTCAATGAAGCTTAAGTTTCTAGTGATAATTAAGTAATATAGAAAAGTCACTGCGACTACGAAATAACGACTAAAAAGAAAGTAAAACTTTGGCAACGTCCTATCATGGTAGGGAAGACTATCAGAATAGACTATCAAGTAACAATCCTAAGAAGTAGTTTAGAGGGTCGTTTTTATGAAAGCTCTACTTTTTTGTGATACCAGATAGTAGACAGAACTAAAAAGTGCCGAATTTTTATTGGAATCACCACATTTCTAGCATAAGATAGTAGCAAAGTCCTTGGAGCGTGTAGCCGCTACTATAAATGTTAGTTGGGTTAAGGCATACAAATTAATTGAATTTAATAAAATTCCTTTCATCACCCATTGCAAATGTCCTCTAATTTGCTGTAATTCCTTTGTAGTCCTCCTGTCATTTCCCCCCACCCTCATCAAAAACCATATTCGCATAATTTTATCAAATATAGGGCGTATATATTTTTTAATACCCAAGTTTTGACCTTAGTTTAAAAATTCTTGAAATTTATTAAAAAATTGCATCTATATTGTGATGTTAGATTTTTATCACTTTAATTAGTCCTCAACACTGAAAAATTTGTTTTTTAGGAAACTGTCTAGAGCTCTGTCTAAAGGTTTTATAGATATTTTTGCCTATAGAGCCAAATAATTTTTTATATGTCACAAAAGACGCTGATGTTCATTTAGTCATTATTCGGTGGAAAATGGGAAAAATTTTAAATTCTGTACCATTAATCAGAAGCTGAAAAAACATTACTTTCTGTGCTTTTGAAACGGGCGTAACAATGGAAGACAAAATTGTTTTTACTCTCCAACAATTCATTTGTTATTAACGAATCTCCATTAATTAATTTAATGCGTTTGGTGCTCTTACAAGCACGACCTTGCTTAACTTCAATGTATCGATTATTCTCTATTCTGATTTATTTGGGTTAAGTTGGAACTTCTTCAAATTTTTGGTTTTCAGATTCTGGAAATTCCATAGAGATCTTCAAGACTCAAGTATTTTAAATAATAGATTTATTGCTTTATTTTTATGTATTTATGCTATTGGCAAAACACAAAATAATATTTTATTAACGAATACTTTGGATTTTAGGTACAGTTTTAAATAAATAAAGCGATGCAAAACTTGTCCACACCTTTACTTTCATTGGCATCAACGAGGTATTTTAGTATGATATTGATATTTACAACAACAATTATAACATAAATTATAATGCCATTAGCCAGCCATTTGGACTTGATACTTTGGAAAGAAGAAGGACATATTCTGATGTTATAACTTTTTATAAAATATTAAACGGTATCTGCTTTTGTCCTTCTTTATTGGAGATTATCGGTTTCAACACTATTCAGCGTAGGCATAACTCGCCAATGTTTCGCATTCCCTTTCATCATGCCAATTATGGCTATTATTCACCATTGACTCGTATTCTTCGTCAGTACAACTAAAACAATCTTGATCCATTCGCAGCCAGTCTTAGTTCCTTTAAGGGTAGTATTAGGGAATTACTATAGTATAGTTTTTGCAAAGTCACCTGAAATGCTCCTAATACGGGGTTCTATCGATTTCATGAAATTTTGCTTCAATCTGCCCTTCAAAAGTTATCCAAATTCATATAAAATCTTCCTGGTATAATTTCAACCCTACCGATAGAGAAACGGCTCGGCTCTTGGCGGTCCTAGCACAAAGTATTTGTTTTCTGACCGACCCAGCACAGGTGGATAGACGGTACAATTTCAACCCTCCGACAGAGAAAAGGCGGGACTCTTCGCGGTCCGACGACAAAGTATTTGTTTTGAGACAGACCCAGCCCACGTGGATACACGGAACCTGATTGGCATATTTTTTTGAGACGGGCTTTTAATTGCTTTCAGGTGTTTCTTTCGGGAACCCTTTAGTCGGCAGTATGCAGAGTTAGAAAATAAATCAGTGTCGTTTCTGTAGGTGTAGGAATAGAAAGTTTTATTTACGCCATAATTAAATGAAATAATTTTCATGAGTATATCTACGCCGCCCATGTCACTTTCTTTAAAGGATATGCCGATGGTCGGCTTTAACCTTTGTTCACCTGACTTTGCAAAAACTATAAAACCTACAGTTCCTATATTTTAATAACAGAGAAAATTTTTTGTCTTTAGTCAATTTTCTTAGTCCTAGTTTCCTTAGTATTGTTTTTTTTGTTTGTTTTAATTAGTTTTATTACTTTTTTTTTGCCATCTTTGCAATAAAATAAAATATATCCAGAATGGAATTAACACTTTATTTTTTTTTAAAGTAAATACCTACTATAAATAATAAGATTCACCTTGAAAAAACACTTTTACACAGGGTGTCTCAAAAACTTTTTATAGCTGATATAAATCATGAGACACGAGAGACCAGACGAGGCGAGAAGAGAGAAAGGCTCTCTCGAGCGATAGAAGAGTTCTGTCATCGAGACGAGAGACCCATTTTATCTCGCATAACGAGACGAGACGAGAGAAGGCCTTCTCTCGTCTCGTCTTGTCTCGCGGCAAAACTACCTTCAATGCTTCTTGAAAAACTTATCTTAATTATTGGTTTAATATATGTTGTGGCTCTCCATGCATCACCTTCCATTTGGCTAAAACAAATAGGTATTGGAGGTTTTTTCTAAATAGCGACTCAATTTATACTACAAACCACATCAGGCGAAAATTAATCGTCACCAACTAAGGAAAATATAAATTTAAGTCGCGCAATAATGGCCAGAAATTTATTTTCCTGCGGCCTGCTTTGGGGAAATGGAAAGAATAGCAGACGCGTCTTTAGTCTCCATAGGAAGCATTTGTCACGTAACTGTCAACAAAAATTTTAGTACCGTCTGACTAACTTCAATGGTCTCGTTAAAAAAAAAATTATTATAATTTTTTAAATCTTTTTACTTGTGCCCGTCTGTATATAATAGTTATTTTTGTATCAAAGCCGAAAAGGCGTAATGAATAACATTTTTCCTTGAGACCAACTGCCAGAGGTTCAAGCAAGATTTTTGGTTCGAACAAAGTAACTAAACAAGTTGTAAGTTAAGTATTTTATTATATTGAAAAATAAAAATATTTGAAAATCCTTTGTGCTTTAAAATTAAGTAAGTACCAGTTTTTTATCATCTACATATTTTATCAAATGATGGCGCTAAAGTTACTCTCACATACAACAGACGTAAACAACTGTATAAATATTATTGGTTAAGGCGGGCTCAAACGACTCGTGTACTAGGCAAATACCATATACGTAATATTCCAATACTCCTTGTTACCTGTTTACACAATGGTTGGCGTTTGATGCAAACATTCAAAAATAAAGGTACGAAAAATGCACAGATACCAAATTTACATAGATAGAGTTTTTGTCAACTATACGCCGCCGCCGATGATTTGACGTAACGAATACAAGAATAAAATAATATTCATGCGTAAAAGTATAACCAATCAGGACATTTTATCTTAAGGACCGCAAAAAGGATAGACTTATACCCATTGATATTGCTATTTTAAATATATTTGCGTTCTGCATCGTAAGGTACCGTAGGTATTGCAATAAGACGTACTATATAGAAATAATATGTATATGTCTTTAAAAGCAACCAATCAGGTCTTTTTTGCTTAAAGACCTCAAAGCTCTCATGTTTGCATCATGAATGGGCAGTTACCGTGGGTATTGGAATATTATGTATATAGCAAATACACAATTATTTGCGTACTTGGCAAGTATACGAGCTTTGCGAATTGCGATAGCAAGCAGAGCGCTCACACGACGTGTACAATTTACAAGTACGAGAGAGATGTACTTGGCAAGTGTACGAATAATCGTGAGCTCTTTGACTCGGCCCATTTTTACTGACCACAAATGGAAAACAAACGAGTGACAAATAATTGTACAAGTAACCCACTCACACGACATGGCAAGTATACGCAAGTAACAATTATTCGCCAAGTACACGAGTCGTTTGATCCCACGCGCTCCGCTTATTTACGTTTCCGTGCTCATTTCATGTCGGCGCGGTTTTGAAATAGACAGGGAATCGTTACAATATATTTGGGTTCAAATACGTGTTGATTTTAAGAGTTTTGATCTCGAAATGAGCACGGATCTGTAAGAGAACATCGCTCAATAAACTATTACAAAAGCGTATTCAACTGTCAGGTTAAAACGCTAACATAACGAAAGCTAATCAATCAAATCTAACCGAACCGACCCAAAGCAAACTGAAACAATAATTTTTTTCAAAAAAAAAAACTTTCCTGATTTCCTACCCGGGAACCTAGAGGATGTGAATCCGAACCGAAACGAACCAAATTGACCCAAACCGAACCGAATCGAACCAAAGCAAACTGAACCAACAATTAAAAAAAAACTTTTCTGACTTGTTTATCGGGATCCTAGAGGGTGTGAATGAATAGTGTTGTAGTTTAGTTTTGTTAGGTTAGGTTTGGTTCGGTGTAGTTAGGATCGGTTCGGTTAGGATTCACATCCTCTAGGATCCCGGGTAGGAACTGAGGAAAGTTTTTTTTTTGAAATTATTGGTTCAGTTTGCTTTGGTTCGGTTCGGTTAGATTTGATTGATTAGCTTTCGTTAGGTTAGGTTTTTTAAACTTTCTACTTTCATGTGGTTAGAAATCAAGTGAAAATCATTTGAATCATTAAAATTTATTAATAACAGAACAACATCTGTCGTCGTAGTTGCCGGTGTAAGACAATGAATACATACACAACTTTGCAGGTATAATTAATGGAAGAGTGTTCTTCAAACTTCAAAGAATTTCAAAATCTTGAGTAATATTAGTACAAATACTTTTAAACTGCTCCATAATTTTCATATTAACAACCATGTAACCTCAAAATCAAACTAATAAACAACCTGAATCCAATTTAAGTTTCAAATGTGCACTAATAAGTAAACCCCTGCGCTGCGTAATTCAAGACAAATCCGTGCCTTGTTCGAGACTCGGCACCTTAAAATCAACACGCATTTGTAACCAAATATGTTGCAACATTTCCGTGTCTATTTCAAAACAGCGCTGCACGGAAACGTAACTACGCATCCCGGCTTTACACAACCTAAATGCATTTAGTCTTGTTTGAGCTTGGCATGGTCCGGTTATATCTGCGGGCGTTAAACCACGAACCTGGAGGTGCCAATTCAAAAAATTCAAAACAGACGTGCAAAGGCTAGTGGCGCGTCAGAGAATATGGGTTTTTCGGGTAGGGGACAATTCGCCACGGCCGATCCACGCCGCCGATTCGCCGCGGGGACAATTCGCCAGCGGCCGATTCGCCGCGGGGACAATTCGACGCGAGATTCTTTATTTTATGATATTACCATTCGCAATTGTTTAAACATTTTTATTCAGCTTGACTTCATATATAGTTCGGGGCCTAAGACAGAAATTTAGGGGCTTGTCTGCATTTTTGCGTACCGTGACGAAATTTGGCACAGTGGTAGCAGACACCTAGAAATGCCATGTCAAGATACAGGGACGTACTTGAGGTGAGGCAGGAACAATTGATAAATTAAATATTAAACTAGTTTTGCGTACAATTTTTGTTCCTTTAAACTTATTTATTTGTAAAAGTGGAATAAAGTTTATAGAATTTTTAATTTTTAACATAATCTGCCAATTCTTGGACACCAAAACATACACTTTTAATAAAATTACCTAATTGCATCCTGTTTCAGATTGGTTGTCAGAAGTGATAATTAAATAGATATTTGAGAAATAATGATAATGCACATTATGTAAAACATATTTTTTATAAAATCAAAATTACTGTATTTTTCATTAATAACTTTTTACTTAAAAAGAAAAAGTCATAAGAGAGCTTTTATTTGTATTTAAGAAAATCGATTGCTGGTTCTGTATACTATGTGTATCTTTCAAAAAATTTTTTTTTACTATAACTTACCTACGCGTCGTTTAATTTTGTTGTTGTTTCAACAATTTAATGCGGAAAAAATGTAAAAAATTTGCCTAATTACTTAACCGACCTTGTAGTTTTGATAATAACAGAGTTAACAATATTGGCCACTTTAATTTGAATACCCTGTATGTTTTAAAGTCTCTAACTAACAGCTATATAGGTGATTACCAGTTTAACTTTCTACTGTATATTTTCTTATTTTATAAGTGCTGGGAATAAAGTTTTACATATTTAAAAAATATATATATATTGACAAAAGAAAATCCCTATATTTTCTTCCAATTACAAAGCTAAATTAAACAATGTACACCATGTGAGAAAGGCGTTCTTCTAGTTTTGAAAAGTAGTAAAATTAAGAAGGTATTTTAAACTGCATAACCGGTATGATCCAAAGTTTGAGACTACTACTTTTTACATGGTTTTTTTAATATCACCTTGTATCTTTCAGCATATTATTAAATTACACAAACATTAATTTTATATCATAGCCTATAATAAGCCGACAAATTGTGTCAAGTTTCATTGCAAAATTCTTATTAACGCAGTAGCTAAAATAAATAATCTAAAAAAACAGTAAAAATAACAGCAAAGTTGTTGTCGCCCAATATATACGTTCAGAAAATGGTAATGATGTAGCACTTATCACAAAAATAGAGTCCGATAAATGTTTTATTAAGAAGAATATAGCGATTGCAATGAGATGTGTATTTGACATATCTAGAGTTATTTGAATTTTCAGCAATAAAATAAAAAATTACGAAAATACTTTATTGACTAGTAACTTTTTAACACTCTGTACAAAAAGTTTTATTTAAAAAAATTAAAGCTGTACTAGTATTGTTGTAACGCGGTGACTTAAAGTTTTCCATAGTGATTTGTAAGGCTGTCATAAAAAAAACTGCTTAAATTGATCATAAAAATGTTACTTATTTTTAAAAACACCCTGTATTTTTAACAGTTTAACCTAAATTTAATTATCTTTTCATAAAATATAAATAAAATCTAAGTATCTTTTATTTCGTATATATTTTTTGAAATTATCGTTACTTCTAAGATATCCACATACCTTTCCATCTTTTTAGATTTTTTTAATTTAGAATTATTAATTAAAACCCACCTGTACTCCGACCCTGTATATGTCACACCAGTCCAGCAATACTTGTTTTAAAGAGAAACAATATTAAATGCTCACAGTAAATGTTAGCAAGTTTTCTTGCATAACTCACCGCCTGGAAATTTTTTTTCTACTCAACTTTCACACCACAAATTTAAAAAAAAAGAAAAAATAATTATTTTTTTATTTCTTAGAGGAAAATAAAGCAATATAATTTTTTTATCGCCTAAAATAAAAGCGTATATGTCCTTAAAATTGGTGCCAAGTTTCATTGCTCTAGCTTTACATTTGAATTTTATACAGAATTTTAATGAGATAGATGCAATTAAAAATAAAACACCCTGTATCTTTGCTCTGCACTGGGTTCGAGATGAGCACTACTTCGTAAAATAATACTATAGTGTTGTATTATAATCGTGCTAAATTTCATTATGGTACGCAAAAATGCAGACAACAGTGGCTTAGGCTCCGGACTAATAATATATTTGTTTATTTGTTTGGTTATAACTTTTTTCAAACATTTCCAACAAAGTATTTGGTGGTTAGTATACAATTGAATATTTTTTTTATTAAAAAAATAAATAAAATTATGATTTCTAATTTAAACTTTTAAAAAATCAAAATGGCGGTTCCAAAATGGCGCATTTTCCCATTTATGAACCGATTTGCATCAAACTCGGAATTTTGAGATCTTTCAGGTCGCTAATTATTATTTTTAACCTAAATTTATTAAAATAAAATGGCGAATCCAAAATGACGGACTTTCCCATTTATGAACCAACATGCATCACATTCGGAACTTTGAGATCTTTTAGGTCGCTGATTATGATTTCTAAATTAAACTAAAAAAAATCAAAATGGCGGTTCCAAAATTGTTGGATTGTATACTAACCACCAAATACCTAGTTGGAAAAGTTTGAAATGAGTTATAACCAAAATAATAAACAAATATATTATGAAGTCAAGTTAAATAAAAATGTTTAAACACTTGCCAATGGTAATATTATAAAACAAAAAATCTCGCGGCGAATTGTCCCTGCGTCGAATTGGCCGGCGGCCAATGGTCGCGCGGCGAATCAGCCGCGGCGAATTGTCCCATACCCGGGTTTGTCAACGGTAAATTAGCCATTTCATTCCAGAAGAAAGATTGATTGAAGCCGTCTGTCACTAGCCGACTTCTGACTGTTTAATTTTTCTTTTATATTTTGGTCAATGGTATAGAATAAATCACAGCCTACTTGTCATCGCTTGCCAATAGACGTTTTACCAATAATGCCTTAACAAACATATTTAGGAAAGTAAATTTAAGGGGGCAAAAATTATCCCAAAGACTTACCCTCAGAAAACAATGATATCCCATTTTTTGCCAAATCTTTATCCTAATTGAAATAGAACACGAAAAAGCGCTACTGAGACGAAATTTTGCTGAGTGGATATTTAAAGCATTCTTAACAAACGTATCTTTGCAGTTTTTGACAAATTTATCTTGTTCAAAAAAAAAAGTTGTAGGTTAAACACAAGTATTTTTAAAAAAATTGGCATTTCAGTAGCCTTAAGGTGTTATAGAAAACTGTAGCGAAACTATTTAATTTTTGTATTTTTAAAAAAATACAAAAGAAAAATTAAAAATCCAACAAGATACGTTAAACAATTTTAAAAAAATTATTTTATATCAAGTGAAAAAATGTTTCGATTAGTTTTTTATAGACAAAATCTATTAGGATTTATGAAAGCATTGTCAATTTTATATTTAATGCAGGACACCAAATTAGACAAGAGCATCAACCTTCTGACTGAGGCTCCTCCCCCCCATATACCGGGGCTCAGTCAATTCGATTGAGTAAATTTAATTAGGATCACGTGAGCCGGATTTTCAGATTATTTTTAGAGTTATTTTTAACAAACAAAATCTTACCGTAATAGATCTCTTGTGCGTATAAAATAAATATAAAACAGATTTAAAACGTTACAAACTTTAATGAATACAAAATAAAACTTTGTTGCAATTTACAAATTGTTACAGGACTTTTCTTATGACCTATAAAACAAACAAGACCCAAAATATAAAAATAAAACTTTAACTTACCAAAATAACAAACCGCAAAATATTCTTCAATTATAAAAATCTTATGTTTCTTTATTAATAATTAGTTTAGAGGTTTTAGTTTAAGTTCAACAAATTTAGAATGTGACTACCGACTTGTCTCCTCAAAGTTTGAGTTTTTATTAACGGTAGGTTGGACCTAAATAATTCATTATCCCCTCTTTGATGAGCTTGGAGGAACCAAGTCAGTGGCGTTGCTGATAATCCTAAAGTTTACTTTAAATTATGAGCTAAACAAAATAACCTAAACAAAAACAGAGATAAAATACATTTTATAGACAACATTTTCGTATGTCACAGGGTCTCCATATCCAATTACTTTGAAGGGAAAACCCTCTCTCTACTTGGTGTCTCCCCACGCTTTACCATTACAACTCCCACTCTTCACTTTTCGGTAGTTTTTCACGCATCAACCACCTGCTGTGTAGTAGGCGGCAACCAAATGTTTACCATTTTGGAGGAAGGCGGAATCACTTTCTTATCTCTGCAAAACCATGTTTTGCGCTTTTCGTTGTTCTAAGCTGGTTTCGTACAGTGGCACAGTCAAAGGGAATTTACATTCCTGACAATATCCTCATCTGTGTTTGTTATGATATTAGTTTTACTGTAGTTCACTGACAAGCCCAGTGTTACACTCATTGCAAATTTTTTGGCACGGGCTCTCCGAGCTCGTGTTGCACTAGTGAATTTTTTTATTCTTTTGAAACTGCTCTAAGGCAATTTTTTGACAGCACCAAAGCAGTGTCAGTGGACCACGAGTGGCCCACTAACTTTCCCAAAAGAATTCGCTATTAGTTTTCACAACTTCCACGACAATAAACTTTTCTAATTGGGGAAAGATCCTGTACACATTTCTTCCAGATGCAGTGTTTTGTATAAGGTTTATTTCAGTAGAAGTTGTACGTGGTCGAAGGACCTCCAAGTGATGGATTGTTAACGCAGGAAAACACAAAAGCACGTGATGAAGTCCTGCTATCTAGTCGCGTGCTAGAGGCGGTTAGAAGCAATAATGCTTTCTCAGTTTCTAAACCAGCAAGCGTGGGGTTTTATTTCGTAAATTAGAACGGGTTTTAGGGTTTAAGTGTATAGGCCGGACATTCTTTACGACACAGATAAATTTGGGAAGGACGCTGCATGATAAGAAAAAAGAAACAGGAATGTAGACTTAGAGGGATCCAAACAAAATAGAATATAGGCAGAACATTTTGAAAATTAAGGTATTTTATGGATATTCGCATGAATACGTAAATAACCTATTACATTACTGGACCGGAAACGTGAATCTTACAGGTCGACCCAAGAAATTTACAGAGTAAGCCAAAGGCGAAACCATTAATCTTGGGGGACATGTAAAAAAAAGACCTGCAGTCAGTTTCCGGTTGTGCATCGTGCAAATGTTTTTTAACTGGCAAAAAACTCCAGAAAAATTTTCAATATATAAATATTAATTTGTTTAGCAGACGTATTAACAACACAAGCATACTACAAAGCTATTATACTTGCAATCAGTAAACCAATACGTTACGTTAAAATTTGCCATTTTACAAGTTGGACTAAATGTTTAATATTTTAGATTATTTTGATAGAAATGATCATCTCCAATGGCTGGTTCCTTTCCGGCCACTTGTTGAGACCGGAAAGATTTCCCAAAGGACCTACTTGTAAACCCTTTAAAAAATTATTTAAAGAATGTTTATTTTTCAGACGTGTAAATAAAACTTTTAGATGGTATTAGTACCTAGGTATATAAAACTTTTCAGAACGACCGTTCTAGTGAATATTTTTTGGAACTTATTTTCTTAGTTTATGTATGTATATGAATAACTATGTTCTCTTAATAATAATAATCAACAATTTTTCATCCTGGTGATGATTTTCCGATGCTATGGTAGTTTTACTGGAGTGATGAGGTAAAATTTTATTCACTTCCGTTCGTTTTTGTTTTTTCTCGTCGCTTCCGTTTGTCTTTTCGTCACTTCCAGTTCAGTGTCACTCACTTCCGGTTCAGTGTAACTCACTTCTGGTTAAGCTTAACTCTTTTCCGGTGACTTAAGTCATGTGCGGTTACGTAAAGTCTACTTGCAGTCACTTCAATTCAGTTTTAGATCATGTCCAGCTTACTCACTCCAGCAACTATCGGTTTACTTTCAGTCATGTCTCGGTTCGGTTCGGTTTATATGCCAGCCCTTACAGTTTACATTCAGTAACTTCAAGTTTACTTCGAGTCACTCTCGGTAAGTTTTCAGTCATTTTAGGTCACTCCCGGTTCCCTTGAAGTTACTTCCCGTAGATTTTTATTTACTTCGGCTGCTTTTGTATTTTTGGTACTTTTCAGTTGTATTCTTTGGTACCTTTTAATTCGTTCCCTTAGTCATGTCCGAGCACGTTAAAATTTTTCTTATTTCTGGTCAGTTTTAGATCTTGTCCGGTTACTTTCGGTTAACTTTAAGTAACTTCTGGTTTACTTTAACTCAGTACCGATTTACTTTCAGTCACTTTTGTTCACCTTTAATCACTTTCGGTCAGTTTTCAGTCATTTTGGATCAATTCCGGTTCACTTAAATTTACTTCCGGTACATTTTTATTTTCTTCCGGCCGCTTTTGTAAAATTTTGGTCAGTTATCTTTTCATTACTTCCAGTTCAGTTTCAGTTACTTCCGGTTCCTTAAAGACAGGATAACTTTTAAGACACTCCCGGTCACTTTTGCAAAAACTATAAATGAAAATCAAATTTTAGAATATAGATTATTATACTATATATTATTATAATTATAGATCGACAACAAGCGTTTGTGGACCTACGTGCCTAGGAATTTTTAGTCTTAAAAAAACATGCCAAGTAATCACTGTGCGAGAATTTAAGAAATATTAACATAATCGAATCAAATTGAAGGGCATCAGATCATTCTGAAAAGGCTTTGGGGCTTTTAAATAACAGCCAGATGGTATTTTCAGTTTTAAGCCTTTTTCTTGCGAGGATTTTAAGCCCAATCGTGGTTACCAGTCCTCTCTTTTTCTTAATGCATTTATATAAGCACCGCCCTGCGATGAAGATGTTCTGTCTAACTATCTAACTATCTAACTAACTATCTATCAAATCTTGTGAAGCGTTTTGACACATTTCCCATTATCCGATTTGGATGAAATTTGGTACACACATAGTGGTCCCATGACAATACAACATTAAGAAAAAAATATTCTACCACCCCTACCCCCACCCTTCTATAGAAAAATAAGTTTTTGACACACTTCCCGTTATCCGATTTGGATAAAATTTGGTATACACATAGTGGTCCGATGATAATACAACAATAAGAAAAAAAATATCCTACCACCCCTACCCCCACCCCCTTTCATAGAAAAATGAGTTTTTGACACACTTCCCATTATCCGATTTGGATGAAATTTGGTACTCACATAGTGGTCCGATGACAATACAACATTTAAAAAATATATCCCCCACCCTTACTCCCACCCCTACTCCCACCCCCTTCCATAGAAAATGCGTTTTTGACACCCTTCCCATTATCCGATTTGGATGAAATTTAATGACAATACAATATTGAAAAAAAATCCTACCACTCCTACCCCCACCCCCATCTATAGAAAAATGCGTTTTTGACACACTTCCATTATCCGATTTGGATGAAATTTGGTATACATATAGTGGTCCGATGACAATACAATAATAATTAAAAAATGTCCTCCTACCCCTACCCCCCACCCTCTTCCATAAAAAAATGCGTTTTTGACACACTTCACTTCAAATGACTTTTATAAAATTTGGTATATGCATAACGGTGGTCCGATGGCAATACAGCCCAAACAAAAAATATATTTCTACCTCTACCCCCACCCTCTCCTTCCCCCAATAGAAAAATGAGTTTCCAAACAACTCACGATCAGCGATTTCAGTATAATCTAGAATAAACTCTTCTGTTCTGTTATTGAACAAATATTTTCATTAATTAGAGTAGATAGCTGAGACTAAAAAGTAGAAAATAAATTGGTAAAAAAAAATCAATCAAAGCATAAGTTAATCTAAATCACTTAAAGAATATTCAACATAGCAGGTCATCAAAGATATGTTTGATGTGCCGCAATGTTATGCCATTGCTATACCTATGTCAGAGAAATTCTCGGGTATCTTGGGTCGGGTTGGGTGGGTTTGGTACCTCTGCATTTTTCTGCTAGATTGATTCTTGCAAATAGTGATATTTAATTGATATGGATATCTTATCGTGCTAACATCGTCAAAATTTCCATCAGTCGGCCATCGCTTTTATTATTATGATAATATTAGAATGTTAGAAAATTATTTTTAAATTTTTAGTGCATTTTATAAAAGCTTGTGACTTAAAAAAAAATTTTACCAATTTTTTCAAGATAGTTATTAAAGTATGGCAGAGCGGCACAGGGGGCGTATTTTCTTGTATAGTGTGGTATGTTGTTTCTAACGTATACAAATGTATTAAGAAAAGGAGGAGACTAGTAACCACGTTAGGCTTAAAATGTGCGCAAAAAAACAGCTTTTGTCATAATACATCTATCATCTCATAAACTTTCAGAACTAAGAAAATAAGGGTACTCATTTTAGATCGTTTTTTTACTGGTCAGAAATACTTTCCATCGTTAGGTATTAGCCAGAATATTTTTTTTAGTTAACTTAAATATAACCTTTACTAGTACAACTAGTTTTAATATTAAGAAAATAAGTTCCTCGTATTCATATCTTATTTTGCATTTTACCCCAAAATCTTCATGGCCTCCCCTACTATAAGATAAAATGTGTTCACTAAACATGCAGCAATAATTTAAAGGAATATTTCCTGGATTATTCTAATAGTGCGGAAAATTGGGTCATTTCTTAACACCCTAACTATTACGTATATTCCACCTAGGTATAATATATCGCCCTTCAATTTTAGACAAATAGCGCCCTTTGTGTACGCTTGACGCGTGCCTAAGCCATATGTTTTCCGCCACGCGACAATACGTGTATAAGGTATGGGCGTGTTTGTAAATTCACTTATGACAACCAGTGGCGAATCCACGCACAGTGTGCCTGAACGAAGTATAGGTTACATAAAAATGGCTCCAAAAACTAATTGCACATTTTGAATATGGACTCTTTCCTAACTTCAGAGCGATATTCATATAAGTCCTAGCTGATCCTCTTCTCGAAATTTTATAAATTTTTTGCCATTTTTCTAGTTAGTCTAGGCGCTGGCTCCTGTCACGTGTGACCTAATATGTGTGCTTTGTTTGACTGCGGGGCATTGTTAAGCACCCATAGATGTATAAAAAAAGTTTGATCACGTGGTTGAACTCATGGTCGTTTGGCCGCCATGCTTGAAAATGGCCGCCAAATTGATAGATTTTTTTGTTTAAGCGTATCTCCCTACCCAGTTATCCAATTTTAATTTTTAAAGGCTCGTTATACTCCTCTTTTAAAGGCAAATAAATTTTGTAATTACACATTTTTTAATAAATCAAGTAGTCTTTGAGATATACCAAGATTATTAGTATTTCTGCCCGGGAAAGAATTAAAATAATAATAATGCTCATTTAACTGTAGCTACAATATTATTGACATTTGTTTTTTTTGTTACATAGATAGATACTATATAAGATAAGGTATAAAGCCTTTTATGTAACAAAAAAAAAACAAATGTCAATAATATTGTAGCTACGATAAAATGAGCATGGGTATTATTTTAACTCTTTTGCGAGCGGAAATACTAATAATCTTGGTTTATCTAAAAAACTGCTTAATTTATCAAAAATTGTGTTATAATAAAATTTGTTTGCTTTTCAAAAAGGAGTAAAACAAGCTTTAAAAAATTTAAATAGGACCACTGGGTAGAGAGATACGCTTAAACAAAAAATCTTTTAATTTGGAGGCCATCTTTAAAGATGGCGTCCAAACGACAATGAGTTCGACCACGCGACCAAACTTTTTTTATACTCTTATGGGTGCTTACCAAAGCCCCGCAGTCAAACTGAGCGCAAATATTGGGTCACACGTGACAGGAGCCAGCGCCTAGTATAACTAGAAAAATGTCAAAAATTTCGAGAAGAGGATCACCTAGGATTTATATGAATATGGCTCTGAAGTCAGGAAAGAGTCCATATTCAAAATGTGCAATAAGATTTTGGAACCATTTTTATGTAACCTATACTTCATTCAGGCACACTGTGCACGATTTTCGGTGGTGGGGCCAAATAGGCAGCACAATCAAAGCAAAAATTGAAGTTTTTAATGAGTGAGCTACGAAGTTTGGCTCAATATGTAAATAAAATGCGCAGTACGAAAATAAAGTAATTTTTTTCCTACATTTTTTAATTTTTGGTAATTTTTTTAACTGGAACTCAAGATTATATGCTTTGTCAGGAAGAGGGGACCCGGGCCCTTTTGCCGTACTTGTGGATCCTCCACTGATGCCAACACTGGAGTTCTTGAATAAATTGTTCAAGTTTTTTAAGTAGTGTTTGTAAATTATCTAAATGAATTCAGCCAAGTCACCAAAATTTTTATAATTGAGGTCTTTAAAATCCCCAATGAAGGGTCAATCTCGCGATATGTCACACGTCGATCTTCCGTGATGAGCATGCGCAGAGCATCAATGTTTTCCTGGATGACAGCCGTTTTGTTGCACCTGGCCTTGAATCGTCGCTAAGGCTAATCCTTGCTTGAACTCTCCATACCAACGAGAAACTGTCGATGGTATGGTATGGCAAATTTTAACGTAACGAAATATGGGTGTTTCCTAATTGAGTGTCAATATTTATGGAGGTGATTTTTGGGCCCATTTTAAGAAAAAAACTTCATATGAACATATGTCCTAAACGTCTTACCTTTTGAGATACAGGGTGCATGATGATATTGTCATATTAACGATATTGTTATGATCATGCAGAGAAACGGTTTTTATTTTTTTTAAGCGAAAACCGTGCATCGGGTTGAAAAAAATCAAGTGATCAACTTTGGTTAGAAATGATTGGGGATTTCAAAAATCATTTTTATTTCAGGAAAAATCAGTAGCGTGCCATCAATGTCTGCCAAAATAAGCAGGTCAAATTACGTACGAACGCCACTGATGGAAATTAAAAAAAAAGTGATAACATTAAAAAAATGCCTCTTGATTCATAGTACATGTATGACAAATTTCATTAAAATATCTGAAGTGGTATTATAGATATTAATAATAAATTATTTATTTTTGAAAACTTTACCACCCTGTATCTCAAAAGGTAAGGACATATGTTCATATAAAGTTTTTTTCTTAAAATGGGCCCAAAAATCACTCCCATAAATATTGACATTCAATTAGGAAACACCCTGTATAGCCCGAAAATGTTCTCGGTTTAATTCCATTTTTCGACTGATTTGTTAACTTATAAAATTCACTGTAGCTACAAAACTATATGTATCGCACTGACGTTTTGAATTTAGGTTAGGTAAAGATTGAGGTTAAGTTTAAGTAACGACATTCTATCAGTGTCGTCCTCTATGTTTATATATGCAAAATATAAAATACAGCCCTCGTAGAACCTTCTTAATTATACTAATGCGTGTAAAATTTCAAGTTGATATCGTGGACTGAATGCAATAGTTGGGTAACACGATTTTTGTAGTTTTGAGAAAGTCGATAAAATGTAATTGGTAGTATAAAAGGAGTCGCCTGGAGAAGGGTTGCTTGCACAATATGAGATCATTTTTATTTTTAGGGTTTTACTTTTGTTCAAAGACCTCATCTAATGTAAATTTATTTTAAAAAAGTGAAAATATAATGTGCTTTTTAAAAAAAGTTAAAGTTGTCCAGTTTTTGCACTAATAATTTTTGCTGCAAGAATTGGGTATCTTAAGTTACCTACTTTTGACATTCAACTAACGGCTTAAAGTTTCTGTAGAAACCAGCTATCTATAGTTAGCCATTATTATTATTACAAGAAGTCCACATTTTTATGTTCATAAAGTAGGTAACTACAGAGTTGTCTTCTTTTATAAAATAAAAAGATCAGAAAATAGAGAAAAACATACTGGTATCTTAGGTTATCTATTTATAGCTCCAAAAAAGTTTACATGTTTGAATTGTCTACTTTTACATTTGCAGATAGACGTCGCCAGTTTAGAATAACGTATTATCCAGCTTTTGCATTGGATAGCGCTTGACTCCCACTATATGAAAAAGTAGATAACTCAAAATCACGAAATTTCGAGTTACCCAACTATTGCATTCAGCCCACGATATGGTAATTTCTTGGACAATTATCGCCGACCGCGAAAACATCCATGCATGCCAGTTTAGCTATTTTATCATCTACATGACGTCACGGAAAGCTAGAAGTGGCAATCAAGCGTCTTCCCGGTATATATGGATGCAGTTACAGTGGGCTATACAAAGTATATCGTGATGTAGGCCATCGGTGAATAAAATTTCGTTAATTTACAAACTCGCCCTATGTATTTCGGGTAAGTGAAGAGCCAAGAAAGTCAAACTGTAAGACAGATGTATCTATGTGTGTCTGTTTGCCCGCCCGCTGTGCCACCCCCGTTTAACCACCTGGCAGAACGGGGAGTTTAACGCTATAATACTACTAGTATGTATTGCTATCAGTGCCTGATTAATGGTTATCTTGAAATGGGGTCTTGTTTCTATTTATTTAAATTCTAAAAGGATAAATTTACTAATTTAAATATTTTAAAATGTGTGCCGTAAAAGAATATAAAAATTAGATACCTAAGTTTCACTTATACCTCCAGGATATTTGAAACTTTGAAAATTCATATCTCCCAAACTATACAATTTATCAACAAAAGCACCGAGTTACAGTATGGTGGGGCCATAAAGATGCGAAAAAGCCACACCTTGAGTTTAGATTCTGAAAAATGTCATTTAGCGATTTTTAGTATAAGGAATCCCATAGGACCAAAATTGCCAAATTTTGAAAATTCATATCTCCCAAACTATATATTTTGTTAACAAAAGCACCGAGTTACAGTATGGTGGGGCCATAAAGATGCGAAAAAGCCACACTCTGAGTTGAGATTCTAAAAAACGTCATTTTGCGATTTTTGGTATAGGGAATCCCATAGGACCAAAATTGCCAAATTTTGAAAATTCATATCTCCCAAACTATATATTTTGTTAACAAAAGCACCGAGTTACAGTATGGTGGGGCCATAAAGATGCGAAAAAGCCACACCTTGAGTTTAGATTCTAAAAAACGGCATTTAGCGATTTTTAGTATAGGGAATCCCATAGGACAAAAATTGCCAAATTTTGAAAATTCATATCTCCCAAACTATACATTTTATTAACAAAAGCACCGAGTTACAGTATGGCGGGGCCATAAAGATGCGAAAAAGCCTCACCTTGAGTTTAGATTCTAAAAAACGTCATTTAGCGATTTTTAGTATAGGGAATCCCATAGGACAAAAATTGCCAAACTTTGAAAATTCATATCTCCCAAACTATACATTTTATCAACAAAAGCACCGAGTTGCAGTATTGTGGCGTCATACAGATATGAAAAAACCACTGAGTGAGTTGAGATTCCAAAAAACGTAATTTAGCGATTTTTAGTGTAGGGAAACCCATAAGACTAAAATGGCAAAACTTTGAAAATTCATATTTTACAAACTATACAGTTTATCAAAAAAAGCACCAAGTTGCAGTATTGTGGCGTCATACAGATACGAAAAAACCACTGAGTGAGTTGAGAATCCAAAAAACGTCATTTAGCGATTTTTAGTATAGGGAATCCCATAGGACCAAAATTGCCAAACTTTGAAAATTTATATCTCCCAAACTATAGTAACAAAAGCACCGAGTTATAGTATGGTGGGGAATTTTGAAAACTTTTTTCGTTTTTTTTTAATAACATAAACATTGCAATACGCATGTGCTCACAACAGGTCAAATAGAGTATCAATTTGGTATCAACTTGAGCTTTGTGTGCTTGGAAATAATACAAAATTCAACTGTATTAAATATTTGCATGATTTGTTATAAGTTTTTTCGTCCACCTAGACTTCTCTTTTCTATAAAAATTTAAAACAAATTATTTAACCACCTAGTTTCAATAAAAACTTCATTCAATTTTATTTGAAGAAATATTTTTTCATTTTAATAGAAAGTCTATTAGTTTTTAATAGGTTTTGTACATAAATTTTAATGCATGACATTGTAAAACCTCCTGAAACATGTTAGTTCAATGAATAGAGGCCAAAATAGGGGGGTTACCCTACAAAAGGTCCGGTAGTTCTGAATTTTGGATATGTTGTTATGCTCAGGAGGGTAGTTAAAAATCCGAGTTTTCGTCACCCTCACCCCTGTGCTCCCTAAGCCATCTTGAAAAAACCCTAAAAAATTGGCACTTTTTTTAGTTTTTTGCGTTTAATTTCGTTCCAGTACACTAAATCGCAAAAAGAGTTATATGAAATTTTTTAGAGGATATAATTATCTACAATTGGGTTGTACCATGGTTGTTCTGCGAGCAGCAGTAACCGAGCTAGGTAATTTCCAAAAATGACTAAAATCAAGTGCTTGGGCAAATTTTTTGATTTTTTCTACTTTAGACGGCATAAGCTCCGAAATACTTTGTTCTAGGGTAAAAGTTCTAAGAACATATCTTGAGAATTTTATCAGCTACAAAATCCATCCTTTAAATATATTTTTAAATATTGTAATGGAGTGGGAGTAACTTTTAACTTAAAGTAAGTAAGTTAGAAAATAATCATTTTTTAAAATTTAGTGCTTTAAACGGCACGTTTTTTATTTATTTTTATTTTTTGGTGTAAATTTAGTGACGTACAAAAAGGTAAGAGAGCTTAGGGGTCAAACACCTCCTTAAACTAACCACCTCTTAAAAAATCCCCCCAGACCCCCCAAAATCTAACATATTTAGGTTTTCTCAAATTTTCTCACAAAATACGCTTCTAAGAGAACAATTTGTAATATACTTTATTGTAGACAATGAAATTTTCTTTTAAAAAAGGTATAACACGATGGGGGTCAACTATTTATAAACTCTTCAGCGGCGTCCGTTAATTGAAGTAATTTAAAAAAGTAAAAAAATATCCATGTTTTTCCATGATTTATTCGATTTTTTTTTAAATCAAGGTTTCTAGAACAAAATGTGTTATACGTTATTGTAGCAAATAAAATTTCCTTTAAAATGCTGTACAACAAAGTCGGATTGGTTTCATGGTTATAAATTCAGAGGCGCCCGTAAATTTAACCAATTTTAAAAAATCACAAATTAAATATTTATGTTACAAGTTTTATCTAATTTTTTCAAAAACTAAGCCTAATTTAAAAAAATGCTATGATGCACTTTAACTTTAATTTTTTAATTTTAACTCGATGGGGTTTGACTTACAACGAACCCGCCAGCGACGTCCGTAAATGGGAGCCATTTTAGTAGAAGTAGAAGATGGCGCTAGACCAAACAAAAAGTTTCGCATGGTACATTATTCTTTAATTATATCAAAATGTAGGTCTTATCTGTTCATTAGTATAATAACTGTGATACGTTCCTCATGCAGGACCAGTATACTAAAATCGTTTTGGAAAGTTTGTTCCCAAGGGAGCAGGCGTGGTGTCCACTCGAGAGTACTCTATCGAGAGCTGCTGCAAATAAACACATTGTGAAGAGTAATTTACAGTTACTCTCCAGAGAAGCTCGGGATATTATTTCCCTTAAATTGACATGCACCCTAAGGTAGTCACAGGTTCCAATTTATAACTTAAAAAACAATTATCCACTATTTATTAAATAGTCTATTTGCTTTTAATAATATATGTCCTATACAAAAAACAAATAAATAATTTTCTTTAAGATATAAAATACAGTCGAACCTCTCTAACTCGAACCTCTATAACTCGAACCCCTCTATAACTCGAACCTTTCAAGCGGTCGCTGCACTTTTTACATGTATTTTAACCTATGTACGTCGAGCTACTATAACTCGAACTCTCCGTAACTCGAACTGTTTTGATTGTCCCTTCAGGTTCGAGTTATAGAGGTTCGACTGTATTTCTTTCTAATATTTTATCTATTTTTCTGAAATCGTTCTTCTAATTATTCCCGTAATTTATTATTAAATTTTTTTGTGTATACTTTGTCTTCTATTTTATACAGATATTCTATTTGGTTAAAATTTTTGTTTTATTATTTCCAAGTACATATTTCTCTCAGTGTAACCTTAACGAAGTAAGCTTGTGTACCTGTCAAATGTCACAGTTACGTACAAATACGTAGCTTAATTTAAGCTTCGTATTAACGCAGCCGAGAGGTTTTAGCGTTTATGAAATAAAGATATTCTGGCTTAAATAAGCTTCGGCTAACGCCGTTAGCTTAACGGCTTAAGACTGAAGTCATTTTTATCTAATTATTAGGTGAATTGGTTTTAATGTTATTTCATATTACCTCACAACATATCTAACAAGTTCTTTTTAGAAATTATTTAATATTTAAGTAAAAAAAACTGTAAACGATAGATAAATAAGAGAACGTTTGTCATCGTTACCTCCCACAAAAAAAGGAAGCCATAAAAATATCGTTTTTCTTCCACACACTACTGCACGCAATACACCTACAGATACGGGATAGAGAAATAGATAAAGTGTCTTTCCTAAGTTTAACTTAATTAGTGTTCTTAAAGGTTTTTAGTTGATATTTGGTTGTTGGGGTAGGACAAATAAATTCATGTAACTGTTTAAGTGATTTCAAAAGTTTCGGTTTATTGTTTAAACCTTCATCAGTGCTAAAAATAGATAAAAGAACATGTAGAAAAATAGTTGATCAATGCATAAACTCGATCATAAACTCATAAAAATAATTATTTAGAATAAATATTTTAATGAAAAACTTGATATAAAAAAACAGAAAAGAAGTCACACCTTTCACATCCTAGCAGCTACATTCGTCAATATCATTGTGTCTTGAGATAATGGCTGAAAATAAAAAGAAATAAAGCTTACCCTTCCTATTTCTTCCTCCAAGAGTCATATTACAATTTTTTTTTAATGAGAAAAATGTAAAATTAAGTTAAAATACAACAATAATTAAAATTAAGACGTAAAAAGAATTAAAATTATTAAAATAAAACAGACATTACACATTTACAATACACAAAAGACAAGCAACAATTAACCTTTTACGACATACGACACGTATCTTGACGTAACGTATGTCATTACAGGCGTACGTTACGCATTATGTGCCACGTAACGTTGCCTCGTTTAACAGACCTTCATACGTAACAGAAGAAAGAAAAATAGACATGAGGGTCCGACCAATTTCGAAATTTTCGTGTGTTTTGATAAACCTTACCCCACTCTTTCTTTGTTTTTCTTAATGGCATTGTAAATTTATATTTAACTTTTGCTTCCCTTTTTGAGTTTGCTTTTGGTTCTCAGAATGATGAAGGCAAAGCAGATCCACTTTGCAGCAAGTGACGACCTCCACTTGCTAATAATAAGGACTAATTAATTTTATTTTATTTTAAACCAAGCCTTACAGACAAAAACAACATATTCTATGTTATAAGTTCGTCTATGGTTATAAGCCATAGAATTTTCCTTTAAATGGTGTTTATCTTATCTTGGTAACGGTTAAATTCACAATGACATACCAGAGGTTATGTTACCCATTTGCTATGGGACCCTTTTTACCTCGTTGTTTCTACGCAACGTATCTTATCTGTCGCAGTGCCATGGCTTATAACCTCTATTGTTTGATAAGTTTTGGTCATCTGTCGACTAAGGGCTCCTCGCACCTACTTTTTTTTCATTTCTTAGCCCAAAGAATACCTTATTTTGTAAAATTTCTTTGCACCGAAATTAAAGGCAGACTGATTCCTTACTTCTTTTTTCGTGACTTTACTGTTACTTAAGAGCTGCTTAAAGATAAGATGCTGGTCACATAATGTTACCCGTCTGGCATAGCCATAGCAACTGATTATACCTACAAATGAGCATAGTGTTGTGGTTAAAGTGAAGGTGTCTTTTTGTGTTTTTTAACTAAATAAAGTAAGAAACATTTCTTTTATAAAAACTGTGAAAAACATCTCAAAATAAATAAAAATGATTTTGAAAAACTTTATTGTAAAAGATAAGGCTAGATTTTGGTTTATTTGGCACAATGTTTTTGTAAAAAATTATACCTATATATCGATTACAAAAAGATTTGTAAGAAAGAAAAATAATTTAAATAAAGCTTTCTCTTCTACTTTTTATTACAGTATTTTCGTCTGATTTTCGGGTTAACTGTTGTTCACATCCTGGTAGGTACAGTGCTAAGGGTAGTATAGGACTGACTAGTGTAAGAAAACTCTTTCATTTTAATTAAACTGCACTGCATGATGTAACAAGGCGATTTTCCTTTCTGCCTTTACACTTTACCCTAATTTTATTATAATTTTTAGTCATTTGGTTGTACCAACAGGGACACTCAAATTCCACAAAATCCAGTATCACCATCTTGATTTTATCATCCTCCAAATATTCTTCCAAAAATTCAAGAACTTTTGTTTTTTAACTAAATTTTTGATGGCATTTGACTAAATCATTTTGAGAAGCACTGGGTGTTGATGTTTTTCATAGTTTAAAACTTTGGTTGATTGAAACAGTGGCTTTGCCTGATTGGGTCACAAGGTGTTCGCATCTTAACAAAGGAGAGGATATTTTTGTTCGGTGCAACAAATTTAAAAATAAGGCATGCTTAAAATTAAAGCAATCCATAGTTAAGAAAGGAAATTTTAAAAGTCAATGCGATGAGCCCTTAGAGCTGCAAATTTTAGAGTGCGCTTTGATTATATCACATTCTATTTACTGGGTCATCGTGTTTTCGGATAATACAGTTCGCGCAGTGAGAGTTGAAGACACCCACGTCACGGCTGAGGAGGATCTACTGGCCCTGCCTCTAGCTTGTGATTGGCTGTTTCGGAGGTCCATAGACGTAGTGTTTTATGGGTTCAATTATTTTTATTTTACAGCTATTAATTCTTATGTGTAATTTATTCCGCACGGCACTGTCCGACCGCAAGTAGGCGTATACCAAGATAAAATTGATGACGTGCGTGGCATCAACTCTTGCCGCGTCTACTCTAACTAGAAGACAAAGGTGGTTTAAGCTGAAGATTTTTGGAGGTTTTTACATAATTTTAGGTTAACATGTCTATGACAACACCGGGCATGGATATATTCATGCTTGGCCCATGTAGGAAAATACAATAACAAGCTGCTTTACAGCTCACATAACCGGATGTTTTCAGATGCTTGGAGAACCTTTTTCGGGCAATTTGCCGTTTTAGAATAGGCCTATCAAAAATTCACAACCATGTCTAAGCTCTCAATCCTAAGTTATTGGAAGACATATTTATTCAATAAATATGTTTGAAATCATTTTATCCAGGATTTTTTTTTGGATAAAAATACCTTTTTCAGTTTATCCATAAACAATTTTTTCCACGTATTGCGATGTAATATCTATTTGAAATCATCCACATATAAGATAAGATAAGAAAAACCTTTATACGAGGACTGTCTTGTATATTTTGCATATAGGAACATAGAGGGCAACACTGATCGAATGTCGTTACAAAAACTTAACCTCAATCTTTACCTAACCTAAATTTAAAATGCGACTGTGGTACACATAGCTTTATAGCTACAGTGATTTTCTGATTGCACCTTACCGTGCCCTTTTTTGGAGCCCTTAAAAATGGTGTAATCAGATTTTTGCTATACCCCGTGATTTCGCTAATACAGGGAGTTTTTAAATAATTCTTTGTATCTCGCTTATTTTGCAAGATATTTTTATTCTGTATAAACCTTTCTATGGCAACTTTTTTATAGCAAAATAATGACGTTGTCAATTTTTTAAAATATTGTTTAGTTTTTGAGATATGGTATTTATAATAAAAAAATTAAATACGCACCTGGATTTTTTTTACTGTTTTGATTGGTTCCATGCTATTATTACCTTAAAATGATAAAACTTTAATAGTTTTCTGATTTAAGGTTAAAAAAACTATTTAATATTTGAAAAAAAAAATTATAGTCCGAACCTGGAAATTGCCAACGTAATTATAAATTAAAAATTGCAAGACACACTAGTTGAACGATTTTTAGTTTATCTGTATTGAAATGATAATTAAAAGATTTATAAATAAAGTAAGAAACGTTAAAAAGGTACAAAAATAATATCATACTAATTATTTGATGGTAGCACAGCAGGTCGTGAAATTTACAAAACAAAAGCGTGAAATTGACATTGTCATTTTACTTGTCATTTTTGTGCATGGCTTACAATTATTTTAAACTGGCTAGAAATCGACCATATCCAGATTTTGAAAAATGTGATATGTTTGACTGCTTCATTCAAGCAACAAAATTCCAATATTTAAGTGGCAGAAATATTTTTATGCAAAATGCGTTAAGAAAAATTACTCACAAATGCCAACAATGTCTTACACATAATGGTAATCAGAAAAATTAGTTATTTTTTGTAATTTGTTCTTTTTGTATTTTTCGTAGACTTTGTTTCAAATAAATCTGTAAATTAACGTAAAACCATTTTAGTATGCTAAGTATCAAAACAGGTTCGGACTAATTTTTTTGTTAAATATTAAATATTTTTGTTTACCTTAAAACAAAAATTTTTTAAATTTTTATTATTTTATGATAATACTAGCATGAAACCAATCAAAATAGTAATAAAAAAAATCCAGGTCCGTATTTAATTTTTTTATAATAAATACCATATCTCAAAAACTAAACAATATTTTAAAAACTTGACAACGTCATTATTTTCTTCTAAAAAGTTGCCATGAAAAGGTTTTTATAGAATAAAAATATCTCGCAAAATAAGCGAGATAGAAGGGATTATTAAAAATACAATTTTTTCAAAAACTCCCTGTATTAGCGAAACTACGGGGTATAGCAAACATCTGATTGCGCCGTATTTAAGGGCTCAAAAAAAGAGCACGGTAAGGTGCAATCAGAAAATCAATATCTTTAATAATGACCAAGTTACACATTTAATCCCATCGAAAATGGGACACGCTGTACATTAACCGATAGACTATCAAGATTCGCTAATGTATTTGGCGCGTTAAAAAGCTGGTTTGCGGCTTGAAGCGAGCTCCCGAACCACGTCCACACCAGCGAACATTGATACAGTATCATTAGTATCAGTTACTGTAAAGGCTAAAAAAACTAATAATAAAGCTTTCTTTTTTAGAGACAACTAATATATTATAAAAATTTTAACTTAACATCACTTAAATTATTGTGATAACTATAATATTTTATGCATCATCTATTGATCCAAAATAATTTATTTGCTATATTGTAAATAATGCGTCATGTAATTTTTTATTGCTTCTCCAAACATTATTTCGTAGGTTGACTAAATTATGGGAATATATTACTTTTATTACAATTTGACGTTCAAAATGGTTTCCTCGTGGGGGGTTCACTTATTATTTTTAGATCTATATCGCAATAAATTGGACTATATATTTCAAGTAAAAAAGCTCTTTGTTATTTTCCTAAAAATTTTTTATATTTTTGCCACATGATCGTGTGTTTTTAGTTTCAAAAGTTGCGTATTTAATAGAGAAGTTTGAACCAAACTGGACAGGTATTCTCGTAATCAAGAACGCATAGCGTTTTTAAAACGCTCACCGTTTTATGACGTTAAATTAGCTAAGCACCTGACAAAAAGTGCAAAAAGGGATTCACGTACGATTGCGCTGAGCATTGGAAATCGCTTGGCGTTTTTAAAAAATTTAAACCTAATAAAAAGTATTATGCACACATTTTTTACCTTTTTTGGTTAATTTTGTATTTATAGTGGTTAAAGGAGGCTTTCAGCCTGTGCTTTAAGTACAATAAGGTACCAAATTAGCTACCTTTCTTATTTTTCAAGATAGAAATGAAGGATTTTAAGGAGTTTATGGGCAAGTTTTCTACACTTCTATATGTAAAGGTTTAGAGTAGGTACCCGAGCCTTTAAGCCTTATTGGAAAGACCCTAGTAGGAGCCAGTATATATAGTTGGAACAATCAAATGAGGATGAATGAAGGCTGAAAAGCTGCCAAAACTTACCTTGAAAATTGTTAAAGATTTTTAACTAAATTTTCTATGTAACTTTTATAATAATCGCCTAGGGGTCATTACAATCATGTTAAGATACTCAAAAAACGTACTATTGTTTAGGCAATGGGACTGGCCACAGTTACTCCATCAATATAAATCAACATTAAGAAACGGCTAGCCCAACATTTCTCACTAAAACCATTTCGAGCCATCACCTTCTCTAGATTTTTAATGTTTTTATCAATAAATACAAAAAATAACTACCTAACTGGGGTGAAAATAATCTTTAATATATGCCACAAATGTCATGTCAAAAAACATAAACAAAAAGCGAGAATTTAAAGGATGCTTGGCGAATTCCATCCCAAGGGCGCGTTTACCAACGTGAATACCAAATTCGATCGGTCAGCGCGAATGCCATGCGAGAAGGGTGCTATGCGTTTCGCTTAGCGTTTTCAAAACGTAACGTTTTTAAGCCAATTTATGAGATACCAGTCCCAGGAACCTAGTAGCGGCAGTAGTGGCGGATTCAGTATGGTCGGATGTAAGGACACTCATCGTAAAGCTTGCTTGACGATGAGTGACCTTAGTCGGATGGAAGGAAAGGATTTTTTTTGTCAGTTTTAATTAAGTCTTAGTATAGTGGGGCGGTATTTTGCATGATACCTTAGAAAATTGAAAAAATGCTAACCTTTTAACGGAGCATCACATTAATATGCGGTTTATAAAATATAGTAGAACGCATTTTTTTCAATAACACAGGTACACAAAAATATTTTTTGAAAACTGCCATGGAAGTTTTAACTGATTTTTATGTTTTTTGTTGTGCTGAATCCAAATGTGTCAACCGTTTTTCTCTATCACATCCAGATTTTTTGCTAGGGTTAACGAGGTTTACGGGGTTTTTAACTCAACAATGGTAAAATTTCTAATTTTACTTACAAAAGAAAGCAAACGTATATTCCGATGTATAGTCAATTAATAATTATTATAATTAACAAACATACTTGGGATATAAAACCAGATAGGCATCAATTGTTGTCCCGGTGGGATCGTTTCTTCTTTCCCAGAATACTTGTTTTTGTGCGTTGCTTTACGTCTTTTTCTTCTGGGGTTTCCCGCATCAACAACCAGCAGAAATCAGCCATCGCATTGGTGTTCCAACATCCCTGATACCTTCTCTCTGCGTCCTTGATATCTTGGTGAAACCTTTAGCCCTATTCTTCACTATAGTCTCCCAAGTTTTCGGGGAAGTAGTCGATGTGCGAATACAAGAAATGCACTTATTGACTCATATTACAACCCTGCAATTTAAAAGCATTTAACATCCGATCTACAATAACAGCTTTGTAGTTGGGCGTTCCTTTTGAATGAGTTCCAGGCTTCTTCTTTCTTTCCTGAGATAGTTCAGTGAATTATGTGTCAACAATAAGTTTCCTCATATTTTCCTTTATTTTTCAAGTTGTGTCCCTTCACATCGCAAGAGCAGAAATAGTAGTCACTTCCGTGGTTTTTTTATTTATGCCCTATTATAGGTATTCCGTAACGAAATGCATGTTTTTTGCCTTTTAGCCATAAGGAAGATCTTCGACACAAGTCTTACACACTTTGTGCGGAGCCCACGGTTTGTCCTGATCACCTAACTGTAACCGAAATATATTCTTTTGACAAACGCGGTAATGTTCCTCTGCCGTTTTTTTAAGGTATATTCGCCGCATATGTAACAAAAATTGTCTGCTAAGTTTATTTAACCTCTATTAGCAATCACAATCACAGCACTTACAACTTGTTACACTGTATCACTTCCTAATAAAGCTTGATCACGACGAAGCCAACAATAAGTGAATAGAAACTTGCCAGACCAAGGCCAACAAAAATATACAGGCCACGACCCTGAAAAAATCAGCTGTTCTCTGGGGGCTGACTTTTACATTGGGTCTTATGGGAGGTCAGACGTTTTTTTTAGGATATTTTCAAAATGACACTACAGACTTCCGCGAAATTTCAGTGAAATATTCTTAGACACCATCCCGATATTCTACCTAACTTTTGTAAGGATGCAAGATGATTAAAAGGTTAAAATCTTTAAGACTTAGCATTTCTTATTTTGAATTCAAATTACCCGCCATATACCGCATGCCAACGATTATATTTGACATGTATTTGACTTTGTCATCTGTGTTTGTCACATTCGCGTCTGCTTTAAATTTAATTTTTGTGTGAGCTAATGAAGCGGCTCTGAAAAATTAAGGATTACTATACTTTAAAAAAATGTTCTGCAAGAATATAGTAAAAACAATCTAAAAAACCGGCTTCATTTTAAAAAAATTAAATATTCATGAACCGTCATTCCAACTACAATATTTTAAAGACCATCAGCTGTGTCGTGATGTGACCATCAAAAAAAAAAAATCAGCCCCGGATGTGACGTCAACAAAGTGGAGGATCGTGGCCCGTCCGTTTTGATAGCCCTGGCCAGACACAAAAATAAATGCATGGACAGGTTTTTACAAGCCTATAAGAATAAGCACATGTCTACTCGATATAAAGTCAAAACTATTCATGACACATAACTAATAAAAAGATAGAACACTGACCTATTACTGTAAATGAGACCATCCTGGTAACACTCGTATGAAGCAAAAAAATCAATTTGGCGAAAAATCGTGAAGTGATGGAACTTTATGGGTAATTTTTCCGGATTCAGCACCAATCAGGAACAGTGGAAAAACTGGAGGCAGTTTTTTGGTCGTAGAACCAGTGAATTTGTGTTATAACCAAAATCTTCGTAGGATATTTACAAAACAATGTCTCCAAGTCTGATTTCAAATGTAGCGTTCACTTTTAGTGTACTTATGAGCTAGGAAGATATCAGATGTATGAGCTAGATTCCTTTATACGCAAATTTGTTACTCTGGAGTTTTTCCCTCTAAACTTAAGTATTTTAAATACGAAATTGTAAACTGTTTTCTTTCCTGCAAACCCGCACGTATGGGTTGCATGCGACACATAATAAAACACCCCCGTCCAACTGCAAGAAAAATAAAGACGCATAATATTCATGTGCTAGTTTTACACGTTTTTAATTTGATTTTTTAATCCTACCCTTATTTCATAATTTTTTTAAATAATCCTTCAAAAATTAGATTTTGTTACAACAACCGTTTTTTTAAAGAAAATGATGAGTTAAATTAAACAGAAATTTTAAAAATCCTTAATGTTATTCCACTATATTTTTACCTTCCTAGCCCGCATAGCAATGGCTTGAGAAGGTATTATTTTCGACGAAATTTTTTTTTTTGATAATGCCGAAAATGGGTTATTTGGGTGTATTTTGAGCTATCTTAGCAATATCATCGTGATGTCTCTGTGTGTGTGTGTGTTTGCGTGTGTATGTCTGTCCGTAACACGATAGCTTTTAAACCGCTAAACCGATTTTCACAAAATTTTCAGGTAAAATAGTGCACAAGACTCTAACAAGCTGATTAGCTGAATCAGAACTAAATGTAAACAATACGCCGTCACACAGATTACCAGGAAACCCAGGCGCCCTAACCGAGCTGTTTCCTGTGACCAGACACCCTGCCCTGCGAAAGCATACGACGTTTTCATGACAACCAACGGACGCCTTCACCCTGCGGCATACGAGCAGATACAGGCATAATTTTTTGTCCTTTCTTAGATTCTTAGAATATTATATTTAGTCTTCATCTGCATCATCCTAATTTTATTAACGTCATATAGTAGGAGCGATCGGTATTGAAAAAAACGAAGTACCCACCCAGTTTCAGGCATGGTGTCTAGCGCACAGATTAGGTTAAATAAGATAATAAAAAAGATGGGACACTCATTATATGCCTCTTTTTTAGTTCCTGATTTATCGAGCGCGGCGCTGCAATCGCCCAGCTGGCGCGGCGGCGGCAGCCGCCAATTTTAAAAATTAAATTTTGATTGCACCAAAATGTTTGCATTGTTTCATATCAAAAATGAAACAATGCAAATATTTTGGCAGTAAATTCAGAAAATAAAACCACATTATGTATTATTATAAATAACTTATTAAAAACTTTATTAAAAGAAAATTAATTAATTTTGATTATATAATTCAACACACTAAATATATAATACCAGTATTATAATTAATCTCTCTTAATAATAAACATGTGAGTTCCTTACTTATATTAGAGGGGCTAGCTCAGTCACAATTTATCATACTTTATATAACTTTTTTGTCCAGAGGTGGTTCGGTTGCTAATTTTAGTACACCATATTTGCCCAGGTAGTGAGTGCTGCTCTCTTGATCAGTTACCTACCTTAGCATATACACCAAATTGCCCTAAATGATCTATCCCGCTGTTATAATTGGTCTCGTTTTTGAAAATGTGAATTGTGAACACGAACACCTCTATGTGCATGTCATTCATGTCTCCTTTGGAGCAGCTGGAAGAACATTTCCTGAAACAATATAAAATTCTAATATACAAACAATATTCTTTCTTCGGAATGTTATACTTCCTATTTACCAAAAGTGCTAAATAAGCAAACCGAACCCAGCCCAACAAGGTTTGAAATTTATAACCCACAACCAGAGGATAGACATCAGCGTAACTAAGGAGGCCCTGGCCCTCTCGGTTGGATCTCAGGCTGCCCTTATGTATTGCAGGGGTCTCCTCGATCACTACTAATAAAAAAATACGGATACAATATATGTGTATCACAGAAAGCATAGACGTAAGCCGCAGCCCCCTTCAGGCTGGCTACGCCCATGAAATTGGGCTTTTTGTTAAAATAAACCTTGCAAATTTATTTTATAGGTTATGTTATATACTTACTTGAGATTAGTAACAAATTGTTGAATTTTTGGCTGGCCGGTAAAATTTGGTTTCCTAAATACCAAAAATGTTGGTAAAAGCCGTAAAAATTGCTGTAAAAAACGAAAAAATGGAATTCCAGAAAATTCGAGACCGATCAGCTGGTTTCTACCGGCAGTAGCGGGTTGGGTGAGGAAGACCGGGGGTCTACGGTGGCGCCGCCATCGACTGGTAAGTGAAGCTCGAGTGACCAGGCCCTGGTTTAGCGCATTAGATGTCTGTGTAACAGGATTAAATTTTAGGCGCTTTAGTTTTTAGGCTATGATCAGGATTAAAAATGAAATTTTTGTTCGGTTCATATTCATATACATTGCAACCTGCCTAACTTTCCTCTATTGATTATAATAATTAGGTATGGAATTAAGTAAAAAATGAGGTCATAATATTTGTATTTTAAATCAAGCTCCGAACCGAAATAAAAATAGCACTTTGCCAAAAAGGCCAATGACACAAAAACATGTAAATTCTGGTTAGCACTTTTAACCGATGCCTGCTCTGCATAAAAAAGTCAAAAGAGTAATGTCGGGTTTCTCACTCAAAGAAGAAATTTGAATTTTAAAAGTTACGCTTGAATAAAAGTGCAAATTGGAAGGCGCGAAAAATACTAAGCAATTTCATTCCAAGGGGATTATTTTTACTAGTCATACTATCCCTAATATTATAATATTATAGCTTAAAACCGTAGTTAGGTGGGTGAATGGCCGAGACAATTAGTTCGGTTGTTTCATAAAAAATGGCTACACCACACAAATAAGTATATTTTTTTGCTTCATGTAAATCGATTAAGTACATAACCAATTTCAACCAAAATTAACGTAATTTTTACAGCTCAAACCAGTGAATTTACAGGGCGGGCAGCAGGTTTTAGATTTATTTGGTAGAAATAAGAAACCTATCAAAATAACCATACAAATTTAAAAACTGTCATTTACTAACATAATTATTGTCTAAATGACATAAGTCATGACCAACTAGACTAAAAGAGGGACCGGTAGAAGTATTTTCCGTCTCTTGGTTCTTTACTGGTCCCTGATAAGACCGAAAAGTTTTCCAAAAGGATCTGCGTGCAAAGTGACACTTTCGGTATAAAAAATTATACAGAAAATGCTTGATTTCCAGTGGGTTTAAAAAAATACCTTTTTGTGTTAAGTAAGAAACCACCATGTAGGTAACATATGAAAAACTAACATACAATGACGTATTTTTTAATTAAATTTGGTTAAAAATAACTTTTTGTTTTCATAATTTGTAAACATGCCCCGAAAATTTCATTGAAATAGGGCAAGCGGTTTTTGAGTTATGCGCGTTGGTCGTTACAGACAGACAGACAGACCGCGCGACAAAAAAGTTTCAAAATCATCTGAAACGCAAAGATATATAAAAAGTTTTGAAATCGGAGCAACTTTTTTTTTCTCGAAAAAATTAGGATCACCATAGCTCACACTACTATAGTATAGTATATGTTTGAGCTAAAAACGAATGTTTTAAACATTTTTTTTTTAAATTACATCATAACACTTTTTTTTCTTTTTTTTTGGGATACAAAAAGAATATAATACTCAGTATACCTAAAATAATATTACGATGATTTTTTGGGAAAAATTGAAAGCACGTCAACTCTATTAAAGATTTAAAATGTGATAGTCGGTACAGACTGAGACTTAAAAACAATTTTAGGGAGTTCTTCTACTTTTTTTGCCCAAAAGTTACAAAACTGACACATTTGAATTTTTGAAAATCCGGTGTTTCCATGCGAGGAGATCTCATTTCCATTTTCGTCGCTCTCTCCTGTCTTTTTGTCCGGATTTTTTTGCTTTATAACTCTTAAAAAAAACTTATCAGAAAAGTTCTTCTCTTGACTGCGAGGAGCTCCATGGTTTTTCAGAAAACTTTTATTTTTCCCGGAAAACATCAGTTTTTAATTTTAATTTCAATTTATCACTATTTAGATAAGAATATTACACCATTTAGATAACAATATTTATAATACATTCGTTTTAAGGGGAAATCATAAGTGTGATATTTGGTTGACTTAAGCACCCTTTGTCAGAAAAGCTGTCTTTCCAAAAACACTCCTTAAGCACTTTTTGGTAGTACAATGTTTATGTTTTTTATGGTAATAAAAACAAACTCTTTAAATTTTTAATTCTAATATAAAAAAAATATATATCTATAAAATACGTATTCAATCTCTATTTGTTTTATTTGTTCTTGTTTTTTTTTTGTATTTGTTTTTTATACCTTATTGCATATAAGATAATAAAAGAAAATATTTATTAAAGTTTTTTTATTAATTTATTTTCTAAATTATCATTGGGTAAAATTTTAGTAATCGGATATTCTAAGTTATTAAATAATAAATTTAAGACATTTGTCGAACTATTACGTCACCTTAAACCTAGTAACTCGTCTGGTTTTTTAAATAGCCAAAAATTTTGAAAATATACTATTGATTCCTTTTAGTCATGTAAAATTACCTAAACTTTGGCAAAAAGTGGCAGTCTGTATACATACATATTTAAAAATTTATTGTTTTTGATTTCTTTAATTGATTAATTTTTACAGAAAACAAATAAAACAGCAATTTAAAAAGTCCCCGACTGTACAATGACGCCTTGAATCTCAATATAACTTGCGTTTTCTTCTACCACCCACCATTTTTGGGGGAGCACCCCTTTTATCTATTTTTATCACTTTTCGATGATAATGATAATCTTATCACATAAATTTAAATATTTAGGAGTGAAGAGAATTATTTTAGCTATAAACAATATTAAATAAAAAGATCTATACCTTCACTTGGTGCTTGCTTTCCTTTTATACCTTGAAGTACAACCCTGTCGTTTCAAAAACCAGCAGTACTTCGCCAACATGCTTGTATTCAACTTCCCTGAAAATCTATTTTCCAACTTAGCGATATCTTGATAAATCCGTTCTCCGTGTTTATTCGAGACTACTCCTAAACTTTCATAAAAGAATTCCAGATGCGAGTGAAGTAAGTGTACTTTAAAAGAAATGTTACATCCCATGGCCTTGTACGCTAAGAGCAATTCCTCGACGTGAGCGACATAATCATCATTTTTGTGGCTACCCAGGAAGTTCTTACACACGTTTTGGAATGCAAACTAAGTTTTTTTTTTCTTTTTGATTCAGGTGTTCAATAAACGTCAAATCTTGAAAAAGTTGTCTAATCTGGGGCGCCACAAAAACACCTTCCTTGATTCTAGCCTCATTAAGACGAGGCATTTTAGTTTTCATAAAATATGAATGCGTCATCTGTTTTGTACACTGCTTTTACAAACTGTTTGATTAGTCCGAGTTTGATGTGCAAAGGCGGCAAGTGAATATTATCTTTCGGGACTAAAGGATTGTTATAACGTTTATTACTTACTACTAAAATTTAAAAAAAATAACTAAAAAATGTATGTAAAACGGAAAAATCGACGTTGTCCATTTATCATTAATGCGGAACCCCCCCAACAAAAAGGGCCTACTCGAGGAGAAATTCGCCACCCTTAAAAACATATAGTGATTTCCATTTTTTACCAATGATTCCGAGTGATTCCCAGAGATTTTTAGGAGTTTTCCAGTCATTTTGAAGTGATTCCCAGGTGCGATTCCCAGAAAAATGTACAGTGATTCCCACCGGCGAAATTCCCCTTCGGCCTACCACCTTGCTACAAATATTAATGTTTGAGAACACTATACGTCTCCAGTACCAATCAAGGTAGCCAGTACCTTAGAAAGTTAAGGCCAAAATAATCCTTTCCATCCCACCAAAACATCGAAAAGCAGTAAAAATAGGTAGGGGGTCTCCCCCAAAAATGGGGGGTGATGGGGTAAAACGGAGTTCATATTTGGATTCAGGAGGTCATTTTACATAAGAATCGGCAAGAATGGTGTCAGGGCCGATTTTCATGCCGACCAGTGTATTTAAGGAAGAAGAATCATCTTATTTCATGCTTACTAAATTACTTTAAAATTAAGTTAGTCTTCATAAGATATTGCTTTTAATGTTAAAGGAGTTTTACTGCAAAGTTGCCTTGCTTGCAATTCGACGCGGAAAACTTATAAAAATGTGAGTTGCGGTCGGCTCGGTTCTCTTTCAAAGTTGCAAGAAGCCTCAGGTATAATTTTCTTTTAAAAATACGCCCGAGAAATTTTTTCTAAAAAACTTCTTTGATTAGTAGTCTACAGTACAGTGGCGGACCTAGGGGGGGCCAGAGGGGCTCGGGCACCCCCCCCCCCCCCCTTCCTGACATTAAACTTTTTTTAACTAGGGAAAAAATTCCACTGCATTAACCGCAATTTTTAACAAAATTTACCCGCAACATAACTTTTTTTATTTTTTTTAGTCAAAATTAATTAGTATTCCAAAAATTTTCGCCTGTGGTGCCTTTTCTATACCCATAAATATTTATTTTACACTTAAGACCTCCTCCTTGGCCCCTCCCCCCTCGAAATCCTGGATCCGCCACTGCTACAGTATTTCTATATCACGTATACAAGCGCGGATCTGGGTCAAAATCTAGGGGGGGGGTCGTAATAGTCGACGAAAACATTATTTGCAATTATTTTTTTTTTCCATTGGGGGATAATTATGTTGTATCCCTTTAATTATTGACAAAAAGTGCATGTTTGGGGGGCGTACTTACCACGTTACCCCACTCAAATCCGCGCTTGCTTATATACATACATCTATAATGGGAAAGGGCCTCAAAAAATGACTGCTACAAGCGTGGATAAATTAAGCCTACTGATAATGGGTGTCGCATGCTCAGCGTCATCTCTTTTCTAAGCTTAAAAACATCCATTGTCAGTTACCTTAGGATAAATACCTTTTAATTTGTTTCAAAAATTGCCTAGTAATAGGATATTTGACAAATTTTAGAAAAGAGTTTAGAATGATACATACATCCCTAATTTGCTACGCAAAATTATTAAAATAGTATATTTTATCATGACTACATTTAAAATCAACATTTCTAATTTCCGATTTGAATTTGCCGCTAAAACGCTCATTTCTAGCATGGCGTTGCAATGACGTCACAGCGCAGTAAACTCGCGGACAGATACACGGCATTCAAGTGTTTATTTGTTTTGGTCTGTGTTTTTACTGTTTTTTATGTAAAAAAATGTACTATAAGTGGTGTGTAGTGCCTCAGTGTTCGAATACTAGCATAAAAACACCTGTTAAACTATTTATTCATGTGCCTACAGCAGTAAAAGAACGGAAAAAGTGGCTAGAACTTGATCGAAGAGACCCAAGTGCCTTATCTAATACATCTTTACTTTACAATTGTGAAGATCACTTTGATGTGAGTATAACTAAATTGTTTCTATTAATTTTTCTCACGTTGTCCATGATATATATAACTATTTCGTAAATGACGATGAAATTGAGGTTATGGTTATTACAACTATAATAGGCAGAAAGGTGTACAAATTTTTAGGCGGTGCTAGGCAGTTATTAGGCAGAACTAATAAGTACCTCTAAATACAGGATTAGGCAGTGCACATGCAGGCTAAATGTAGGACTGTTCAGTGCATATGCAAGACTAGGCAGTGCATAGGCAGGACTAGGCAGTGCCTACGCAGGACTAGGCAGTGTAACCTATGAGAAAATTTTGTTATAAAAAAGCAATTTTTGATTGTTTCTTAATGCTTAACATAATAATGATTGGGTATTTAATTGAATCTATTGTAAGTGGCATGTTAAACAAAAAAGCAAAACATATAACCTAACCTCAAAATCTAAATGAGTAAAAGTAGGCGAAGAATATCGCAAAAAAACTTTCAGTTATATACAAAACAACTCATCGAATACTTATATCAACATTTTAACGTTTCTAAATTCCGCAGAACAAAAATCACTGTTGTGGGCAAAGAAGCCTGCCACCATAAAGGAATTCAGCATTGACAAGTTGGAGCTTTGACAAGTTGGCTTTGGAGAATCCGTTTTCCATTGAAAATGTTTTTTATAGGCAGAAACACAAAATAAAATCTAATTTAGGACGATAATTCGCACTTTAAACCAAAGCAAACATTACCATCCATAAGAAAATAACACAGAAAATAGGTTCGTTCGAGGCGATTACTGTTTGGTGACGTCACTCGCAGCTGATTGGTAGACCGCCTGTTTTGAGTCACGTGGCTAATTGTTTTAATTCAATGAATTTATTTAATTAAAAGAACTATGAATTTGAGAAAAAAATTAAACAAAAAAGTTTATTTTCAGCATTCCCAAGACCTAAAGAGATATCTAAAAATAAATATATATTTAATTTTTACTACTGTCAAACACCCTATTATGTCAACTCAAGATAATGGCTTTGTCTCCCAATAATTCCAAAATCCATTTCGTTCATTTGAATCCAATATGCATGCTGAAACGCTTGTATACAGAGTTTTAACAAAGTATGATTTTATGAGTGATTCTGAACTTCAAATAAATATCGTTCCCAAATGCTTAGTTTTCGAGATAAAAGGTGTCAAATTTTCAATTTTTTGTTTTGTTTTTTCTTTATATCTCATGTATTTTTTAAATGTTTGGCTCAAATTTCATCATTAAGCATGCCAAATATCAGGAAAAAACTACAGGGTGATATTTTCTCAGTGGTTATGCCCCCTTTCTTCCACCAGAACTTTTTTGCAGTAAGCCAATAGCAGGTTCAAAAATATAAAATGTATATTTTTGTTTTATTTAGAAACTTTTTGACCTTCTGCAGTTTTTTGTATCTCTAACTGTTTTCAAGAAAAAAGACAAAAAAAGAAAATTTGTACTCTGCGAAATGACTTTTGACTTTATGACTTTTGAATTTAAACTAGTCACTACATTCCATTATTTTAATTTTATTCGAGTTTTATGTAATTTCCAAATAGCAATCGAAGATACAAATTATATTTTTTTGTTTTGAAAGAAATATCACCCCGTAATTTTTTTATAATATTTGGCAAGTTTAATGCGGAATGGGACAACTGGGCGCTGCCAACTTGACGCCGCCAATTCGGCGCCGCCAAATGGGCGCCGGGCTATCTGGGCTTTGGGCCAACTCGACACCGCCAACTGGGCGCCGAACCAACTCGGCGCCGGACTAAAAATTTTTTTTTCGATAAAACGTGCAGATGAAAAACAAAATAGATATATTATTTACACAAAAACATCTTGAAAAAGTCCTTTACGCAATTTTCTTGAAATTTGGTTTTGTTAAGTAAAGTTAAATCCATTAAGTCGAGTGTTGAAATGTGATGTAGTGTAGTGTTTGGTAACCTGGTAACACTACAATTTTTTTAAGTTTGAGGAAAAAAAATTGTTAAATGACCTTAAGCAATGTTATATTTTAAGTTTAAGACAAATGGGTTTAAGAATAACGGAAGTCCGCCATTTTGGATCGGCCATTTTCAAGTTTAAGTAAAAAATTTTGTTAAATGACCTTAAGCAATGTAATATTTCAAATTTGAGACAAATCGGTGAGTAAATAAGAAAATCCGCCATTTTGGATTCGCCATTTTGAATTTTTTAAGTTTAAGGATAAAACAGTATTAAGTGATCTCAGGCACTGCAAACCTTCAAGTTTCAGACAAATCGGTTTAAAAATAAAGAATTCTGCCATTTCCGAAACGAAAGCTCCAACCAAGTTTTTCGTTATAACACGAATTTTTGAAAAAAATGTGCGCTATGATATTCCGAAAAACGCATATTGATGCGACGCTCCGTTAAAAAGTAAGCATTTTTTAAACTTTTTAACTGTCAAAAAACTGTCATTAGCATTGATGAATTTCGACCAAAATCTAATCAGCTCGTTGCAGTATCCAATACTATTTTACCTACAAATTTCATGAAAATCGGTTGGGCGGTTTAGGAGCTATCGTGTTACGGACAGAGTTACACACACAGACAGACATCACGACAATACTGCTAGGGTAGGTCAAAATACACCGAAACAACACATTTTCGGCGTTACCTCAAAAAAAATTTTTCGTCGAAAACAATTCCTTCTCTAGCCATTGCCGCGCGGGCAAGGAAGGTAAAAATGTGCTAAACCTTTAACCAACATCTTGACCGAGTTTTAAGGACTTTAGTACTTTAACATTTTTGACCCTCTAGGAAATACTGATGCTAATGTTTATTTCTGTCGTCACTTTTATATTTCCACGATATAGAAATTCTATCTGGTCTGTTATTTTTCAGGTATTTAACTCAAATGTATTTTTCTTGGAAGGTTCAAAATGTAAATCCAAAAAAGAGCCCAGAGCTCTCTTCAACCTTGGTTCTAGTTGGGCCTTTTTATTTTTAGATCGTGTTCTTTTAATCTGAGTTTTATATTGTTTCCTTTACTTTATAACTTTTTTACTCTGTCTCAGTATGTCTGAAGAATATATTTTAAAATGTGTATTTATTTAGCATACAACAACGACTTATAAAAACCTCAACTCCAAGCCTAAGAAAACTAGCTAAATTAAAGATAAGAACAAATTTTTATAATACCAGGTATACTTACTCTATTCCCGTCTGGTGGATTTCAAATGATATTTTCCATTGTTACTTACCTAAAAACAAAAAAATATATTATATTTAGAAAATTGATCGTTTGTAGTTTCTTTGGATTTTTCCGTCAGCATTAAAAACCTTAGCATGTTTTTTATTGATTGCTTAGTAGCTATTGAACTGCTTCAGAAATCAAAAAGTTAAGTATAGTATAGTCCTTGCCATAGGCAGTTACACTTTTTTGACATTTCCAGCCTCTTTATTTATCATATGCACAAAAAAAAAATCTAAAAATGACACGTTTTTATTACCTTTACTTTGTACCAACACGACAAATTTACTGTTTAATATATTTCTGGTTAGGATATATGTTTATTTCATGTCGAGGTCACTGCGTATGGCAAGTATAGTTGCTTATATATGGCTTACCCTTGAACGATGAGCCCTACCAATAATGTATAAACACAGAAACCCATATACGCGCGTAGAGATAGCAGCATCGAGCAAGTTGAAGTTAGAAACCACACTAAGCAAAGTCAAGCTAAGAACATACATTTTGTTTTCTGCTGGTGTATACATGGTGTGCCATTTTTAAATAAATAAATAAATAAATGTTTATTTTCAATCTTTCTAGGTACAGCAATGTAACTTAACTAAATTATTATAAAAGAGAGATACCTGGGGATTTCACATTACTGTCCTCAAATTTTGAGAGAAGAAAAAAGTAAAATGTTTTTTTCTAGCCAAATTGAAAAATTTGGAATCTTAGAAATCCGTTATTAGAGCAGATATTTCAATTCTATTAAAACTTCTCCATTATAGCATGTATTATTTCTTTCCTAATATTATCCCTCCAAAAAAAAAAATTTGCCCTCTCAAAAAAAATATCAACGCCTCTGCTTTTTCGACAGCCCGGAGCCGATAAATCTTACCTAGGGCGTCATTAGCAGAGGTGCCTTTAAAAATTGGGAGTGAACCCTATGAAAGGTAAAGGTTATACCTGGGTTAGCCTAAAATCGTTCGAAAATGATCACGGTCACACGATGACGTCATACACCCGCGTTCAAAAATCAAAAAGGTGAGTAGCCAAGGTGCGCCTAATTCAACGCGGTCAAGCCTAGTTTCCATCTATGCGTGCCAACCCCGATTCAAAAAGCGCATCACGTGACGGGACATGGATTTGCACCGATTTTAAATTCAGCGTCACCTGATGCGGTTTTTGAATAGCATAGCACGCATAGGTGTAAAAAGGGTATCAGGAACGAGGCGAGATTCACCCGCGATTGCGCACCAGCGCTTAACTTAAAATGTTTGTCTTATAGTAGTGTGAGCTATTATGGTGATCCTAATTTTTTCGAGAAAAAAGTAGTTGCTCCGATTTTAAAAATTCTTATATAGCTTTACGTTTCAGATGATTTTGAAACTTTTTTTTGGCGCCGTCTGTCTGTATGTTTTTCTGTCTGTCTGTAACGACCAACCTGCATAACTCAAAAACCGTTTGTCCGATTTGAATGAAATTTGGTACAAAATCCACCGAACGCATGCCAAATAAAAGGGAGGGGATAGATTTCAAAAATTAGAGTTTATGTAAAAATATGACGTGTGGTGAAATGAAAGACGATTGAGTCTGAAGTTAAACAAAATACATTTTAGTTAAAAAAAAAGAGTGGGTGTAAATTTCAAAAATTAGAGTTTAACTCAAAACATGGCTTGTGTGGTATCAATCGAAAGGTAATTGAGTCTGGAGTTGAATAAAATATATTTAGTTTTTAGTTATATTAGCTCACACGTACACTATAACAATAGTACCTAGTGTGAGCTTAGGGGCCCACATGTTGGCAGATTATTTTATTTTGTGCTATATTTTACGCACGATTACTTCAATAAATCTATAACTATTTAGAAAAGTAAAAATATTTTTTAAAGAATTTAAAATTCTCAAAATGAATCAAATTAAAAAAAATCCAAATCATGTGTTAACAAACTCAATGCATTCGAAAATTTATAAGGCGATATTTACTCAGAGTAATATGGCTTTTTTGATGACGTCATCATTATCGCCTTACCCTATTATCACCTTACCGTCGCCTTTTATTTTCAAACGCATCTTAGTAGTACAAAACTTACTTGTTTCACACATATTTTGCTTTTAATATTGTGCTATGATGGCATATCGTTTCTGAAATCTCAAAGGGTTTAAAATTTACTACTTATTTGCGAGGTGATAACATAGTTTAAGGCTCAGAGGGCTGTAAAGTCAAATTTTATGTCGCAACAAATCTGGTTGTTCGTATACTAAAATGAACCTTATATACCCTTCGAAATAAGATATTTTTATGGCTCTTTTGGGTTATTAATATAAGTAGACAATATTGTATAAAGAAAAGCAATTTTTATTTAATTAAGTACTTAGAAGCCCCTTAAATATCTGGAAGTTTCCTGAAATCTCGTAGAACTAAAAATAATGATAGCATAGTAGTTTGAATTAAACTTAATTCAGTATCAGTTTTTGTTAGACCTCTGTATGGGCCGCTGTCGCCCGGTCTCTAACCAGGGTTGGATGGGCTCAAAAAAACCGGCCCTGGCAATTTTTTTTTCGGCCCTCGCTTCGGCACAAAAATTTTACGACAAAGAAAACGAAGCCATATTGTGTTATTTTTGTTTTTGATATTACGGAGCTTTTGCTTTTAAATAACATGCTAATTTTAAAGAATGTAATTTGCATTTTGAGAAAAAAACTTCATATAAACATATGTATGCATGTCCTAAATATCCTAACTTGTGAGATACAAGGTGTTTAAAGACTTTCAGAAAATCTTCTTTTTTATTAATATCTGTGATACTGCTCTAGATATTTTGGTAAAATTTTATACTCTGTATGCCTATATTAAACACTAATTAACCGAACGGAACCTATTAACATAATTAATATCTAATTTTTTCACAAAATGAAAACTCAAAAAAAAAACTCTGCCAATCTATGGGCACCTAAGCTCACACTAGGTACTATAGTTATAGTGTGAGCTAATATAATCAAAAACTGAAATATATTTGATTCAACTCCAGACTCAATTACCTTTCGTTTGATACCACACAAGCCATGTTTTGACTTAAACTCAATTTTTTTTTATCTACCCCCCACCCTTTTGAAAAAAAACTAAAATGTATTTTTTTTAACTCCAGACTCAATTACCTTTCGTTTGATATCACACACGCCATATTTTCACTTAAACTCTAATTTTTGACATCTACCCCCACCCTTTTTTTAAAAATAAACTAAAATTCATTTTTTTTTACTCCAGACTTAATTACCTTTCGTTTGATATCACACACGCCATATTTTCACATAAACTCTAATTTTTGGAATCTACCCCCACCCTTTTATTTGGCTTGCGTTCGGTGGATTTTGTTCATTTTTAAATGGGACCATCACGGCTCAAGACCCAACTTAGGTACCAAATTTCATTAAAATCGGACAAGCGGTTTTTGAGTTATGCGGGTTGGTCGTTACAGACAGACATACAGACAGACAGACAGACAGACAGCAAAACAAAAAAGTTTCAAAATCATCTGAAACGCAAAGATATATAAAAAATTTTGAAATCGGAGCAACTTTTTTTTTCTCGAAAAAATTAGGATCACCATAGCTCACACTACTTATAGTAGTAGTGTGAGCTAAAATAATAACGTATAAAATTTCAACATACAATAGTACCCGTTACTTAAAAGGCTGCAAGTAATTTTTTTTCGAATTTAGGTTTTTGGTCTCGACGGATATTCCATCATGTCCTATGTAATAAAATTTAAAAACAAAACTTCAAAAAAACAAATAGCAGTAACTGTAGTACTGCCTTAAAAATTAAAACTTTGAAGTCGTTTTTTTCCGAACCACATTTTCGTCACTTGCGCCTTTTTAACTACCGGGGCAGAGCAGGTATGGTAATTTTTCATATGATAACGACTTTTTTAATAATGAACTTGATGCTGTTAATCGATTTCTTATATTTTTTATGTATTTTAGCACCAAAAATGATCTTTCGCAACTAATATATGAGATATTGGCAAGGCCGTACCCAAGGGGGAGATCAGGGAGATCAATCCCCACCAAAATAGTCAAGAAAGTGTGTTAAAAGTGATTTGACAACAGCAAGACAAATAACAAAAAAACTGGAAAATATTTTTATTACATTTTTTAATCTCCCGATTTTTTCTTCTATATATTGGTATTGTAAAAATATATTAATAAGTTAGTGCCATTATCACATTATCTCCTTGATACATTATACTTATTTTAATATAAAAGTAACTGTAATAATCAAACGAGTAACTCAAGCCTGGAGTTACTACATACAGATTTTTTTTCAAAATTTAAATGTTTAAGGTTTTAATTAGTTTGTTTGCCAAATATACAAAAATAAATATTAATATTTTGGAATAGGTACATAGGGCCTGCGGCCCCGACCCTAAATTGTACCGGCCCACCAGGCATTTGCCCGGTTGCCCGCCTGTTCCATCCAACCCTGTCTATAACCCTCCACAAAATACATTATAAATTGGATCTCCAATGGGCGGATCTCCAAGTGGTACCTAACGGGTGTCGGAGAACCTTAGGTGTATTACCTATTATCATGTTTGTACTGATAAAGGATAAAAGTATTAATAATACAGGGGCGTTGTCTACCCGTGATAAAATTTAAAACACTTTTTTTTAATATAAAAATTTCCTGCGTTGAATTTAAGTACATAATAATATAAAATAATTCAAAATTAATTGCTACCAAAAGAAAACATTTTGAATTTTTGCTAGCTACCGCCATTTTCCATATTTGTACAGTATTATCCCGATTTCATAATAACTTATAATTAGTTGTTAGTTTTTTTTAAAGGCTAGTTGTTTTTTTTTAATAATCAAGTTATTGCGGGAATTTTTGTATCAGTTTTATCTAAGTAGTAAAGTAGTGAAACCAAAAACTGTGTGCGACGTTTAAAACCAATTCCAATTTTCTTAAAAAAATTTGAAGTAATAACGTCGAATTGAGCTGATAAAAAATAAGTTTATAATGTACTTTTGAATTTTTTACTATCATAAGTCTTAAGTTTTATTAAAATATTTAAAGTTTTAATGGAGATTTTTTGTGTTGCAGTTAATTGCCTGAAGTTGAATTTATTACATAAAAACAATAAAGTTTTACAGGTCGTCAAAATTTTGTTACAGTTTTAAAATCTTAAGTATAATAGTATTATATTATCGGTATACTGGCAAAATCCACTAAGTCAAAAATGTTAGTTTTAAGAAAATCGCATTTTAAGAATATCTGAAATTAGAAACAACATTTTGAGACGATTAATATATTGGATATTAGATAATGTATGTAAGTATGTAAAACAAAAGTTTATTTTTAGTTATTTATAGTTATTTTTTATAGATTTTGTCAAGTCTGGGATTTAATGTATTTTTTAAATTTGGTAAACGGCCAGACTTAATCACGGCTGGTTTTAATTAGACAAAGACTTATTATTTTTGTTTATTAATATGCAAATATCTCAAAAACTAAAAATAATGACTTAGTGTAAATTACTTGTTTACCAACGATATGTTATATAACGAAGTAAATGTAATGTACTTTTGAATTTTAAAAAATTTGAATAAATAGACTTTAGAAACCAAAAAAAAATATAGAATCATAATTATTTTAATTTAGTAAATACACTTAGGCAAATCACACGCACTCAATACTCTAAAAATCGAGATGAGTTAAGCTATTTTGTATAAATTCACTTATTGAATAAATGCATTTTCCTATCAAGAAATTTTTTATTTTACTTTTGAAAGCAAGTAAAGAAATACTTCGAATATTTTGAGGTAGTTTGTTGTAAAAGGCAGACGCATAGTGAAGCGTCGCATTCCAAGAAGTACCGAGGCGGAGAAATTGTACACGAATATCACTTCGATGTCGAGTGTTGTGGTCATGAATATCCTCAACACTAGTGTAGTTATTAGAATTTTTATGGAAATATAAAAGACATTCCAAAATGTTTTGTGAGGGAATGGTTAATTTTTTAGGATTTGAAAGTGGGGTGTGACATTTTCTTGGCACCTAATCCCTGCTAAAATCCTCACTGCCCTGCGCTGAAGACTGAAGATGCAAGAGGCATGGATTGAGTGGTCCTAGGCCAGAAGTGCGTATACAGCGACAGAATGAAACAGCCCGTGGTAAGCCATCTCAATGATTTTAGAGATGTTACGAAGAACATATACAGAATGCCATAACCTTTTTGATGTAATTTTTACGTGTTGTTCAAATGTTAATTTTTGATCTAGAGTCACTCCCAGGAGTTTCACATTTTCTGGGTTATTTGGAATCTGTATTCTTTTTAAAGTGAAATTTATGTTTTGTATTTTTTCTAAATTGACATTGAAAAGATTAGATGTAAACCAGTAATTGGCAGTGTTAGTGTGTCGTAAACTTTCCTAACAAGCCTCTTCCAAAGTAATTGCTTTTATAGAAAATCCATTATAATCTGCATGTTATACTAACCTGGCACTCGGGTAGGTCGGTGGAAAAGTCATTTATATAAAGTAGGAACAATAAAGTAAGGTCACTATATCACGAACAAGGAACTTCGTGATATAGTGACCTTACAATAAAGGACATAGTATTAAGCCCTGTGGCACTCCATGCCGCACCGATCTCTCCTCTGAGCGACGACCATCTATCTCTCTGATCTGCACACGGTCTGTGAGGTTCACAGACATAAATTTGAGACTTTAAGTTTATCTAAATCATAGTATTTTAGTTTTTCAAGAAGAATATCATGGGAAACACAGTCGAAGGCATTGGAGAAATCACAGAAAGTGGTAGAAAAAATCTGTTCCCATTACAAGCCGTCCAGTACGTAGTCACAGAGACGAGGTATGGTTCCAGTAGTGGATTTGTTCTTCCTAAATCTAAACTGCTCTTCGACAAGAAGCTGATTTACCTTAAAATACTTATATAGGTGCATTTTAAGAAGAGCTTTAAAAAGTTTTGAAAAGACAGGTATTATTAAAATTGATCTGTAATTAGCTGGTAGAGACTTATAATCTATTAGCTTGGTAGGTGAGCAATTTTTTAAGACTATTTTCATTTTGAAAATTTTTGCCTACCCTGCTTTGAATAACACTGCACGCCACTGCTATATTAGTTTTTGGTAATTACATAAGTTATGAGTTTTTTTTATCTAAAACACTTGATTTTTTTAGCAACACGTTTTTATCTTATTAGGTACAAATGTTTTTTGTCTAGCACCCATATAATTTGTTCACAATCATCATTTTCCAAAAAATAAAACATGACAAGAGTAGTTACCATTTTTGGTTTTTTATCCATTAGTGCAATTCAAATATCATGTCAAAGTGTACCTTTAATTTTAACAGATTTTATAAAGAATAACAGTTTAGCTGAAGGTCTTTCTGCTGCTAAAGTTAATCTTGCAGGTAAGTCACTCCATTAAACTAAGGTCACTGTATAACAAAGTTAGTTACACAGTGACCTTACATTAAACCCCTTTAAAAAAATTATCACTAAAAATGTTAGATAAAGTGGGAGTAAAAAGTTCATATTTTTCTTCGTTTTGCAGGGTAGTGAATAACTGGAAATGAAATAAAGTCTATACGGATCAATGACGGACCTCATACCTTCCTACAGCTAGCTAGCCTATTATATATCATATATATCATATCTAACTTTTGTTTACGAAAATCAGCTGGACCACCCGTGTCGTGAAAATTCGACATATATTTATAAGATCCGAACATCGGTTTATTCTATTCACCGTGGCCCTTGTACACATGTAGTCTGTAGTGACCATAGCTTTTTATCCAACGCTTTGTTTTTTTAGACGGGCCCACGCCTTTTGAAAAAGATATAAAATAAAGTTAAAATAAAAATTTTGGTTTTTTTAATGTCTAGATAGTCACAATATAAATTAAACATGCATTCATAAATTCATGAAAGGAAAAAAAAATATTTTTGAAAATAGAACAAACACCCTGCTTTTAGTTATTTGATGTTTTAACTCATCCTTTCATTGTATAGTTCTTTTTATAACTTATTTTAAAATCGCATTTTCTTTCCTGATTTCGAAAATATGCTATATTCATTTGTAGCCGCTATCAATGAATAGGAAAAAATGCTCAAAATGCTAAAAATTCTTGTTTAAAGCAAAATAATAACAATGATTACACAAATCGATATACTACCTAACAAACTTAATAACAGCAGCGTACAGATGGCTCTGTCGTTTATTCATGTAGTTCAAATGATGACACGGCAGAGCCACCTACACGCTGCTGTTATTAAGTTTGTTGGGTTGCATATATATTTGTGTAATCATTGACAATAGAGAATTATTGAAATACAGCCAGGCTATAATTGTGAGAGGCACAATTTTGACACCTTCACATTGTAATACACTGTGATCTTTCAACACACGGCCTTTGTTTACTATATGAATCGGAATAAATAGTGCCTTCTTTTATTAATTGAAAATAAACGACGAAAGTTTTAAATTCGACTTTGGTATGTCAATTTTGAAGGATTAACTGTCAGTTTTCAATAATGTGTCAAAATAGTGCCTGGCAAAATTATAGCCTGGCTGTATTTTAATATTTCTTTAATAATCAGTTTTTTAATCCCTTAAGATATTAAGATATTTGACGTTTCTGACATGCACCATTTGTCATCTTGAGAAAAATTATACAATTTTTTTTCATCTCTACATTTTACCATTAACGGGACAATTTATGATAAATCACCCAGTACGCAAACTCAACCGTTTTTAACTTTTTGAATTATTTACTTCTTGGTTTTATTATATTAACAACTCTGTAAGAATTAAAAGGACGAAGTTGTTATGTAACTTCATTAATTCCAAAACTTAATGACACGGAAAACGTTTAATTTATGTACATTATGTTTTTACAAATTTTGTTTTAAACTAAGGGAAGAAGAGAGAATTAAAATGTATAATAATATACAGGGTATTCCGTTAAAAAAATTATAAAATATTAGTTAAATTATTACCACGAAATAGACATTTAAAAAGCCTAAAACTTTGGGTCAAACATTTTTTGATACTTTGTATATTTTAGCCAATAAACAACTATTGTCCATACCTAAATATCAGCGACCCTGTATAATATTTCATATTTTTTCAGAGTTTCAAGATATACAGAGCTACTCGAGCTTTTTTACAGTAGACCCAGCATTTAATTCAAACTTATTTTCTTGGTTTATATTATCACAAAATGATCCCAGCACCGACCCTGTCATTTTGTGGTTACAAGGAGAACCTGGCGAATCTAGTTTGATTTCTTTATTTTTAGGTAAGTACTTTTTTTTGCCTAAGAAAACTTTATACAGCATATTTTTGCAAACAAAATTCTATTTTTTTTAGAAAATGGACCATTTGTAATTTCCAGATCAAATCTGTCCAAAAGTCTTAGAGAATATTCTTGGACTAAAAACTACAACATTCTCTATACTGACAGCCCAGTTAATACTGGATTTAGTTTTAGCAATAAAAATGGTTATGCCAAAAACCAAACTATAATAGCCGAACATTTGTATTCAGCTTGAAATCAATTTTTTACAATTTTCTCGGATTACGGATCAAATGATTTTTATTTGGCTGGTGATATATTATGATATAGATATAAATATATTCCAACTCTTGGAGTTAAAATTTACGAGGAAAACCTAAACAAATCAAATACAAATATTAATCTTAAAGGTTTTATTGTTGGTAACGGTATAAGTAATCCAAGGAAGTTTATACGATTTTCATTTGATTGATGAACAAGGCAAAGCAAAAATGAAAGATTATGAAGCAAAAATTGACTCTTACCTTGAAGACAAAGACTATGAATCTGCCTTTGACACATATGATGATCTAATATACGGCGAGTTAAATTATCAAACAGTATTTAAAAACGAAACTGGTTACAACAGTTGGTTAAGCGTTCTGGATCTTGCTTTAGATGAATATTATTATCTAGGCATTTTTCGTCTGCTCATAAATGAAACCGTAAGGAATGCCATTCATGTTGGAACGACAAATTATTTAACATTGAACGATCTAGTGCAAAACGCGTTAAAAGCCGATTTCTTTCAATCTACTCAGGATAAAGTAGAAATAATTCTTTTAAATAACTACAGTGCTTTGTTATACTCTGGACAATTCGATATAATTGTACCATATGCAAGAACTTTAAATTACATCCACAGTTTGGACTATGCTTTCAATACAAATTTCTCAAGTTCTACAAGACACGTTTGGACCGTAGATTCAGATTTAGCAGGATATATTAGACAAGTTGGTGCCTTGACAGAAGTAATGGTACGCAATGCTGGCCTTTTTACTATTGTTGATCAAACCAAGTGGATTTTAAATCTGTTATCACAATTTACTAGCAATAGCTGGACGATTTAATGGTATGTGTTATATAAAAAAATCTAACGAACAACGCTGTAGTTTAGCAAAAAATAAGACATTTACAAAGTTACTTAACATCTACTTACGTCATGACACCTGCTTCATAAACAAACATTTAATAAAAATTGGACTAAAAGATATTTTTTTTTTTAATTTTTGACATATCATTCCCTATTAATTATTATTAAATTGTTTTAACTTACTTAACTAAGCACTATTCTTTTTTTTTTACGGTTAAGCGCACTCGCAAGAAGATTCCTATTACGCTCGAGAACCGACCAGTGCGCGGAAATGTTGGTGTGTGCTGGATTTGAAACGGTTCAGGTAGTAACCTGCAGGGAAAACTGTGGCAGGGAGTTTATTCCACAGCGATGCTGTTCTCCAGAGATATGAATTCTGATATAATGAGGTTCTTGGTGCCTCTATTTTGACAGTAAATTGATGGTTACCGTCTGTATGACATGTTCGCCTAGTAGGTGCTACTCCCGGGGGGCCGTGCCAACTCTTCAGAGCATTTTCCGTGATAATACCTGTAGAAGAGAGATTGATCGCCCACAGTTCTTCGATGTTCGAGACTATCCAAGCTACGGGTAAGGGCGGGGTAATTGATCAGCTTGATAGCTCGTTTTTGCACGGTGTTCAAAAGCATTAAGGTATGTTTGGGTGCCGCACTCCATATATGTGAGCAGTACTCCATAGTTGGCTGAATCTGGGCTTTGTAGAGTGTCAGCAGTTGGCTTGGTGTATACAGATCTCTTGTACGAAATAGCACCCCAAGCTTTTGGGAGCCCTTTTAGCTATATCTACCACGTGACTGTGCCAAGACATGTTGGTCTCTGCAGTGACTCCTAAGATGTTCAACTGGCTCTGCAATGTGACAGCACTTCCAGATAGCATGATGTTTGGCTCACCGGTGCTGGTCTTTTTTGAAAACAGGGCTGCTTGCGTTTTCTGCGCGTTCAAATGTACAAGGTTTTTGTTGCCCCAGTCCTCTATTATCTCCAGGTCGTTATTTATCTGCGATATTTGAGTTAGTCTAAGATGATGGAATTCATCTGCGGTAGACACTGAGTGGGTGGTATGACTGGAGAAACTACATTACCATCATCTACAAAGCAATAAAATGGATCTACTGTTTTATCTATGAGGTCATTTATGTAAATCAGAAAAAGTGTTGGCGAAAGGATTGCTCTCTGTGGCACACCAGCATTTATTTGGTAAGAGTTGGAGTTCCGGCCATCCAGTGCAACATAAATGGATTTATCTTTAAGGTAACTTTCAAACCATGTGCAAAGTTTCGGCGACAATCCCATTGCTTTGAGCTTGTTGAGCAGATTTTCATGCCAGACTTTATCGAATGCTTTAGATATATAGATATATACTGTCTTAAAGGCCACCTATCTGACAGCGCTAACAGAGTTTAAAACTTTAACGTGTTCAAACTTATTTGTATCTTAGAATAATAGTGATATATAGGGTGTTAATAAAGTATGTCGCCAAGCTTCAGAGGATTATTATTTGAGTGATTTTAAGCCAAAAACTTCGTATAAACATACGTCCGAAATTGCTTAGTTTTCGAGATACAGTTTGTTAAAGTTTTAATTATTTGTTTGTTTTTCTTTATAACTCCTGCAGTTTTTGAGATTTTTAGCTTGGCTTAGCTTTAAAAGATACAAAAAATTGCAAACTACCAAAAAGTTTCTCAATAAAACAAAGAAACCATTTATTTTCTTTAAATCCGCCTTGGGGTTGCAACAAAGTTCTGGGGAAAAAGGGGGCATAACTCCTGAAAAAATATCACCCTGAGTTATTTTTCATGATATTAGGCTTGCTTAATGATGTATACCTAGTAGCTAAAAACACGTTCCAAATTTAAGCCAAGCATTTTAAAAACTGCACGAGCTATAAAGAAAAAACAATAAAAAAATTGAAATTTTGTCACCTTCTATCTCGAAAACTAAGCATTTGCAATCTATATTTATAGTTTTTTTCTTAAAATCCTCTAAAGATTGGCGATATACTTTATTAACATCCTCTATTCCCGGTGAGTTCCTATTTCTATACTTTATTTTAATTTCTTCTTTTTTCTCATGTGATTTTCAGCGCAATAATAATATATTTTGCCCGATTGTTTATTGTAATATTTATAATCAAAGTATATATTTTTGTTTGTAAAATCAACATAAATTGATTTAATTTAATTTAATTTTATTCGACATTTTTTGGTAAAACTTTGAACTTGAGTCCTAAATCCTAAAGTTCTCAAGATATCAGATATAGATTTAGTGTAAAGTTAAGGCTTTTATGCACCATTTTGTTAAATGCTTGTGTTACATCTAGAAGGACTGCAGAACGAATTTTTATTTTCTAGAGATTTTTCAATTATGTTAGGAATTTTGTATAGCTGGTCTATCGTAAAATGCTTGCTTAGAAGTAATTTTTTGTCTAGCTAGAATTGGTTTGATTCAATTAAGCAATATTTTTATAGAGCATGGGTATAATTGGTAGTAATGATAATGGCCCATAAGAAGACACGTCACGGGGTGTCTTTACTGGTTTTGAAATTTCGGTGACTTCCGCAACATTCCACAGTTTGGGTACATATCTAAGTCTAGGATAAGATTGATAAGATTGCAAAGCAAAAAGTTGATTTTTGTGCTCTGATTTTTAACTTTCTCGAAATTCTCAGACTGAAGTTTTTGCTGAGTCAACTTCTCTGAGGTTCTAGTTCAATTTGTTTTTTATTTCTTTGTTTGATAGCCCTATTTTTTGCACGTTTCTAATATCATAAACACTAGAGAGAACACGTAAACACTCTCGAATTTCATAAGAGGCCTATAGTTAACCCAATCCAGACGTTTCCGATACATCGTTAGTAGGGCTTCGTTTTATAATTACCAAAGCTGTGTAATATTACACCGAAAATACATCATGATCACTTATACGGATACCTTTTGTAAAAGTTAGGATCCTTGCATGTCGTTTTTGCTATCACATGTTAAACAATCAGTTAGAAAGTATATCTTTTGTATTATTTTGAATTATTTTGTAATAATCCCAGTAAAGATATAAAATGGCAAAAATACTTGGGTTTGATGATTCCGTAGATAAAAGCAGCATTACCTCATTTTATAACCTAGTTTCTGATTTGAGAGATACTTTGAACGTTTTGATGATATTCCTAGAATCGTCAACAACTCTCTTCCTTTATAGGTCCAAGGTCTCAACAATAAAAAGAAATGTTCCTCTTGTTAATTGTACTTCTCTTTCTTTTGTGTATCTTTTAAGTCTAGCTGATTTAAGCTTTAACCTTTTTCGGAGACACAAGAGTTATTCGGTATCATTGGCGGCTCGTAGAATAAAAATCTGGAGGTTGAAAAGGAGAATGGTAATTTTTTAACACACAAATATACGGATAAAGCTCTAATAATAAAGGATTAAATGTTCTGGTAAAAGTCCTTTTTTTGCTGAACACAGTTTGTTCTATTTTTAAATTCGGAGTAGACCTACCAAGTCTTTTTATTTCAGCCTTATTCACTGATGATCGACCACAGAATAGCTTTAAAATTAAACTTTCAACAGAATTCATTTTTTTTAACGCAAAAATCAACAAACTATCAACCACACGACAAATTAAAATAAGAAATTAGCATGCAAAATAAACAATCTGTTTGCAGTCGACCTGCAACCTCACTGAGCGTTACGGGACTGCTTTGAAATCCACGCGTAGAAACAAAATCGCACATGCGTTGTCATAGGCGAATTGGGTTGCATTCGACCTGCAAACCGCGAGATAAAAGGCCTTTTTCCTCGAGGTTACTAGTCACTCATTCAAGTTACTCGATATGACGTCACGGTTACTCGCAGTAACCGCTGTATGACGTCAGACAGCCAGCTGTGGATGACATTTCCAATTGTGAATTGTTTGTTTATGTTTTTACCAGCAAATTCCGAAATCCAGAAAATAATTAATTATTGGAATTGATTTTTTCTAGAACTATCGCTTTCAGTTTTAAATACCTCTGGTGGTTGTGAGGCCGCTTTGGTGTTCTGTGGTAAGGCCGCAGTACCATAGAACACTAAAGGCAGTACATTTTAAGGCTAGTTGCAGTTGAATTGATATAGTACCAAAATTCAAGGGATGTGCTTCATTTTACACCGTTAGCAAACATAATTCGTTGTTATTATATATATTAAAATCAAACATTTTGACAAAAAAAAAAGGTCTTAACCTCAAAATATTTTAGCAACCACGTCTGCTAGGCTGGTTACACTGTGTGGTTACTCGTGACGTCATAGTTAGTGTTACTCAGGGAATAAAAACAGAAAACGAGTAACCAGGTTACCTGGTAACTTGTAGTTACTGCGAGGAAAAAGGCTGTGGGCGGCGGGCGTGCGCGATATAAGAGGTGTAGTGCATAAATGTACATAATTCTGGTGGGAATTTAAAAATATATAATTAATAGTCTTATTATTTTAAATATATTTTTTGGGGGTTGCGCAAACCTGCAAACCTATGGACGAGCCGCCACTATTCGGTGTGTTAAACAAATACCTAGAGGCTCCAACACTACAAAAAATCTGTTTTAACTGTGTAATGTTAAAACTATCTATTGTTTTAACATTAATATAGCCGCTTAGTAATAATAATATAGCACAAGTATGTATTATACGAAAATCTGACTTAGCTGCGACAAATATGTCTATTCGATGGTTAATCTGTGAAACTTCAAAAGGGAACGTAATTTGCTATAAAACATAATATAACGCCCAGCCTTTAATATGTAAAAGAACAGCTGAAATAGTTTCGCTTTTCAAGTGTTTCTAATTTGTTCCTCGGGCGACCCAACATGCACGACATTGTTTTAATGACTAGGCATGTCAAATTTCACAGGAGTGGCCAAGTAATTAGCAAAAAAAAATTAATTTAAACCATAGAAATTGAGAAATAAATAGTACTCAAACCTGCCCAAGGCCAACACAAAAATAGAGGCCACGACCCATTCAGGCGGATTCCACGAAAAAGCTGGTCAAAACCTAAGATCCATTTACAGCCCCCTAAAATTGCATATAGTAATAAAAAAATATATGATTTAATGTTTAAAAAAGATAAAGAAGAAAAATTCTTGAAGGACCCCGGACAAAAAAATAAAATTTGGAACTTTACTAATAAATGAAAATGCTTCCTAAAAAATCGTTGAAACCAGAATTTTAGCTGTATAAATTGTAACAGGGGCCTGTGTGTGACAGTGGTACTGTCACCTCAAGTGGCCAAGGCTTAAATGTTGTAAGCTACCAACTTAGGCTACAACTTATATATATTATAAAAAGATTAAATGTTACTATATGTTATTAAATTTACAGGATCTCGAAAGGGAATTTGGCGGTTCTTGGAGGAAAAGTATGCTATAAACGTTTTTCTCAAATGTATAACTAATAGGATAATCATACATACCTTTTCAATTTTCTTCTTGTAGCTTCACACTTTCACTTCTTATATTTATTAGTTGAATATCGACTTTTTACTACTATTAAACTTTTGTATTCAAATATTTACACTTCTTAAACTTTTAGGCTTTATAAACCTTTTATATATTTGTTGTAAATATATATATTTATCAACATCTTAAACGTTGATTGAATGAGTGAAACTATTCAATCAACTGTTTAATTCACTTAATATTACTATTTAGGTTTGGGATATGTTATTGATTAAAAATGCCGATTTTAGAGCAACGAATGGTTTGTATTTTGTTGTTAAAATAAACCATAAAACAGATAAAAACATTATTTCAAAACACTGGAAACAGTAATAAATAAAAGCTTTAAAATTAATAAACTCTAAAAGAAAAGACCAAAATAATTATGAATATTAAAGTTAACAGTTTTATACAATGTTAAAATAATTGATAAATTTCCCCAGTTGAAATAAAACCCCCCTTAAGAAGTGTGAATGAAAGTGTAACGTACCAGGCAAAGGCAAACTAAAGAGTAAAGTAAAATCCGACTTTCGAAAGTTTCAATAATCCGCTCTCTAGACATTCTCAGTTTGCCGCTAGCTGATTGGGCTAAATCTAAGCTTTCTTTAACGGATTTCTTCCACCACTCTTCTCTACAGACACTCTTGGTTGCCGTGGTCTGAATCTTAAGCTCTCTCGCATTGGCGAGAAAGACAAAGATACAAAATACCACCGCAATTGAAAGATGCGTGGATTTAGAAATTCGGTAAAGTTTAAATCTTACAGTGTGTTTCTTAAAAGTTGAAAATAGTTTACCAAATTTGTTTCCAGTTACAAAATATGAATTATTTTGATGTTAGTGGCTCAAAGGACATATTAGCCGAATACAACTTTTATTAAAATACAGCGAACCTGAAAATATGCCCAAAAACAAGTCGCCGAGTTGCCATAAATTTTACTTAATCTTAACCTAGTCTTGCATATAATTAATGCTTGTTGATGTCAAAACAATATTTATACCATTTATATTCAAATCCCGTTTTGTTACAAAATTTATACAAGATATTGCAAAATTTGATTTTAATAATTGCATTGCTCCATGAAAAAATGTTTTAACCAGCATGTAGGTATGTAAAATTCGGAATTGCATAAAACAATGTGATATTTTTGCAAAAACAAGTTAATTGAACTTTTTCTGTTTTTTCCGACTTTCGTTATAAATGAATTATATTGTCTAGCAAGAAAAATACTCTGCCAATATATGGGCCCATAAGCTTACACAATGTACTATAGTTATAGTGTACGTGTGAGCTAATATAACTAAACAAATAAATATATTTTATTCAACTTCAGACTCAATTACCTTTCGTTTGATACCACACAAGCCATATTTTGATTTGAACTCTAATTTTCAAAAAAAATACCCACACCCTTTTTAACAAAATATATAAAATATATTTTGTTTAACTCCAGACTCAATTACCTTTCGTTTGGTATGACACACGCCATATTTTCCCTTAAAACCTAATTTTTCAAATCTACTCCCACCCTTTTTTTAAAATAAACTAAGATGTATTCGGTTTAAGTTAAGACTTAATTACCTTTCGTTTGATATCACACACGCCATATTTTCACATATACTCTAATTTTTTTAATCTACCCCCACCCAAATACAGCACACAGACACACACACGGACAGACGTCACGAAAAGATACAATACACCAAAATAACATATTTTCAGTGTTATCTCAATTTTTTTTGTTGTCGAAAATAATACCTTTTCTAGCCATTGCTGCGCGAGGTAGGAAGGTAAAAATGAAATCAGAATACATGTGACATAATAATTATACTTTTGGTTTACAAAAACCATTGTTATTAAAGCTAAGAAAACTTATTTATTCATTTACGCATATTATGTACGTATTTCTTACTGGACAATTTTCTATATACACAAAAAGAAATTTTAACTTTTTTACTCGATCCGCATACTCCGCAGCTGAAACAGACTTTATTACTTAGAAAACATATGCATGCACTTAATAGGACCAAAAATGTCAATAAAGTTGGATGAAGTTGAAACATTTAGTCAAATTTTATTTCAGAAAATAAAAATTTAAAAAGTTTTCTGCAACGGTTGCTTTAAACCGGTTTAAAATATTACCAATAAAATAAAAAACAATGTTAAATATATACAATAAATAGCTACAAACCTCTAGATTAAAAATCCATGTTCAAAAAAATTATTTTTGATAATAGGCGCAAGTTTTAAAAGGGCTTTTTAACCATCAACTTTTGTAAATTTAAGTAACGCAAATAACATAAAAAAATTAATGGAAGTTTCATCGGTCATTACTATGGCAATTGTTTTTCAAATTAGGCGTGACATGGTCACGGCCTAGCATGATCATAAAATCCGCCTGTGTGCGACCCTGAAAAAATCAGCTCTTCTCCGGGGGCTGAAATTTACATTGGGTCTTATGGGAGGTCAGACGTTTTTTTATGATATTTTCAAAATGGCACTACAGATTTCCGCGAAATTTCAGCCAAATATTCTTAGACACCATCCCGATATTCCACCAAAGTTTTGTAAAGAAGCAACATGATTAAATCTTCAAGATTTAGCATTCCTCCTTTTGAATTCAAATTACCCGCCATGTACCACATGTTATAACTGTTATATTTGGCATATATTTGACTTTGTCATCTTTGATTGTCACATTGAGTTCTGCTTTAAACTTAATTTTTGTGTGAGCTAATAAAGCGGCTCTGAAAAATTAAGGATTACTATAGATTAAAAAAAAATTTTCTGAAAGAATATAGTAAAAACAATCTCAAAACTGGCTTTATTAAAAAAAAAATCAAATATTCATGAACCGTCATTCCAACTTCAATATTTTAAAGACAACCAGCTGTGTCGTAACGTGACCATCAAGAAAAAATCAGCCCTGGATGTGACGTCAACAAAGTGGAGGATCGTGGCCCGTTCGTTTTGATAGCCCTGACCTGCGCAGATTGGAGGAAATAAAGAGAAATTGAGATCCACCATTTCATCGCCAACTTTGACAGAAACGATTTAAAAGGCATTGAACTAAACTCGTGGTAGAACATCGTATGTAGGCTCTGATATCAACTCAAGACATTTGACAGAGCGTCACTGCCTATTTTCGACGGCGACCTCTAGGGGTTGCGGCTTATACTAGGCTTGTAAGGGCACAACATTTTGTAGCCTGTCGACGCAGCTGTCGTGATTCAGTGACCCCATATCGCAGCCCACGAGAAAGACCGGCCCGGGCGCGGAAATATAACGTGGCCGTAGGAGGGTCAGAAAAGAACGCCTCCTGGCCAGCTGTAATTATAAAACATGTGTGTTTTCAGTTTTGGTATGTTTGTTTACGTCGAATTTTTTAAAATTCAGGCACGAATTTTATGTGAATTTAATCAAAGTTATAAAAATAACGCAGCCCAAAAAGACTGTCGTGATCTGCGTTAAAATAATTATTGGCTAATGAATAAATTAAAAAGAAAATACCTATAAGATAAACAATGCCGCGAACGTGTAGTGTTGTTGGTTGTCGGTCCAACTATAAAAGTGAAACCGAATATGTGTCAACTTTTAATTTGCCAGTGGATAAACAAATGCATGAAATTTGGTTGCGAAAAACTCCTAATGATTTAAGTATCTTAAAACGTCCACAAGTTTGCATCAATCATTTTCCTAACGAGCAGGTTATTTGGTTTGATAAGTGTGTTGTAAATGGAGAGCTAGAAAATGTTAAAAGACAAAGACCCAAATGAACAGAAAATGATGTACCTACGAATTTTATGTTTCGAAATACCTAAGTAGACAACCTCTATCTACTATTCGATTAGCTGATGTCGAGAGGCAACAAATGGAAACTGCAATACAAGAAAGTCTTGAAATACTTCAAGCTCATAAGAAATCAAAAGTTTTATCAAATATTGAGGACATTTCAAAATTTTATTGTTCATTCTAATACTAAAATAAACAAAAATTGGATTTTAACTCAAGAACATGACACAGTCTGCCTGTGCCTGATGACATTTTGAACAACAATCCATCACTGTTAGCATCTCTAGTTGTTCAGGGAGATATGTCATTTTTTGTAAATGTTAACAATGTGTCCATACCAAAAAACAAACTGCCAAAAAATGTAGGAGTTTTATTTTTGGACAGCCCCGATAAACTTGAAAGCTAATGCAGTTTATTAAAATGAAAGTTGTAAACGGGAAAGAAGTGGTAAAAGATAAGATTGATTAAGTAATAGACATCCTTAGTGACATTTTCGATAGTGACAGTGAAAAATGTGTTCAATTTTCATTTCTTATTGAACAATTAGGTCTCTTGAAAAGGTCACCTGAGAATCGAAGATATTGTGTATACACTTTAATGTTGGCTACATCTTTGTTTATCCAGCCATCCAGTGCATACATGTCAATTTACAAAACTAAGGTAATATGTCTTCTGCACCCTCGCAATAATAACAATACTGATTTGTAAAATATCGTTAACAGACTTTGTGAAAAACTTAAAGCTTAAGTTTGTTATGTCCAATTTTAAAAGACTTGTATAGATTTGAAGTACCTAACGATATTATGTACCTAATATATCTACCTGAAGATATTAGAGTGCAAATTTTATATAATTTTTTATTTTATAGATTCAGTTCTTTTATCCATAATAAACACATACATCAGCAAAATATTTTTTTCAATTTTTGCCTATATGCGAACAAAAAAATTTGGTTAATTTATTTAAATTGTGTAAAAACAGATAATATATTAAGCAATACAATAAGAATCCTGGAACTCCTAACATCACGTGACCGCCGACTTCCTTATAACGCGCCATGGCCGGTCTTTATCGTTGGCTGCGCCCCATATGCTTATTCACCATTATGCCCTCTAGGGGTAACCGCTTGTACTTAATATATGTGAAAAAATGGCGGCCAAAGTTCCGTCGCCTCTATTGAAGATTGCGCAGTAGCCGAAGCGCTATCTAATTATTTTTCTATATCTCTGATTTAAATTAACCCAACCGCTATTTCTAAACTTTTAAAGGGTTCTTTATATTTCTATTGTATGGTTTCTATTGCTGGTGTTAGCCCGCGTTAGAAAAACGAGAAATGCAATGGACTGTATAAATTAATTAATGAAAACGCGAGCAAACATAATTATATTGATATGAATTACGAAATAATCAAACGTCCATAGGTAAAATATTGGTGTCACACAACGGTAATCAGAGACAAATGCACTCACCACTTTTGCAGCCAAATTCTCCACTTCCAAGGGGCCCCTGATTGGATCTAATGATGTCACCACGTAGCTGAAGGGCTGAAGTTTCTAGTTCTATGCTTCAGTACACAAAAATCGAGCACTTTCAGGTGTAGATATTTGAAATAGTTGGAGAACGAAATTAACACGCCATTTTCTCTAGGCGATTGACAAGGATCTCACTGGTTGTTGGTGCGCATGTCCAAATACGCGAAATGCGCTTTGTCCTTCATACAATTGTGTGTTTTTAAAAATATATATAAACAACCGCGAAATTTAGCGGGAGCTAACATAACTGCCCTCCAAAACACACAATTTTAGAATCTCAACCGGACAGATATAGATATAAGAAAAAGAATCGACCGATAAATATAAATGACTGAAAACAGATAAGTATCGTAAGTTTATTTAGAGATAACGAAATCCCGAAAAAAGGCAAAACAAACAAACAAAAAATTCAAAAAAAAATTAAAAATAAAAAAACCTATTGTAATACCCGGTAAAAGGTAGAAAATTAAAATTACTTTTAATTTGGCAAGAGGCACAGTTTTACAACTGGCCGCTTATAAACACCGGTAACCGTTTTTACCGTCGCAACACGCACCTGACCGTCCCCGCCGGGATGCAGTTCGATGACCCGACCGACCGGCCATTTCAAAGGCGATTGAATGTGATCACTTGTTATGATAACCAAATCATTTAATTTGATATTTGGGGACGAATCAGCCCACTTGTGTCGCTGTTGTAGCGTATGCAAATACTCTATAGAATACTGTTTCCAAAAATCATTATGTAGTTTTTGGATTAGTTGCCATCTCGAGAGCCGATTTAGGGGAACCTCGGACAAATCTGACTCCGGAATTTCTGAATTAAGGGGTTCAGTGTCAAAAAATGCCCAGGGGTAAGAGGTTGAAGATCGTGTGGTTCTGAAGAGGCAGGAGATAAAGGGCGACTATTAAGTACGGCTTCTATGCGACAGGTAAGGGTGGACATCTCCATGATAGACAACATCTGGTCGCCGGCAACTCGTACAAAGTTAGTTTTAAAACTTTTGACGCCAGCTTCTGCCAGGCCATTGAAATGTGGACTGAGAGGAGGTCCCAGATGCCAACGAATAGAAAGTCTGGTGGCAGCACTTCTTGCGTAATCCAGTAATTGGTTACGAAACCCTATAAAATTACTGCCTTGATCTGACCAGCATTGCGTCACGCTTCCGCGTCTGGAAATGAATCGATGGAATGCACCTACGAACCCTTCGGTGGACAGTTCCATGGTTAATTCCAAATGCACGCAATGTGTGGCCGTACAGACAAACACACAGACATACGATTTGAAAGCTTTACAACCACGGTAACGATGAGGAATCACAAAGAAAGGTCCACAAAAGTCGATAGCTACACTCGAAAAAGGTTTAAGTTGATTGATTCGATGAGCGGGAAGTGAACTCATTATGGGCGGTCTATAGGGTTTAGGGTTGATTCTAAAACATTGCAAGCACTTGGATATGGTTCTTTGAATTGCCCGTCTGGCAGATAATATCCAAAATTGCTGTAAAAGCAGATTATGTAATGTTTTAAACCCAGGATGAAGATATTGTCGATGAGCGAACTCGATAAGAAGAGTAGTTAAACGATGGTCACTCGAAAGTAAGACGGGGTGTTTTGCAGAATAAGACAAAAGGTCAGATTTTTGTAATCTGCCACCGACTCTAATGATATTATTCTTATCAAGAAAAGGTGAAAGTTTTCGCAAAGGTTTCGGTATTGGTTTATCCTTAGATAACGCGGAAAAAAGCTCAGAAAAACAAGAACCTTGAACGCGTTTGATAAGAAGGTGTAACGCACTTTGCATCTCACCGGTGGTAGGAAAAACAATATTCTCAAAAATAACTTTTTGGTCCGGCGGCTTAGTGGGTTTTTGATAGGAGTGGGTTTTTGATAGGAATTGTTTGAAAAAGGTTAACTATTCCAAGGACATAATAAATGATACGTTGAATTTTTGATATAGATGAATATTTGATAAGAAGCTGATCTAAGAAGTTGACATCAATTATCGCATTGCAACAGACTTTTGGCTTTTCCTCCAGATTAATATCTCCGAAATCAATCGGCATTTTTGATTTATGAAAATCGGGCCATTCGTTTTCGGGAGACCACAAAAACGACGGTGCGTTCCACCACATGTCATGTGACATGAGCTGTGAAGGGGTGGCCCCTCGTGACGCAATATCGGCTGCATTCAAAGCAGAAGGAATGTAGCGCCACGAGTTTGAGGGAATGATTTCTTGGATTCTACTGACTCGATTTCCAACAAAGGTTTGCCAGCGATTAGGAGGAGATGAAAGCCAGTGCAATACGACTTGCGAATCGCAGAAAGTAACGATATTTGTAAAAGTTATTTTTCCTTCATAGCTAGATAAAACGAAGTCAATTAATTCGCTTAAAAGAAATGCGCCTAGGAGTTCTAGCCTAGCCAAAGTTTGTGACTTTATAGGCGCGACCCTAGATTTTGCAGATATGAGAGAAACAGATATATTGTTTTCCTCTTCTACACGAAAATATACGACGCCTGCGTAGCCTCGAATTGAAGCGTCACAGAAGCCGATGATTTGACAGGTATTGGTTTTTGACAGTTTGATTTGTCGGGGTAATTGAAAATTGGAAAGAAGCGGGAATTCAGAACGAAGTTTGTTCCAAGAGTCGATGATAGAAGAATCTGGTTCTTCGTCCCAGCCTATTTTAGATATCCACAACTGTTGCAAAATAAATTCTGCTTGTAGCAACAAGGGACAAAGAAAACCTAAGGGATCGAAGATTGTCCCTATGATAGATAAAATAGAACGTTTGGTTGGGGGTTTGTCCATTATTCGGCATTGATAAGAAAAAATGTCGTTTTTTGGATGCCATTGAAGTCCAAAACTTTGATAAAGTGGGGTTCGTCCTTGTCGAAAGAGAGAGGCATTTGACGATCGGACTCTGGCAATGTTGCCAATAACTCAGGACAATTGCTTGCCCATTTTTTAAGTTCAAATCCTCCCGACTTCAACAAATCGTTGAGTTCTGTTTGAAGGGAGAGAGCTTCAGAAAGCGAAGGACTAGTTCCCAAGATATCGTCGATATAGATTGACGTTTTTAGAACAGTACTAGCCATAGGAAAACGTTCCTTTTCTCTCTCTGCCAGCTCATTTAAGGTACGCATGGCTAGAAAAGGTGAGCATGTCATGCCAAAAGTGACAGTAGAAAGTTCCCACACTGAAAGTGGGTCCTGTGGAGAAAACCTCCACAATATCCTTTGATAAGGACGGTGATAAGGATTGATAAGGACTTGACGGAACATCTGTTTGATGTCAGCAATGTAGGCATTAGGATTAAGACGAAACGTAAGGAGTAAAGAAGCAATATCCTTTTGAAGTTTCGGTCCAGATAACAATGTGTCATTGAGACTAATATTTTTTGGGGTGACTGCCGAACAATCCCACACTACCCTTAATTTTGTACTTAAGCTTTCCGGCTTTAGTACGCAATGATGTGCAAAAAAACACGATACGTCGACCTTTGGTTGACTAGATAAAACTAAACTCATATGATTAGAATCGATATAGTCTTGCATGAAACTTGAATAGGCAGTGTACAGATCAGGATTTTTGATTAATCTATTTTCTAGAAGTAAAAATCTACGATAAGCTTGCGGATAAGTATTTCCTAGGTCAGGGTTTATTTTGTCTTTAAACGGAAGATCTACCATGAATCTACCGCTCGGTTGCCGTAATACACTAGCAATAAAAATTGATTCTGCTTGTTTTTCTTCCTTTGATAAGATTTGTTTTTTAGGCAAATGTTCGATTTCCCAAAACCTAGGGAGAATGACCTCTAAAGGAGGTGAATGACTCGTTAAAAAACAACTGGTTCGTTCCGTAAGACTACCTAGTTCGTCAAACTTTCCCATGACGACCCAGCCAAAGATAGTTTCAAGGGCTGAAGGCTGCCCCACCTGTCCAAGAACCCTGCCCTCCTTGAATATCTGTGCGAATAGCTCGCAACCAATAACCAGGTCCACAGGTCTAGATTTGAAATAAGATGGGTCGGCAAGTTTAAGGTTTCCCAAGTGTTTCCACTGATTATCGTTCAAAGAGAATGTAGGCATATTGGAACATAGTTGTGGAACAACAATTGCTTCGAAATTAAGTAAAGGAGTGACTTGTCCTTGTGGCTTAATGTGACATTGAACGAGCCCTTTGGACGTGAAAGAAGACATCTGATTTAATCCGAATATTTCAGTGGTGTAACTTCGCCTAGGAAGATTAAGACGCTGAATACACTTTTCACTGATGAATCCTGTCTGTGATCCAGAATCAAGCAGTGCCCTTACAGGTTGAAAATTTCCGCAACCGTCCATAACATCTATTATGGCGGTGCATAAAAGAAAGGTACCTGAAGGTCCTGAGGCATTTAATGACACATGAAGATTATTGACAGGTGGTGTGTGAATGACAGGACTAGTATCTTGGCTTCCAGACTCTTGATTAGTTTCTAAGATATGAGTTAAAGTGTGGTGCCTTTTACTATTGCAAGTCCTGCATGAATATTTTAAATTGCACGTATCTACACCATGCAGGGGATGAAAACACGCTAGACATAATTTTTTCTGCTTGACGAAAGATAGGCGATCGATAGGTGAGAGATCAAGAAATGTTTGACATTTCGAAAGCACGTGACCTTGATTACACCGGAAACATTTTATTCCCGTACTTGAATTAGTTGAGGTGCCAGCCAGTCCTATAAAAGGCGAATTGGATGATTTATAGGTAGGCTTTTGCCCAAACTGATTTCGCATAGAATTTGAATTTTGATAGGTAGGCTTTTGCCCAGACTGATTTTGCATAGAATTTGATTTTTGATAGATAGGCACCTTTTTGGGTGCTGTAGATTGAGGAAGTGATTCCAAAACTTTACATCTTTTTTCTAGAAATTGAAAAAGTGACTGAAAAGTGGGAATTTCGGTATTAGTATTGGCGTGACTCATTTCGAAATTTGAACGCGTCGGAGTATCCAATTTTTCTAACAAAATGAAAAAAATAATAAAGTCCCAACTGTCAACGTCAAAGCTAAGTGATTTTAAAATTTCTAGGGATTCAGAAAAGGTGTCAATTAAATTACGTAATTCTTTAGCTGACTCGTTTTTTAAGGTGGAGTTCATAATTGAGCTTAAAGCATCATTTGCGAGGTCTCGCTTGTTTTGATATCTATTTGTCGTAAGCAATTTTATAATTTTGATCAGATAAGCTAATCCCTGATATCAATTTTAAAGGCTCATCCTCGAGATATGAAAATAAATATTGAAGTTTTCGAACGTTACTTAGACTTTGATTTTGATCTATAATGTTATTAAAAAGATCGAAAAAGCTTGGCCATAATTTTTTATCACCTCGAAATATGGGAATACCTAACTCTTTGAGTTTTGGAGTTTCGTTTTGTCGAACATATGATCCCGAAAAGGATGGGGCCACAACCGGAAATATTTTAGAGTAAACCCCCTTACACGCATAAAAATATTTACGAGCTTCTGAAAGGATAGCATCCTGCGTTTTAAACTCCTCGTCGTCCGCGTCGTCTATCAACATAATGACGTCATTATGCGCCAGCATGCATTTATCGAAGGTTTCATCCAAATCGGAATGCCTCACTTGAAACTCGTTTCTCGCTTTTTCATCCTTTGCCGCGGTCTGTGAAAACACATAACACTCGGTGATCGCAGATAAAAAACCCTTGCGTTTTTGTACGGCTTTTTTGACAGACATGATTTTACCTTTGAAATGACGAAATTGTCGGTAAATATACAATTAACGCTAAATTAATGCTTCTGAAATAGAAAAATGACGAATTGTCGAAAATATGCACTAATTTATCGCAATTGATGAAAATTGTTTTAAATATCGAAATGATATGAAACACCCTAACACATAAATGAGAAATGTTTTTGTTTGTTTTGTTTTGTGGTTCCTTCGCTTTGTTTACTGAATGACCACGCGCTACACACGTGCTTGTTTATACCACGCGGACTTTCTCTCGTTTCAATACGATGCGAAAAAATTCAAGGCCGCCTTGTTTTCGGCTTGCAAATAATTATTAATACCGTCGTATGGATTTATTATTTAAAAATAATTCGGCTCGAAAAGGACCACTTATGTTAGCCCGCGATAGAAAAACGAGAAATGCAATGGACTGTATAAATTAATTAATGAAAACGCGAGCAAACATAATTATATTGATATGAATTACGAAATAATCAAACGTCCATAGGTAAAATATTGGTGTCACACAACGGTAATCAGAGACAAATGCACTCACCACTTTTGCAGCCAAATTCTCCACTTCCAAGGGGCCCCTGATTGGATCTAATGATGTCACCACGTAGCTGAAGGGCTGAAGTTTCTAGTTCTATGCTTCAGTACACAAAAATCGAGCACTTTCAGGTGTAGATATTTGAAATAGTTGGAGAACGAAATTAACACGCCATTTTCTCTAGGCGATTGACAAGGATCTCACTGGTTGTTGGTGCGCATGTCCAAATACGCGAAATGCGCTTTGTCCTTCATACAATTGTGTGTTTTTAAAAATATATATAAACATCCGCGAAATTTAGCGGGAGCTAACAGCTGGTATTATAGTTCTTTCATTTCAAAAAGCCACCAAAAAAAATTTGAACTGTGAAACCCATTATGGAACCCTAAACAAATAAAAGAGAATATGGGCCGGACTGGGAACGGTTTATAGTATATAGTCAAGGAAAATAAAACGTTTAATAAAAGTTGCTGCTTAATGCGTATAATAATCATTAATAGCTAGGTACTATATACTATAAAGCTTGCCCCTGTAATATGTGTAATACGTTCGTATATTCTGGAACGATTGCCGCAATGTTTTACTAAAAGTTGCGTTTACATATCAAGATTAATATCTTGAGTTTTGCTCGTACAGTGTGTTTTTAAAAGTTCTGCTTTGCCCTTTGGATATTTTCACCTTCCTAGCCCGCGTAGTAATGGCTAAAGAGAAGGTATTATTTTCGACTATTTGAGATAACGCCAAAAATGTGTTATTTGTATGTATTTTGACCTATCCTAGCAATATCGTCGTAATGCCTGTCTGTGTCTGTGTTTATATTATTTCTGTACGTAACACGATAGCTCCTAAACCGCTGAACGGATTTTTTAAAAGTTTTCAGGTAAAATAGTGTTTGATACTCTTACGAGCTGATTAGATTTTGCTCAAAATCCATTAATGCTAATGAGTTTTTTGATAATTAAAAATGCTAACTTTTTAACGGAGCATTGTGTCAATACACTGTTTTCGAAATGTAGCAGACTATATTTTCTTCAATAATTCGTATTATTACCAAACTACCAATTACCAATTATTACCAAGAGCTTTAGTATCTAAGATATTTACAAAAAACTGTTTTCAAGGCTAATATATTATTATGATTTCACTTGAAGTATGTTAATAGGCTAGCTAGGAAGGGTTAAGGTTTGGTTCCTGTAAAACCGCAGACTCTAATGGTACCACACACTTCTTCTCCTCATTGGTCCTCAAATGGTCTCCAAAATTTTTTTTGTGGTGTTTCAAATGGCCGCCAAAACGCCATTATTAATATCACTTACTAGGTCCTCACTTATAGAAACAAACTAAAATATACAGGTTTATAATTGTTATTATTCATAATTATAATGAAAATGTCACAATAATAATTATATGAATTCAAATCCGTAATATAAGCACTACCGCTAACAATTTTAAAATGAGTTTGACCCTGTATTAAAGAATGCAGGTACCTTTCGAAAGCCTTTGTTATATTTCGAGAAGGAAATAGGTACTTATAGAATGGAATAAGGTACGTTCAAAACTTTAACTTTAAAGAATGAAGTATACTTAGCCATGCTTAAAACACAGAAATTCTTCCCAAAATGTAAAAATAAATTTTCAATTTTTGACTCCTGGAAACTCCGAAACGGTTATTATGATTAGGTGGCGCGTGCCAATCTTTTGTGATATTTTTTTTGTGCTTTTTGAAATGACAGGACTATACCCTTGTTTGAAAAATGTTTGAAAAACCGAACCGAACCGAACCTAGTTGAGAGGCTTAAACTCAAAAATCGTGTCCCCTAGAATAGTTATGGAAGATTTTTTAAAACAGCCTTAGATCGATTGGTAATAGATCACACAATTTAAAATCACCAGGTGCTGTCCTCGAATTTGAGTGAGAGGGCCTGTGTACCGTCATAAATCCAAGATGGCGGCTTTTTCTCCTGTTTTTTCATAAACTTTGGCTTTAACTTTCGCTAAATTAGTTTCACAGGTAGAACTGTTAAAACGTTTTTTTGTTTGCAAGGAAACAAAAATTAATGTCGTGAAGGAAAAAGCTTTATATCTTCAAAACTAACAAGATAAAAAATTTTTGAGAAAGAAAATTAGTAACTTTTTTTTTACTTGGAGAAAATAATTGAAGAAGGAAATTTTAAACTACCTCTCTGAAATCTAAATTTTTTAGTCACAGGGTGTTTGCCTCAAATTTGAGCAAGAGCGCTTGTGTGACGTTATAAATCAAAGATTGCGATTATTTCCATGTTTTTTCAGAAACTTTTGCTTTTAAATTTACATAAAAAATGTATAGGTTATTGTTGGCAAGAGGACATCAACTTAACTGACGTTCAAAAAAGCCTTATGCCATAAGAACAAAAAAAGATATTGTTATTTTGTAAATATTTAAAAAATTATAAAAAAATAGGGTGTCTGACAAATTTTAGAAAGAGTTTAGAATGATATAAAGATCCCTAATTTGCTACGCAAAATTATTAAAATAGTATATTTTATCATGACTCCATTTAAAATCAAGTTTTCTAATTTCCGATTTGAATTTGCCGCTAAAACGCTGGCGCTGCAATGACGTCACAGCGCAGTAAACTCGCGGAAATATTTTGGTCTGTGTTTTTACTGTTTTTTATGTAAAAAAATGTCCTATAAGTGGTGTGTAGTGCCTCAGTGTTCCAATACTAGCAACACCTGAAAAACTGTTTATTCATGTGCCTACAGCAGTAAAAGAACATTCCCACCTATCCTATACTGTTCAAATTTGGGGCGGGGCATCTGATTCAATTAAAGTGTTTCGTAAAAAAAGACTGCAATAAGAAATATTTCATTTTCCCATCATCTAGCCCACTGTAGACCATTGTTTATCAGTATGAAAATAATGACTTTAACTTGTTTGTATATTCTAGAACAAGTTAAAGATATTCACGCTAATAAAGCTTCACATCAATTTAATAGTGATTTCTATAACACAAGATCAGCAAATAACATAAGGATTCCATATTATCGACTTACGAAATCTATAAAAAACTCGCTAAATTTTTCACTATACAATGCACTACCACTGTCTGTTCGTGCTTGCAGTGATAAGACATTTAAAGAAACGATAAAGCAATATCTTTTAAAGAATGCGTTTTACACAATCGATGAGTATATGCAGACCACCAGGAATAATAAAGTTTGTCTTAAGTTCTACTGTCAAATGTTTTATACAATTTCTTTGTATCTTTTTACTACTTTAAGTTTTTGACGAAACCCATATTGCATATTGTAATTTTTGGTGAATAAAGGAACTTGAACTTGAACTTGAAAAAGTGGCTAGAACTTGAAATCTTGAACTTGAATCCCATAGCATTTAAGTGTACTAAGTATTTTAAAATGTCATTTTAAAAAACTTTCGACTTTGGTTGGTAGAAAAAATTCAAATTAAATGTCTTAAGGGTCTTTTCCGATTCAAAACGTACACAGGCAGACAGAAATTCATAAGTAGCATTAATAAATTCAAATCTCGTAATCTAAAAGTTACAATTCCCTCATTTATTCATATCCTAAATTCCAAGCACTCCACATCCTTTGTATTGTTATGTTTACATTCAAAATATGTAAACCCTCGGACCCGGACCCAAGAAAGCAACTAACACACTGCTGCTGCTGCTTTAGGTCCTGCCACACTAATAATGCCCGCAGGGTAATTTCCTGAGCCGTTATTATGGCTCTAAGGTCCTAATTGGCCGGGACTGTATTAAATTAGCACAACCTCTCAAGCAACTTCTTGGAAATATCTATTGTAAACTTATAAGTTTATATGTTTCCATTTAAGACGTTAAAACATTATGTAGAAACAATAAAAGTAAAGTGAAAGATAGTGGGGGAGGTTTATATCCAAAGATGGATCGAATAATGCTAAATCATAACAAAAACATTTCATGTTAAAAAAAAGTACGCGAAAATGGTATTCCGTAAAAAGAATTGAGATAAAAGTAAAGCCAAGTTCTTCAATACAAATTTCAAAATGAAAGGTTCTTACTAGTTTGGTTTTTTTTTTTTAACTTTGCTATTACAGCTAAATTTTTTATGTGCAATTTAGCACTGTGCCTAGGAGTCTTTTGCAGCCGTAATAGTGAAATTTATGCAGCTACTGAGTCAGATATTCTTTTCGTTTTAGTTTTTTTAAATAGTCACTCATAAATATTCAAGCATTTTTCTACTTAAATCATGAAAAAATGCCTGGACTATTATTCAGTGAGCTGAATTGCAAAAATGTCATTTTAATATTCAGGGTGTCCAATTACCAAAAATCTTACAGTTGATTAAAGTGTATTTAAACTAAGAAGTTAAAAAAATTGTACAAATAATTAATGTGGTTATGTGTATTTCCTAAATGAACAACCAGGAATAACTTTTTTTTTTCTATTCGATAAAAATAGAATCAAAGGTTAATATTGTTCTAAAAATTATTAATAAATGGAAGCAAGTTTCAAAAATACGACAAGAAAATATTGTGTATATCAAATGTTGACTAAATGAGATTGAACCATACATGATGTAACAGGAGGCCAGTGTGACAGTGGTACTGTCACCTCAAGTGGCCAAGGCTTAAATGTTGTGAGCTACCAACTTAGGCTACAACTTATATAAATTATAAAAAGATTAAATGTTATTACTTATTTGTTCTCGAAAGGGAATTTGACGATTATTGGAGGAAAAGTATGCTATAAACGTTTTTCTCAAATGTAAAAATAATGTAGGAAAATCATACATACCTTTTCAATTTTCTTCTTGTAGCTTCACACTTCCACTTCTTATATTTATTAATTGAATATCAACTTTTTACTACTATTAAGCGTTTGTAGTCAAATATTTACACCTCTTAAACTTTTAGGTTTTATAAACCTTTTATATATTTGTTGTAAATATATATATTTATCAACATTATAAACGTTGATTGAACAGGTGAAACCATTCAATCAATTGTTTAATTTACTTAATATTACTGTTTAGGTTTGGGATATATTGTTGATTAAAAATGCCGATTTTAGGGCAACGAATGGTTTGTATTTTGTTGTTCAAAAACCATAAAACAGATAAAAACATTATTTCAAAATACTGGAAACAGTAATAATTAAAAGCTTTAAATATAATAAACTCCAAAAGAAAAGACTAATATGATTATGAATAATAAAGATAATAGCTTATACAAAGTTAAAATAATTGATAAATTTCCCCAGTTGAAATAAAACCCCCCTTAAGAAGTGTGAACGAAAGCGTAACGAACCAAGCAAAGCGCAACTAAAGAGTGATCTCCCTCCCACTTTCGAAAGTTTCAGTACCCTGCTCTCTAGGCGTTCTTAGCTTGCCGCTGGCTGATTGGTCTAAAATCTAGGCTTTCTTTAACGGTTTTCTTGTCCAAGACAAGCCACTCTGCTCTACAGACATTCTTGGTTGCCGTGGTCTAAAATTTAAGCTCTCTCGCATTGGCGAGAAAGACAAAGAGACAAAATACCACCGCAATTCAAAGATGCGTGGAAAATCGATAAAGCTCATACAGTGTGTTTTTTAAAAGTAGAAAATAGTTTAGCTAATTTGTTTCCAGTTACAAAACATGAATTATTTTGATGTTAGTGGCTCAAAGGACATATTAGCCGAATACAACTTTTATTAAAATACAGGGAACCTGAAAATATGCCAAAAAACAAGTCGCCGGAGTTGCCATAAATTTTTCTTAATCTTAACCCAGTCTTGCATATAATTAATGCTTGTTGATGACAAAAACAATATTTAATTAAAAATCTTTAAAAAATTATAAATGGTAAAAATACCATTTATATTCAAATCCCGTTTTGTTACAATGATAAAAAGCTGATAAAAAATTGTATCCTTTGCCACCCCGAAAAGAGAAATCCCACTCCTGATACGTGTTTGAAAATGCATTTTCGGCCCTTCTTTGTCCTTCATCAGAAATCACCCGTCTCTCGAGTAGACGTTTAAAAGATTGGGCTGCCTCGTTGTGCCTGCAATTCTTCGGCGGTTTTCCAGATTTTCGAGAACGACGCGACACAAGGCTCAGAATACAAAACGAGGTTCAATAAGCGCCCCCTATTCTGGATACCGCAACCATATACCTCTAGACAAATGACTGATAGGCGGGAACGTATGTCCTGTTCTGGTCTCAAACACCTGTATTTACCAAAATCTTAACACCAGTATTTACTAGAGGCCCTGGATACATTTGACAATTGTTTTACACCCAACAATTGTCAAATGTATCGAGGGCCTCTAGTATTTACTAAAGGGTCTACAGTGCTAAGTGCTACAATCCTAGATTTAAAAGTCTACATTTTGGTTGAAGGTTTAACTTATTTTTCCCGTAAATGCAATAGTTTTTAATATTTATATAAATTGTTCATAAATACCTTGGGATATGGGTCATCTTTTTTCGTTGTAACAAAGACATTATTTCCACACAAAGGTTATAAATAAATAAAAATAATAAAATATTTTGGTTTAACAATGGTAGTCATATTTAAACCTCCAAATGTCACTAGGAAATGTAGAATAAAAACGGTGTAAGTCAGTGTCAGCTGTCCGCTATATTTTACATGTTAATTTTTTGGACAAGTTAGCGACGATTAAACCGATGGTCGATTGTTTTAGTGAATGAGTATTTGAAAAGGGATTCTAATATATCTTGTGCTTTTTACTGTATTTAAATATTGATACGTATTTAATACGGTAATGCATCTACAGATATAGTTTTAAGTTATTTATGTATTATTTAGCTTTGAATATCTCTGTATGTAAGTTTTTTGTCAATCATGGATTATTTCTATTGTTTTTCGAAGTTTCAACCACCCCTCAGGGGTGGTACTACAATTTGAGACTATTGTTAACGGTAATCCTACGACTGCACGGACTAAGTTTCCAAAAAATGACATTTGGTTACAACATTTTTATGTGGTTTTTCTTTATTTCTAAAGTTAATTTGAATTTATATGAGATGAAACTCACTGAGAAATGCTTGCTATCATATTGCACATTAGGATGAACCAAATCTTTGCAGTTATTTTACCTCTGAGTTACATTAACGTGAACAAAAATAATAAAGTTATTTTTTACTAGAAAACAACCTCATACCATGTAACATTTATTTTGTTAAATCTACATGCATAAAGATCACTTAAAAACAAGGAGAAATCAAGCTATAAAAAGTGTTATTTTTGCTGAAGTTTCTGGTTCTGTGTATATAACTTCCTTTTTACACTCGTTATTTGTATGTGCCAAATTCACACTTGAAAAGTCCTCCACAACATGTTCTAAAACGCCATTAGATTAAGACTTCTCAAACCTACTAACTTATTTATGTTTTTTAATCAAAAAATGGCGCGAAAGCCTGTTTTAAAAGCCTTCTAGATAAAGACTTGTTAAGTAATAAGTTTCTGCGTCTTTTTTTGTAACGTTTTTTGATTACTTTTTTTAAAATTAAAAGATACGCGAAAGAAAGTTCTAAAAGTTGTTTAGTTTAGGACTACAACACTTCAAGACAATTTTAAAAGATGGCGCTCAAAGCAAGACAAAATCTCTTACATACGTTATGTTTTCTTTAAAAGCTAAACAAGATTTTTCCACAGTAAAATCTTTCACACAATATTAATGTGTCTTTATCAGGTTAATAACTGATGAGTCGTGATGGTTCATTAACTGGTGTTTGGAGTTTACAGGCCAAGGCACTCCCGGATAGATTTCGCCAAAGTGGAAGGAATAGGTAGCGCTGGTTCTAGTAAAATCTCAAAAATATTTGGTAGAAAAGTTTTAAAATTCGGTGCGAACCTAATGGGATTTTGAGGTTGATAAAAATCTACTTACTACTTGAAAATATCGTAAGAACATTGCTGTTTTGATTTGATAATTGCGTTCTTAGCCGTGTTTAGCAACGTTATTTTTTATAACCTAAGGAATGACCTCTGAAGTTTGGATGCATATATGAAATAAACTCAGTGCGGAAAAGTTAAACTTTCAAAACTAGAATGTTACTTTTCCGCACGCTCTTAAAAAAAATTATATTTGACAAAATTATTTGATTTGTCGTAATTCCTCGTTGTATTTTCAATAGAACAATTTCTGTTTATTTTATTTTGGTCACTGAAAATTTGCACCGGTAAAAATTTATATTAAAAACAGAGTGAATTTTATGCCACGATTTGTTAAAAAAAGTTGCCACATCCGGAATGGACCGTTCAGGATTCTCTAAAATAACAAGGACAAACATTTTTTAAACAATGATAAAGTAACTTAACAAGTAAAACCAACCTTGAAAATATAACAAAATATTTTTTTTCAGCATTTTAGCTCACACTACTACTATATAAGTAGTGTGAGTTATGGTGATCCTGATTTTTTCGAGAAAAAAAAAGTTGCTCCGATTTAAAAAAAATTTTATATATCTTTGCGTTTCAGATGAACCCGCATAACTCAAAAACCGCTTGTCCGATTTTAATGAAATTTAGCACCTAGGTTGGGTCTTGGGCCGTGATGGTCCCATTTAAAAATGAACACAATCCACCGAACGAACGCAAGCCAAATAAAAGGGTGGGTTGGGTAAATTTCAAAAATTAAAGTTTATGTGAAAATATGGCGTGTGTGATATCAAATAAAAGGTAAATAAGTCTGGAGTTAAACAAAATGAATTTTAGTTTATCTTAAAAAAGGGTGGAGGTAGATGTCAAAAATTAGAGTTTAAGTGAAAATATGGCGTGTGTTATATCAAACGAAAGGTAATTAAGTCTGGAGTTAAACAAAATACATTTTAGTTTTTAAAAAGAGTGGGGTAGATTAAAAAAATTAGAGTTTAGGTCAAAACATAGCTTGTGTGGTATCAAACGAAAGGTAATTGAGTCTGGAGTTGAATGAAATAAATTTCAGTTTTTGGTTATATTAGCTCACACTATAACTATAGTACCTAGTGTGAGCTTAAGTGCCCATAGATTGTCAGAGTATTTATATACTGCTCTAGTTTTTCTTTGATTAAATGAGTTTACTGTATTAATTATGGTTGGGCGGGTTGGCTGTTTTTTGCCAGGATCCATAGATGCGTTTTCATTATTTGAGTAAAACAATTTATTTATATCCAGTTCTTCCTCCTGGGAAAAAAACCATCTTTAACCACCCCTAAAACTAAATTTGACAAATTGACAAAACAATAGCATCTTTTTCATGGCCTCCTTGATGTCTTAAAGAGTAAGTATTTAAAACTTTTAAACGCATATATCTCCAAAACAAATAAAAAAAATAATCCCAAAATATATATTTTTAAATAGGTAAAAAAGATATATAAAAATCTAAATAAAGGGTATTCCATTTAAAAAAACTATCGACTTGTCAAATTTAGAATTTTTTTTGACATTCTGACAAATATTTTTAAACTTCATAAAAAATTACTTTTGTATGTATGTATCATATCTTGATATACAGGGTGTCCCATAACTAATGGTACATAGTTAAACTGTAGATTCCGAGATACAGGGTGTTAAACTTTATTTTTTCAATTCGATTTTCTTTAATAACTTTTTTACTAATTAATATTTTTGCAAAAAATGACCAGCGTGTAATTTTTTTTGAAATTGACAAGACGATTCCGTTGAAAATTTTGATACAATGTACAATGTACAGTGTGTTCCTTGGACCACTACTATTTCATTAAAATCACTGTATTTTTTTGTGCTTCGGTGTATACCAGTTTTTATGTAAAATAATGGTTTTTGCATCCTTTTTATGTAAAAAAGTTATACTGTTTTAAAGTCGCTCAGAGCAACGGTTTTTGAAATTTTTGCATTTAAAGTTTTTATTGCATGTGAGTGAAATGCCTAATTTATGTATGATACTTTCTTCAATTCTTTCTACTAATTAATATTTGTGCAAAAACTAACCAGCAAGTAGGTTTTTCTGAAATTTGCAAGACGATTCCGTTGAAAAAGTTGATGTACAATGTGCTCTTTGGACCACTACCATTGCATTAAAATCATCAGTGTATTTTTTTGGTGCCTCGGGGTATACTTAAGCAGGTTTTTAAACAGAATATGGTTTTAATTATTAAGTAATTTTACAAACAGTTCTGTAGTTTTAAGAAAGTTTGACAGAATAGACGCAGACAGCAACTTTATTGGATTTTATTGTTTTTTATTTTCAAAGCCTACTATAATAAACAATTTTAAGTTTGATTTACTATTTGTCAATTTTAAAATTTGAACTTTGTTGCTGAGAGCGCCATGGTTAAGAAATTTTATATTTTTTTAAATAAATAATAAAATATTACTTTTATCAATAATTATAATTTTCTTTCAAAACAATAAAAAAATAGTTGAATTAATAAAGTATACGTACTTACCATTTTTAAAAACATTAATACGAAGAAGTTTTTGTTCCTCATTAAAAACATCGCCCTACACAGTTGTAATTACGGACAATAACTTACAATTGTTTTAACACAGTTATGATAATTCAAGAACCATCCTGTATATTTTTTAACTTAATATTTCTTAAGAAAACATCCAATCTTAAAATGCTATTAAAATTTATTGATTATAGCTAATATGTATGAAGTAGGTAAGAATTTAATCAAAAATCTTTTACGCATACAATAAAAACTTATAAATTAAATATCTTAAAAACCGTTGCACTAAGCGACATCTAAACACTATAACTTTTTAACTTAAAAAAAATAAAAAAATTAATGTTTTTTATAGAATCTTGTATACACCGAGGAACAAAAAAGTTAGACCTATTTTAATGTAACGGTACCGAGCCAGAGAACACCCTGTATATTATTTTTATTTTTTTTAACCAAAATTAAATTGTCCATGGCCAAAAATCACCAAACCCAATTTTTTGTGCAAAATTATTAATTAGTATAGAAAGAATTGAAGAAAGTATCATACATAAATTAGGCAAATCATTCACATGCAATAAAAACTTTAAATGCAATAATCTCAAAAACCGTTGCTCTCAGCGACTTTAAAACAGTATAACTTTTTTACATAAAAAAGATGGGAAAACCATTATTTTACATAAAAACTGGTATACACTGATGCACAAAAAAAATATACTGATTTTTATGCATTGGTAGTGGTCCGAGGAACACCCTGTACACTGTACATCAAATTTTTCAACGGAATCGTCTTGCCAATTTTAAAAAAACTTACGCGCTTGTTAGTTTTTGCATAAATATTAATTAGTAAAAAAGTTATTAAAGAAAATCGGATTGAAAAAATAAAGTTTAACACCCTGTATCTCGGTTAATACGAACTTTTGGACTAAGGTAAGTATGGCTAAATCGTAATATTTTGACCCAAGGAATCTACAGTTTAACCATGTACCATTAGTTCTGGGACACCCTGTATATTGAAATATACGTTTTAGATATGGTGTAAAAATATACGGGAAAACCGTGTACCCAATGGAAGTAATTTAAGTCCCACAAAAGTAAGGTAAATGATAATGAGCCAAAACCACAGAATTTGAATCAAGAAGGACGTTTAGTACAGCAGCAGTAGCACTCCGTAAATGCAGCTTTTCATCTGATTCTAGTTCTAATGCGTATGTGGTCCTAATCCAAGTCTTCTCAGAACTGTCGCTTACGTTCAAAACCAATGGGCATAAAACATACTGAAGACTTTTATTTACGATGGCTTTTTAAGGGCACCATAACGCTTTCGCGACATCTTTTTTTTCACTCAGGGATCTCGATCCCGAAATAAGCTTGGCACATATGTATCCCAAATAATGTTTGGAATATATACTGCTGGGTAGTTATGCACACAGACAGTAATTTAATAATTTAAGGACACCAGAAAAAAATCATTTTTAAATATGTATGTGTAGAGACAGGGGTAAGACTCATAATTTTTTTGTTTTGGTTTAAACTAGTTTTCCGAATTTCAAATAGGAATATTTTTTATTTTCGAGCGCTCCAATTTAAAAAGTCCCTGACTGTACAAGGTAGTCCAAATTGGACATATTTGACAAAAAAGGCACATTTCTAGAGGAACTAAAAAAAACATACATGTTACGAGCCCGAATTTCGTAAAAAGACTAATGCCGAAAACCGCACATCGATATTTTGAGCTACTTACAAGATATAGTTTTTTATTTGGAGCATTTTCGACCCATCCCCGGGTCTTGTTTATTTATGATTATTTTTTGATGTGATATTTGCCTCCAAAGCTATTGTGTGAAAAAAAAACGATTTTTATATGCCATTAGAGTAAAAGCTATATTGACCGCGAAGATTCTGCTTAGAATAATAAATAAGCAAAAAATAGGAAGAAAAAACTTAGCAGTAGTGCAAAGTTGGTAGAGGCATCTCACCTTTTTAGCTCACACATATACTATACTATAGTAGTGTGAGGTATGGTAATCCTAATTTTTTCAAGAAAAAAAAAGTTGCTCCGATTTCAAAATTTTTTATATATCTTTGCGTTTCAGATGATTTTGAAACTTTCTGTCTGTCTGTCTGTCTGTCTGTCTGTCTGTCTGTGTGTCTGTATGTCTGTCTGTAACGACCAACGCGCATAACTCAAAAACCACTTAGCCGATTTTAATGAAATTTGGTACCTAGGCTGGATCTTGGGTGGAGATAGTCCCATTTAAAAATGAACAAAATCCACCAAGTACAAGCCAAATAAAAGGGTGGGGGTAGATTTCAAAAATTAGAGTTTATGTGAAAATATGGCGTGTGTGATATCAAACGAAAGGTAATTGAGTCTGGAGTTAAACAAAATACATTTTAATTTAGTTTAAAAAAAGGGTGGGGGTATATTTCAAAAATTAGAGTTTAGGTGAAAATATGGCGTGTGTGATATCAAACGAAAGGTAATTGTGTCCGGAGTTAAACAAAATACATTTTAGTTTTTGTTTTTTTAAGGGTGGGGGTAGATTTCAAAAATTTAAGTTTAAGTCAAAACATGGCTTGTGTGGTATCAAACAAAAGGTAATTTAGTCTGGAGTTGAATAAAATATATTTTAGTTTTTAGTTATATTAGCTCACACGTACACTATAACTATAGTACCTAGTGTGAGCTTAGGGGCCCATATTTTTTTTTTTTTTTTTTTTACACCATTCAACAGATTACATCCAATTACAGAATGGGGGTCCAGATATATAAATATATATATATATATATATATAGGTATAAGGCAAATTTTTCAACAAAATTAATTTAAAAAAAAAAAAAGAGATTACTTAAACTAAAAAAAAAAAAAAAACTAAAAAATAAAAAATAAAAACACAATACTTTAGCTTAAAGTTAGATTACGCATTTGTTTAATCGAAGCTACACTGCTGTTGAATACATCAAACCGATTTTGATTTCTGTTGTAGGATTCACAAATTCGGTATAATGGCGAGTGTTGTAAGATGTTTGTTCTAGCTTGGGGTAGTGCAAACGTACGATTGCTCCTGCCGGCCAATCGTGGTACTTGCAGTAAGATGGATTCAACGAAAAATTTGCAGTCGATAAGGTTATTTAATGCCTTGTATAAGAATACTAACTGCGATTTCGTTCTTCTGAGTTGAAGAGATTCGACATTAAAGCGATTTAGAAGATTTTCTAAAGGAATACCCTGTGCGGGATAGACCTCGTCCTCTTTGAAACAGAGATATTTAAGCAGCTTTCTTTGTACTCGCTCAATTAAATCTATATTCACTAAATAACAAGGCGACCAAATAATTGAGGCGTACTCAAGCTTTGATCGTACAAATGTATTGAAAAGTAATATGATTGTTTTTGATTGTGTAAAGTCTCTGCAATTTCTGAGGACGAAGCCAAGGCATTTATAAGATTCAGAAACCATATTCGATATGTGGGAATTGAAGGAGAGATTTTCTTGGAAAGTTACACCCAAGTCCTGGAACTCAGTGGACCTTTTGATTAGCTGGCCGTCTAATTGATAGTCAAATAGTATTTTGTTAATTTTTCTTGTGTATGATACAACATTGCATTTACTGATATTTAGAGGCAGGCTGTTGCGTTTGCACCAGTCTGATAAGATTTGTAATTTATTTTGAAACATGATACAATCCAGAAGTGAGTTTATTTCGTATTCAAGTTTGAGGTCATCAGCATATGATGCAAATTCAACGTCAAGAGTCAGAGGAAGGTCATACAAATAGGTGTTAAAGATCAATGGGCCTAAAATCGATCCCTGAGGTATACCAGAAGTCGGGACGATTGTAGCCGACCTATGACCAAGGCACTCAACATATTGTTTTCTATCTAGATAAGAGACAAGTAATTTGACTAGAGAAATATCAAAACCAAGCTTCTGCAATTTTGTGACTAAAATACCGTGATCCAACCTGTCAAATGCCTTGGCCATATCCGTATATATCACGTCCACCTGGTCGCCACAGTCAACGGACTCAGCTTGTCTCTGAGAGGTGCATAGCAAGTTTGTAACTGTAGATCGCTTTTTCATAAAGCCATGTTGACGGATTCCGATGGAGTTTTGAGTAAAATTATAGATATGTTTGTGTAGGATCATCTCGAACACTTTGGAAAATCCGTTTAGAATGCTGATTGGTCTATAGTTTGAAATTTTATTGCGATCATCTTTTTTGTGTACGGGTGTTATGCGAGAGATCTTCCAACATGTGGGGAAACAGCATTTCGAAAGAGATAAGTTTATTAATATTGACAGTGGATAAGCAAAAATACAAGCACAATCTTTGACAAAAAATGCGGGTAGTAAATCAGGTCCGATAGTCGGTTTAGGTTTAATTTTTTTAAGTGATTCATAAGTCTCGTTAACAGTAACACTCCCGATATTCAGGAATTCCATGCATGTGTTTGAAACCTCCCATTCAATTATTACGGGAGAAGATGTAAAGTAAACAGACTGAAAATAACTTGAAAAGGCGTTGCAGATATCTTGAGGGTTCATCATACTCAATGGCCTCGTCACTAGACACGACACTGGGTAGTAGAGGTCTGTTTTGTTTGTCATTTATGTAGCGCCAGAATAAGGCTGGATTATTTTTGATATTGTTTTCGCTATTTTCACAATATAATTTTTGAGCGGCCTTAATGTCGATTTTTATTGTTGCTCTAAGAGATTTGAAGTGGTCTAAATCGCCAGGGTTTTTGTGCTTTTTGTATTTATTCCAGTATTTTGATTTACGTTTAATGTTTTTTATTATGTTAGAATTGTAATATGAAGGATAGTTTTTATTTCTTTTTCGAGTTTTTGGGACAAAAACATCTAAGTGCTCATAGATTTTGTTATAGAAGCTGTCACAGGCTAAATCTACATCGGATTGTAATTTAAGAAAGCTCCATTATATTGGCAGAGTATTTTTTCTTGATCTAGAAATTTTATTTTTTCTAATTTGAATAAAAATAAATACGATTGTGTGGGTATCAACCATTATTTATTCATAATATTTAAACAAAATGGCAGTAATAAAAAAAATACTCACCAAAATCGGAAAATAAATTTTTTTCTAACTTGGCCATCTCTACCTCTAGGATTGAGTGAGATGCCCCCCCCCCCCCATGTTATAACCCTACCACAAGGGTCACAAAAATTGACAAATTTGCTACATCCATCGTGGAACCCTTGATAGTACCTCATAAGTGCGCGCTGCTGAATTAGTACCGAATTCGCCTTTCTGAACAGCCTGCATGGTTCGCTGTCATTAAATTTTCCTCTGTCCATTTGCCTCTTTCAGCACAAATTCTTTTATAGAAAGTAGGATAATATCCTAAAAAAAATCACATGAAAATGTATTGGCCATCTCTACCTACTACGACTGGGGCATCTCTACCGCTTAGTAATAAAAGATGACCTATCGTGCAATTCACAGAAACCAACAGAAACTAATTACAATCTTTTTTTTAGCTTCAGATGTTCTGTCTAACTAACTATCTAACTATCTAACTATCTTGTGAAGCGTTTTTGACACACTTCCCATTATCAGATTTGGATGAAATTTGGTACACACATAGTGGTCCCATGACAATACAACAATAAGAAAAAATATTCCCTCCACCCCTACCCCCACCCCCTTCCATAGAAAAATTTGTTTTTGACACACTTCCCTTTATCTGATTTGGATGAAATTTGGTATACATATAGTGATCCGTTAACAATACAATATTAAGAAAAAAATATCATCCCACCCCTACCCCCACCCCTTCTATACCAAAATGTGTTTTGACACACTTCCCGTTATCCGATTTGGATAAAATTTGCTATACACATAGTGGTCCGATGATAATACAACAATAAGAAAAAAATATCCTCCCACCCCTACCCCCACCCCCTTCCATAGAAAAATTTGTTTTTAACACACATCCCGTTATCCGATTTGGATGAAATTTGGTATACATATAGTAATCCTATGACAATATAATATTAAGAAAAAAATATCCTCCCACCCCTACCCCCACCCCCTTTCATAGAAAAATGAGTTTTTGACACACTTCACATTATCCGATTTGGATGAAATTTGGTATACATATAGTGGTCCGATGACTATACAACATTGAAAAAAAAAATCCTACCACTCCTACCCCCACCCTCATCTATAGAAAAATGCGTTTTTGACACACTTCCCATTATCCGATTTGGATGAAATTTGGTATACATATAGTGGTCCGATGACAATACAACAATAATAAAAAAAATGTCCATAAACATAATAATAAAAGCGATGGCCGACTGATGGAAATTTTGACGATGTTAGCACGATAAGATATCCGTATTAATTAAATATCACTATTTGCAAGAATTAATCTAGCAGACAAATGCAGAGGTACCAAACCCACCCAACCCGACCCAAGATACCCCAGCATTTCTCTGACATAGGTATGGTAGGTAAACATATCTTTGATGACCTGCTATGTTGAATATTCTTTAAGTGTTTAGATCACAAATTTAGATTAACTTATGCTTTGATTTGCGGCCATCGCTTTTATTATTATGATAATATTAGATTTTTAGAAAATTATATTTTAATTTTTGGTGCATTTTATAAAAGCTTGTGACTTAAAAATTTTTTTTACCAATTTATTTTTGAAGTTAGGATATTGTGCCGCATAAATTTAATTCTCCACTGGGCCTAATCGCGAATAAAATGCTTAAATAGTAATGCCTCTACAAACTAGACATTAAAATAGTAAAAAAATATGCACCTACCTTAAAAAATATCATAAAATTTTGTCAAAACTAAGGAATTTTTAAGTATAACAACACACACTCTGAATATAACAGGCGGATTTCACGAAAAAGCTGGTCAAAACCTAAGATCCATTTACAGCCCCCTAAAATTGCATATAGTAATAAAAAATATATGATTTATTGTTTAAAAAAGATAAAGAAGAAAAATTCTTTAAGGACCCCGCCCAAAAAAATAAAATTTGGAACTTTACTAATTAATTAAAATGCTTTCTAAAAAATCGTTGAAACCAGAATTTTGGCTGTATAAATTTATTAAGATATTGCAATATTTGATTTTAATAATTGCATAGCTCCATGAAAAAATGTTTTAATTAGCACGTAGGTATGTAAAATTCGCAACTTTTTCTGTTTTTTCCGACTTTCATTATAAATGAAGTATATTAGATAGTTTAAGTTGTGCTACGTATTTTTACGTAAGCATGAGATTTGACAGTTACGCAAGCGCACTTCGTCATACCGTCATCAAGGTCACGTTAGGAGCTGACGTATTTACGTTAGCTTACGGCAGTCTGCGGGCACCGTAACGTTACCAAAAAATAGAATTGGTTGATTGACCGATCGAAAAATGAGGCCTAGACGATAATTTTCGCTTTCAGTACAAACGATTCTTTGCAAATATATTCCTACTGTAGTTGAAAAGGCAAAAAACAAAATTGTAAGGTTGTAACACCAAAAAAACACAGTGCCGAATTCCATATTCTCTGCTATTAGTAGACTTGTTATGGTAACGTAAAAACATTCAACTTAAACTCAAATTTTGAACAAAACGTAGAGCGCTTAACGTGCAGTTTTACGTAAAAATACGTAGCACAACTTAAACTATCTATTGTCTAGCAAGAAAAATAATCTGCCAATATATGGGCCCCTACGCTCACACAATGTACTATAGTTATAGTGTACGTGTGAGCTAATATAACTAAAAAATTAAATATATTTTATTCAACTTCAGACTCAATTACCTTTCGTTTCATACCACACAAGCCATATTTTGATTTGAACTCTAATTAAAAAAAAAGATACCCACACCCTTTTTAAAAAAATATATAAAATGTATTTTGTTTAACTCCAGACTCAATTACCTTGTGTTTGATATGACACACGCCATATTTTCCCTTAAAATCTAATTTTTCAAATCTACTCCCACCCTTTTTTTCTTAAATAAACAAAAATGTATTCTGTTTAATTTAAGACTTAACTGCCTTTCCTTTGATATCACACACGCCATATTTTCACATATACTCTAATTTTTTTAATCTACCCCCACCCTTTTATTTGGCTTGCACCGAACAGATATACATACACCTAAATACACCACACAGACACACACACGGACAGACGTCACGATAAAATTGCTAAGATACAATACACCAAAATAACATATTTTCAGTGTCTTTTGTTGTCGAAAATAATACCTTTTCTTGCCATTGCTGCGCGAGCTAGGAAGGTAAAAATGAAATCAGAATACATGTGACATAATAATTATACTTTTGGTTTACAAAAACCATTGTTATTAAAGCTAAGAAAACTTATTTATTAATTTACGCATATTATGTACGTATTTCTTACTGGACAATTTTCTATATACACAAAAATTTTTTTAAACTTTTTTACTCGATCCGCATAACTCCGCAGCTGAAACTGACTTTGTTACTTAGAAACCATATGCATGCACTTAATAGGACCAAAAATGTCAATAAAGTTGGATGAAGTTGAAACATTTAGTCAAATTCTATTTCTGCAACGGTTGCTTTAAACCGGTTTAAAATATTACCAATAAAATAAAAAACAATGTTAAATATGTACAATAAATAGCTACATACCTCCAGATTTAAAATCCATGTTCAAAAAAATTATGTTTGATAATAGGCGTAAGTTTTAAAAGGGCTTTTTATCCATCAACTTTTGTAAATTTAAGTAACGCAAATAACCTAAAAAAATAAATGGAAGTTTCATCGGGGATTACTATGGCAATTGTTTTTCAAATTAGGCGTGACATGGTCACGGCCTAGCTTGATCATCAGTGATTGCACTAATAGCAATTTTACAATTAAACAGGGCTTTTTAGTGTTTAGGGGTTATCGCCAGCTTTTTCTTAAAATCCGCCTGTGTGCAGCGTTCTGCACGACCGTACAAATGTTTAAATTCGAAAAAAAATTGCTGGCCATCTCTACCAGCGGGGCATCTCTACCCACTTTGCCCTGGTACTTAAAAATACTATTTAATCTAAAGCAACTCTTTTAGTTTCTTTTTTATAAAAGGCGATACTGCTAATTTTGGTATTTTTTTGCACGGTTCCACGTAAAAATCATACGTAAATCTAAGCATATTATGATAGGCTAGCTCAAAAAATACAATAATTTTCATAAGAAATCAAAATGACCACTAAATTGTTTTGGAGGGAGCCAAATAATCCAAAAGTTTTAAAAATTATAAATTTAAATTTGGGTGAGAATCTAGTTTCTTCATTTTTACCTTCCTAGCCCGCGTAGCAATGGCTAGAGAAGTGTGCTAATAGGCTGCCTAGGAAGGGATCAGATCCATCACGGATCCACTGATTTATTACATTTAGTAAAAGTAAAAACAAAATTGTCTACGTCATGAACAGTTTCTCAGATATTTGACAAAAAGTAAGTTACTATTAATCTTAACGTTTAGGGCGTCGCGACGCTAGCTATAATGTGACGCCGAGCAAAGCACTATTTTTTCCTAACTTTAATCAAAATCACCAAAAAATTTAATATTTCAAAAGCAATATTAGAAAATTTGTTTATCCACAGAATAGTCTGGTCTGTTCGAACTCATTATTAGGATGCCAAAAATCCGTCAAATAAAGTTTTTGTTCTATTTCGCACACCCGCTGAAAAAGAGTCACAACTCAAAAATCGCCGTTATTGAGATAAACCTGCCGCCATCAACGAAATAACTTATACTTTCTTTCATAAAAGCGTCACATTTATGTTTCGAAAATTCACCGCGAGATGGCGATATGACTCTTTTATTTTGTCCAGTTTAGCTTAGAATGCATTCCCTTACAGTGTCACTTCTGACTTTATAAAAGCGTAAACGTCTGAAAAGAGTCACATTTCGAGTTGCGAAGGTTTTCGTGTGAACTATTGGTTAAAACTGACCCATATAACAAGTAAAATACTGTTCTTTTTTGTGTTGTGACTGTTTTTTCGAATTGTTCAGTGTACTTAGCATTCCGGAGGATAAGAAAAAATCTTTTGAATTTATTAGAGAATAATCACATTCCCAGTTGTTATTCAGAATTTTATAACTCGTAGTAAAAATAAATACAAAGTTTCTTCTTTATTTGTTTTCTTTTTTATATTATTTACCATCCTGCGTGATATCCAGATTTACAACGTCATGATGCCTTGTTCTAAAAAAGTGTCACAATATCGGGTTTTTGTCTTTTTTTTAACTAAAAACGACAATAATCATTTTTTCTGAGAAACGTACTGCACCAATTACATTGAGTTAATAGGTTCCTGTTGATATAAAATAACATGTTAACTCGTAATTTGCGATGTAAGTGAAAAATGAATCTCTCTAATGAACTAAATTCTTTAACAGCGATTTTCTCAAAACAATGTTTTTTTGAGTTGTGACTATTTTATAGCGGGGGTGCGATGTCAAACATTTTTAAGTGACCTTAATGTTTTACAACACATATAGTGTGACAATATTAAAGAGGTTGAAAAAGGTTTTCTTTAGCAGGAGAAGAAAATAAATAGGACGGCCTAAGTAGTTTGGAAAGGCTTTTAAATTCTAGCGGCAAGCGCGATAGACCGGTTTGAACTTAACCGTTTGGAAAAGTGTGAATGATAAGGTAATCACAGTGTGCCTGAATAAAGTATAGGTTACATAAAAATGGTTCCAAAAACTAATTGCACATTTTGAATATGGACTCTTTCCTGACTTCAGAGCCATATTCATATAAATCCTAGCTGATCCTCTTCTCGAAATTTTTGACATTTTTCTAGTTTGTCTAGGCTCCTGTCACGTGTGGCCGACCTAATATGTGAGCTCAGTTTGACTACGGGGCTTTGTTAAGCACCCATAGCAGTATAAAAAAAGTTTGGTCACGTGGTCGAACTCATGGTCGTTTGGCCGCCATCTTTAAAAATGGCCTCCAAATTAAAAGATTTTTTGTTTAAGCGTATCTCCTTACCCAGTGGTCCTATTTTAATTTTTTAAAGTTTGTTTTACTCCTTTTTAAAAGGCAAACAAATTTTATCATGACAGATTATTTGATAAATTACGTAGTTTTTGAGATATATCAAGATTATTAGTATTTCCGCTCGCAAAAGAGTTAAAATAATACCCATGCTCATTTTATTGTAGCTACAATATTATTGGCATTTGTTTTTTTTTGTTACATAGAAGACTTTATACCTTTCACAGAAAAGTATATTGACTATATGTTTTTAAAGTTCGTTGGGTGGTACCCCTAAAGACTGCCTTAAAAAGTGTGGTTTCTAAACTGTTCACAATATTATAGAAAAAGTGAATTTGCAGCGAAACGATGCATCCTAGCGAAAAACGATAAAATTAGTTTTTTATAGTACTTTTAATTTCACTTCTTCCGATGTATCACTTAGCATCCTAGCTTTGATAGGTAGCTGTGCAAGCCAGCTTTAATATACAATTTTGTAAAAATTCCATGTTTTCGTTCCAAAATCGATATTTTTTTTTAAATTGTAAAAGATATGACAATGGTCGGAAGAAGCGGAATTAAAAGTACTATAAGAAATTATTCTTAACGCTTTTCGCTACGATGCATCGTTTCACTGCAAATCCACTTTTTCTATAATCTTGTGAACAGTTTTAGAAACCACCCTTTTTAAGGCAGTCTTTAGGGGTACCAACCATCAGTCCTGCCAACCATCGAACTTTAAAAACATAAAGTCAATATCCTCTTCTGTGAAAGGTTTAAAGCCTACTGTGTAACAAAAAAACCAAATGTCAATAATATTGTAGCTACAGTAAAATGAGCATGGTTATTATTTTAATTCTTTTGCGAGCAGAAATGCTAATAATCTTGGTATATCTCAAAGGCTACTTGATTTATTAAAAAATGTGTAATTACAAAATTTATTTGCCTTTAAAAAAGGAGTATAACAGGCCTTTAAAAGTTAAAATCAGATGACTGGGTAGGGAGATACGCTTAAACAAAAAACTCTATAAAATAAATGGCGGCCATTTTCAAGGGTGGCAGCCAAACGACCATGAGTTCAACGGAGCGCCAAAAATATAGAGACTCATATTACCTGTGTGGATCTACAAAAAGCATATGATACAGTTCCAGTAGAAAAATTATGGACAGTGTTAGAGCAAACTAATATTAATCATACATACATAAAAGCGATAAAAGGACTATAAAAAGGGTCAAAATCTAAAATTAAAATTGGAAATCGACTTTCAAAAGAATTCCTGGTAACAAAAGGCTTAAGATAGGGATGTTGTATCTCTCCAACTCTTTTTAAAATATATATCGCAGTAGCTCTTAAAAACTGGAAACGTAAAGTGCACGGCATGGGAATACAACTTAACGACCGATTTACCATATACACACTACAGTTTGCTGACGACCAAGTAATTGTGGCTAATGATAAAGAAGACATGGAGTATATGATAATAAAGTTAACAGAAGAATGCCAAAAGTGGGGATTAACAGTGAACGTGGACAAGACACAGTACCTATGTATTGGAAACGAATCCAGTGAGTTAGTACTAGAAAATGGACAAACAATATCTCCATGCAATGAGTATGTATACTTAGGTGTCACCTTTGATAAGACAGGAACAGACTGTAAAGAATTGGAAAAAAGAATAGTAAAAGCAAAAAAGGTTATTGGATGTCTTAACAGTATTTTATGGAGCAGAGAGATAATAAAGAATGTAAAATTTAACATACATAAAACAATGGTGAAAAGCACGCTGTTGTATGGAATAGACACTTGTCGCGTAACAGAAAAATACAAAACAAAAATGCAAAGTGTCGAAATGGATGCAATTAGAAGATCAATGAGAATATCTAGAATAGATCACATAAGAAATGAGATCATAAAAGAAAGAATGGGAATCGAGGGAAGCATAACGGATGACATCACTAAAAGGCAACTGATATGGTATGGCCATGTACAACTGATGAACGACGAAAGATTACCAAAGCAGGTCCTAGAATGGCAACCAATAGGGCGCAGAAAAAGAGGGCGTCCTAAACTAGAATGGTAAGAGTCAATCCAAAGATCAATGAGTCAAAAAAATCTGACAGAAAATGATTGTCAGGATCGAAGGAGGTGGAGAATAATAGGCGTCGGACAACGTAGAAAAACGTTCTAAGCCGACATAGTAGTAGTAGTTTCTAAACTTGGCTATTACGGCTGCAAATGACTCTTAGGCACAGTGGTAAATTGAACATAAAAAAGTTTGGCTGTAAATGCAAAGTTTAAAAAAACATTACCAAATCAGTAAGAAATTTTCATTTAAAAATTATATTGGAAAACTTGACTTTTGAAGGAAGTTCACGAGGTATAAAGTCTTAACAAAAAAGTTTCACGGGCAAGACCTCAGAGGTAAAGAAACGCGTCCCCGTAGCTACCTTTACCCCTGAGGTCTTGCCCGTGAAACTTTTTTGTTAAGACTTTATACCTCGTGAACTTCCTTCAAATTTAAAAAAATCCAGGGCTCAGGCTGTTTTCTGGGAGCAGATTATATCTGTCTCCGTTGCGACGTCAAAATTAGCCTCAAAACCGAGGCAACCCTGACCGAAGCTGCAAATTGACAGTTGGTCCTGTTTCCTCAGTAAACACCATATTTCATATTTCTTTTTCAGTTACCCACATCATCATTTCATCTCCTTCCATTTTATGGTTATGCTCGGGCTGAATGAAGCCTAATGAGGCAGAAAAGCGTCCCCGTAGCTACCTTTACCTCTGAGGTCTTGCCCGTGAAACTTTTTTGTTAAGACTTTATACCTCGTGAACTTCCTTCAAATTTAAAAAAATCCAGGGCTCAGGCTGTTTTCTGGGAGCAGATTATATCTGTCTCCATTGCGATGTCAAAATTAGCCTCAAAACCGAGGCAACCCTGACCGAAGCTGCAAATTGACAGTTGGTCTCTCCTCAGTAAACACCATATTTCATATTTCTTTTTCAGTTACCCACATCATCATTTCATCTCCTTCCATTTTATGGTTATGCTCGGGCTGAATGAAGCCTAATGAGGCAGAAACGCGTCCCCGTAGCTACCTTTACCTCTGAGGTCTTGCCCGTGAAACTTTTTTGTTAAGACTTTATACCTCGTGAACTTCCTTCAAATTTAAAAAAATCCAGGGCTCAGGCTGTTTTCTGGGAGCAGATTATATCTGTCTCCGTTGCGACGTCAAAATTAGCCTCAAAACCGAGGCAACCCTGACCGAAGCTGCAAATTGACAGTTGGTCTCTCCTCAGTAAACACCATATTTCATATTTCTTTTTCAGTTACCCACACCATCATTTCATCTCCTTCCATTTTATGGTTATGCTCGGGCTGAATGAAGCCTAATGAGGCAGAAACGCGTCCCCGTAGCTACCTTTACCTCTGAGGTCTTGCCCGTGAAACTTTTTTGTTAAGACTTTATACCTCGTGAACTTCCTTCAAATTTAAAAAAATCCAGGGCTAGGTTGTTTTCTGGGAGCAGATTATAGCTGTCTCCGTTGCGACGTCAAAATTAGCCTCAAAACCGAGGCAACCCTGACCGAAGCTGCAAATTGACAGTTGGTCTCTCCTCAGTAAACACCATATTTCATATTTCTTTTTCAGTTACCCACATCATCATTTCATCTCCTTCCATTTTATGGTTATGCTCGGGCTGAATGAAGCCTAATGAGGCAGAAACGCGTCCCCGTAGCTACCTTTACCTCTGAGGTCTTGCCCGTGAAACTTTTTTGTTAAGACTTTATACCTCGTGAACTTCCTTCAAATTTAAAAAAATCCAGGGCTCAGGCTGTTTTCTGGGAGCAGATTATATCTGTCTCCGTTGCGACGTCAAAATTAGCCTCAAAATCGAGGCAACCCTGACCGAAGCTGCAAATTGACAGTTGGTCTCTCCTCAGTAAACACCATATTTCATATTTCTTTTTCAGTTACCCACATCATCATTTCATCTCCTTCCATTTTATGGTTATGCTCGGGCTGAATGAAGCCTAATGAGGCAGAAACGCGTCCCCGTAGCTACCTTTACCTCTGAGGTCTTGCCCGTGAAACTTTTTTGTTAAGACTTTATACCTCGTGAACTTCCTTCAAATTTAAAAAAATCCAGGGCTCAGGCTGTTTTCTGGGAGCAGATTATATCTGTCTCCGTTGCGACGTCAAAATTAGCCTCAAAACCGAGGCAACCCTGACCGAAGCTGCAAATTGACAGTTGGTCTCTCCTCAGTAAACACCATATTTCATATTTATTTTTCAGTTACCCACATCATCATTTCATCTCCTTCCATTTTATGGTTATGCTCGGGCTGAATGAAGCCTAATGAGCCAGAAACGCGTCCCCGTAGCTACCTTTCCTCTGAGGTCTTGCCCGTGAAACTTTTTTGTTAAGACTTTATACCTCGTGAACTTCCTTCAAATTTAAAAAAAAATCCAGGGCTCAGGCTGTTTTCTGGGAGCAGATTATATCTGTCTCCGTTGCGACGTCAAAATTAGCCTCAAAACCGAGGCAACCCTGACCGAAGCTGCAAATTGACAGTTGGTCTCTCCTCAGTAAACACCATATTTCATATTTCTTTTTCAGTTACCCACATCATCATTTCATCTCCTTCCATTTTATGGTTATGCTCGGGCTGAATGAAGCCTAATGAGGCAGAAACGCGTCCCCGTAGCTACCTTTACCCCTGAGGTCTTGCCCGTGAAACTTTTTTGTTAAGACTTTATACCTCGTGAACTTCCTTCAAATTTAAAAAAATCCAGGGCTCAGGCTGTTTTCTGGGAGCAGATTATATCTGTCTCCGTTGCGACGTCAAAATTAGCCTCAAAACCGAGGCAACCCTGACCGAAGCTGCAAATTGACAGTTGGTCCTGTTTCCTCAGTAAACACCATATTTCATATTTCTTTTTCAGTTACCCACATCATCATTTCATCTCCTTCCATTTTATGGTTATGCTCGGGCTGAATGAAGCCTAATGAGGCAGAAAAGCGTCCCCGTAGCTACCTTTACCTCTGAGGTCTTGCCCGTGAAACTTTTTTGTTAAGACTTTATACCTCGTGAACTTCCTTCAAATTTAAAAAAATCCAGGGCTCAGGCTGTTTTCTGGGAGCAGATTATATCTGTCTCCATTGCGATGTCAAAATTAGCCTCAAAACCGAGGCAACCCTGACCGAAGCTGCAAATTGACAGTTGGTCTCTCCTCAGTAAACACCATATTTCATATTTCTTTTTCAGTTACCCACATCATCATTTCATCTCCTTCCATTTTATGGTTATGCTCGGGCTGAATGAAGCCTAATGAGGCAGAAACGCGTCCCCGTAGCTACCTTTACCTCTGAGGTCTTGCCCGTGAAACTTTTTTGTTAAGACTTTATACCTCGTGAACTTCCTTCAAATTTAAAAAAATCCAGGGCTCAGGCTGTTTTCTGGGAGCAGATTATATCTGTCTCCGTTGCGACGTCAAAATTAGCCTCAAAACCGAGGCAACCCTGACCGAAGCTGCAAATTGACAGTTGGTCTCTCCTCAGTAAACACCATATTTCATATTTCTTTTTCAGTTACCCACACCATCATTTCATCTCCTTCCATTTTATGGTTATGCTCGGGCTGAATGAAGCCTAATGAGGCAGAAACGCGTCCCCGTAGCTACCTTTACCTCTGAGGTCTTGCCCGTGAAACTTTTTTGTTAAGACTTTATACCTCGTGAACTTCCTTCAAATTTAAAAAAATCCAGGGCTAGGTTGTTTTCTGGGAGCAGATTATAGCTGTCTCCGTTGCGACGTCAAAATTAGCCTCAAAACCGAGGCAACCCTGACCGAAGCTGCAAATTGACAGTTGGTCTCTCCTCAGTAAACACCATATTTCATATTTCTTTTTCAGTTACCCACATCATCATTTCATCTCCTTCCATTTTATGGTTATGCTCGGGCTGAATGAAGCCTAATGAGGCAGAAACGCGTCCCCGTAGCTACCTTTACCTCTGAGGTCTTGCCCGTGAAACTTTTTTGTTAAGACTTTATACCTCGTGAACTTCCTTCAAATTTAAAAAAATCCAGGGCTCAGGCTGTTTTCTGGGAGCAGATTATATCTGTCTCCGTTGCGACGTCAAAATTAGCCTCAAAATCGAGGCAACCCTGACCGAAGCTGCAAATTGACAGTTGGTCTCTCCTCAGTAAACACCATATTTCATATTTCTTTTTCAGTTACCCACATCATCATTTCATCTCCTTCCATTTTATGGTTATGCTCGGGCTGAATGAAGCCTAATGAGGCAGAAACGCGTCCCCGTAGCTACCTTTATTTCTGAGGTCTTGCCCGTGAAACTTTTTTGTTAAGACTTTATACCTCGTGAACTTCCTTCAAATTTAAAAAAATCCAGGGCTCAGGCTGTTTTCTGGGAGCAGATTATATCTGTCTCCGTTGCGACGTCAAAATTAGCCTCAAAACCGAGGCAACCCTGACCGAAGCTGCAAATTGACAGTTGGTCTCTCCTCAGTAAACACCATATTTCATATTTCTTTTTCAGTTACCCACATCATCATTTCATCTCCTTCCATTTTATGGTTATGCTCGGGCTGAGTGAAGCCTAATGAGGCAGAAACGCGTCCCCGTAGCTACCTTTACCTCTGAGGTCTTGCCCGTGAAACTTTTTTGTTAAGACTTTATACCTCGTGAACTTCCTTCAAATTTAAAAAAATCCAGGGCTCAGGCTGTTTTCTGGGAGCAGATTATATCTGTCTCCGTTGCGACGTCAAAATTAGCCTCAAAACCGAGGCAACCCTGACCGAAGCTGCAAATTGACAGTTGGTCTCTCCTCAGTAAACACCATATTTCATATTTATTTTTCAGTTACCCACATCATCATTTCATCTCCTTCCATTTTATGGTTATGCTCGGGCTGAATGAAGCCTAATGAGCCAGAAACGCGTCCCCGTAGCTACCTTTACCTCTGAGGTCTTGCCCGTGAAACTTTTTTGTTAAGACTTTATACCTCGTGAACTTCCTTCAAATTTAAAAAAAAATCCAGGGCTCAGGCTGTTTTCTGGGAGCAGATTATATCTGTCTCCGTTGCGACGTCAAAATTAGCCTCAAAACCGAGGCAACCCTGACCGAAGCTGCAAATTGACAGTTGGTCTCTCCTCAGTAAACACCATATTTCATATTTCTTTTTCAGTTACCCACATCATCATTTCATCTCCTTCCATTTTATGGTTATGCTCGGGCTGAATGAAGCCTAATGAGGCAGAAACGCGTCCCCGTAGCTACCTTTACCCCTGAGGTCTTGCCCGTGAAACTTTTTTGTTAAGACTTTATACCTCGTGAACTTCCTTCAAATTTAAAAAAATCCAGGGCTCAGGCTGTTTTCTGGGAGCAGATTATATCTGTCTCCGTTGCGACGTCAAAATTAGCCTCAAAACCGAGGCAACCCTGACCGAAGCTGCAAATTGACAGTTGGTCCTGTTTCCTCAGTAAACACCATATTTCATATTTCTTTTTCAGTTACCCACATCATCATTTCATCTCCTTCCATTTTATGGTTATGCTCGGGCTGAATGAAGCCTAATGAGGCAGAAAAGCGTCCCCGTAGCTACCTTTACCTCTGAGGTCTTGCCCGTGAAACTTTTTTGTTAAGACTTTATACCTCGTGAACTTCCTTCAAATTTAAAAAAATCCAGGGCTCAGGCTGTTTTCTGGGAGCAGATTATATCTGTCTCCATTGCGACGTCAAAATTAGCCTCAAAACCGAGGCAACCCTGACCGAAGCTGCAAATTGACAGTTGGTCTCTCCTCAGTAAACACCATATTTCATATTTCTTTTTCAGTTACCCACATCATCATTTCATCTCCTTCCATTTTATGGTTATGCTCGGGCTGAATGAAGCCTAATGAGGCAGAAACGCGTCCCCGTAGCTACCTTTACCTCTGAGGTCTTGCCCGTGAAACTTTTTTGTTAAGACTTTATACCTCGTGAACTTCCTTCAAATTTAAAAAAATCCAGGGCTCAGGTTGTTTTCTGGGAGCAGATTATATCTGTCTCCGTTGCGACGTCAAAATTAGCCTCAAAACCGAGGCAACCCTGACCGAAGCTGCAAATTGACAGTTGGTCTCTCCTCAGTAAACACCATATTTCATATTTCTTTTTCAGTTACCCACATCATCATTTCATCTCCTTCCATTTTATGGTTATGCTCGGGCTGAATGAAGCCTAATGAGGCAGAAACGCGTCCCCGTAGCTACCTTTACCTCTGAGGTCTTGCCCGTGAAACTTTTTTGTTAAGACTTTATACCTCGTGAACTTCCTTCAAATTTAAAAAAATCCAGGGCTCAGGCTGTTTTCTGGGAGCAGATTATATCTGTCTCCGTTGCGACGTCAAAATTAGCCTCAAAACCGAGGCAACCCTGACCGACGCTGCAAATTGACAGTTGGTCTCTCCTCAGTAAACACCATATTTCATATTTCTTTTTCAGTTACCCACATCATCATTTCATCTCCTTCCATTTTATGGTTATGCTCGGGCTGAATGAAGCCTAATGAGGCAGAAACGCGTCCCCGTAGCTACCTTTACCTCTGAGGTCTTGCCCGTGAAACTTTTTTGTTAAGACTTTATACCTCGTGAACTTCCTTCAAATTTAAAAAATCCAGGGCTCAGGCTGTTTTCTGGGAGCAGATTATATCTGTCTCCGTTGCGACGTCAAAATTAGCCTCAAAACCGAGGCAACCCTGACCGAAGCTGCAAATTGACAGTTGGTCTCTCCTCAGTAAACACCATATTTCATATTTCTTTTTCAGTTACCCACATCATCATTTCATCTCCTTCCATTTTATGGTTATGCTCGGGCTGAATGAAGCCTAATGAGGCAGAAACGCGTCCCCGTAGCTACCTTTACCTCTGAGGTCTTGCCCGTGAAACTTTTTTGTTAAGACTTTATACCTCGTGAACTTCCTTCAAATTTAAAAAAATCCAGGGCTCAGGCTGTTTTCTGGGAGCAGATTATATCTGTCTCCGTTGCGACGTCAAAATTAGCCTCAAAACCGAGGCAACCCTGACCGAAGCTGCAAATTGACAGTTGGTCTCTCCTCAGTAAACACCATATTTCATATTTCTTTTTCAGTTACCCACATCATCATTTCATCTCCTTCCATTTTATGGTTATGCTCGGGCTGAATGAAGCCTAATGAGGCAGAAACGCGTCCCCGTAGCTACCTTTACCTCTGAGGTCTTGCCCGTGAAACTTTTTTGTTAAGACTTTATACCTCGTGAACTTCCTTCAAATTTAAAAAAAAATCCAGGGCTCAGGCTGTTTTCTGGGAGCAGATTATATCTGTCTCCGTTGCGACGTCAAAATTGGCCTCAAAACCGAGGCAATCCTGACCGAAGCTGCAAATTGACAGTTGGTCTCTCCCATATTTCATATTTCTTTTTCAGTTACCCACATCATCATTTCATCTCCTTCCATTTTATGGTTATGCTCGGGCTGAATGAAGCCTAATGAGGCAGAAACGCGTCCCCGTAGCTACCTTTACCTCTGAGGTCTTGCCCGTGAAACTTTTTTGTTAAGACATTATACCTCGTGAACTTCCTTCAAATTTAAAAAAATCCAGGGCTCAGGCTGTTTTCTGGGAGCAGATTATATCTGTCTCCGTTGCGACGTCAAAATTAGCCTCAAAACCGAGGCAACCCTGACCGAAGCTGCAAATTGACAGTTGGTCTCTCCTCAGTAAACACCATATTTCATATTTCTTTTTCAGTTACCCACATCATCATTTCATCTCCTTCCATTTTATGGTTATGCTCGGGCTGAATGAAGCCTAATGAGGCAGAAACGCGTCCCCGTAGCTACCTTTACCTTTGAGGTCTTGCCCGTGAAACTTTTTTGTTAAGACTTTATACCTCGTGAGTAGTGTAGTTGTGCGGGTTCTAATTCAATTGGTAACATGCCATCCAGTTCTGTCTGTCTGTATGTCTGTCTGTCTGTTGCTGAAGAAGTGAACTTGGTATGACCTTGGGACTAAAAGAAGTGTGTAAGAAGTTGTGAGCAATGACGTAACAACCAGAGGCTGTTGAAAGGCCCTATTGGTCAATGAGTTAGGTGCCAATCCGAGAGTAGGTAAAACGGGGTGTTTTTTTAGTTTGAGCTTCACTAGGTTAGCCTGGTCTAGGTAAGTCTTAATGTGAAAAAGGCCTTAGGTAATTGTTGGTTAAAAAATAAAATAATTTCTAAAAATATTTGTTAAAATTAATCGGGATTGTCTGTGTATCTCTTACCATTGTTTATGCAGTTATAGTATAACCTTATGACCCACACACGTTCCTGTTTTATCTAATACAGCTGGTTACTTATGCTGTACAGGATGTCTCAAAGTAAATAATGCTAAAATAAAAAACTCAAAGTATGTTTTAATTATATATTTTTATTCATATATATCATATAAACCACACTCATCTCGACCATCAAATTTAAAAATAATTGATTGAAGATGTTTTTTCGTGTTATAGTTTGGATATATTTTCGTATATTCCAGCGCTGCCTCTGTTAATTTACGTTTCCATATTGTAGGTAATAATGGGTATAATGTTGGTAGTTTTTCCTCAATGATGTATCTGCACGACTCAAACCCAAAATATATCCATTCTGCTAACCATTTATAAATATTTTCATAACTTTTCTCTTCTAAAAGTCCTTCTAGCTCAAAGTCAATTTTAGTTGACCAATAATTATTTTGAAAGTCCATCTTACTGTGTTCTGAATTTTAATTTACCACGTCTCGTTGTTGTATTTCGGAAAATATTTCCTTGGTTTTTTCCTGGACTTGTATTTCTACAAATATCACACAAATATGAAGCAATTTTGTTGCCTGTGCTTATTTTAACTATGTCTACTCTTCCACATTTATCACAGCGAAAATTATGATAAATTGATGGTGGTTGGGAACATTTTCTCATTTCACACGCACAACCTATCGCTACGACAGACACAGTAAAACTGATTTATCTAAAATTGTAGATGTAGATAAAGGATTATTTCATCTATGCTAAAACTATTGAACCTACTGCGTTGGTTATTTTATAGTCAACCGTTGAACAGTGTAGATCATCAAAACTTAGTGTTTTTGTTTTCAACCAAATACAATGTTACCAACCTATGACTGGATTAAACCAAGAATAAAAAAACCCCGTTGCATCTATTGTACCAAAGGAAATCCACATCGACCTGCTGATTGGATTGTAACAAAACACAGCTCTTGTGAACAGAAGAAAAACGAAGAAGTTAAAAAATATATTCAACAAGGCTATCGAGGTTAAAAAGAAGTATCAAAGGTCAAAGGTTACTTTTATTTCAACCTATAAATAGAGGGATTTATAAGTTGAAACTCTTACTTTCAGAAAGAACGCTTTTAAAGATGGTTGAAAATAATAGTATTAATAAAGTGTGGGATGAGATCTCTGCGTCACCAGTTATTACAGAGGACTTTATTGGATGGTTTTGTGACCATGTGAACTGGGAAGTAATTTGTCGCAAACAAAGATTATCTGATATGTTTATGGCGACCTATATTAATAAGATGCATTGGCCCAATGTGTCTAGATATCAAAATTTAAGCGAAGCGTTTATGCATATGTTTAAAAGCGAACTCTATTGGCCTTTTCTTTGTCGTTATCAACGGATGTCTGAAAATTTTATAAGAGAAAATGAATGGCGCATCGACTGGGAATACTTATTAAAGTATCAAACACATCTCTCTCCAGAGTTTTTTGAAGAGATGCGTCAGAAACATATGAAACCAGAAGAGGGGAGAATTTATGAAGATGAGCAAATGGAAGAGTCAACTAATATTCGAAATGGGAAGAAACAGTTAAATGGTACTTCAAAGCTGTATAATAACCCATCAAATTTTAGAATATCATCAATGGGTGGCTCATTTTAGTTATTTAGTAACTGCTATAATTAGAGGATGGATGTTCCCATTAAATATGTATTCTAAATGTAATTATATTTTAAGAAAATTAGTAAATAAAATACACCAATAAGTTTTATATGTTTTTCTTTATTTAGTACTAAGCAACATTACTTTTATCTATCCAGCTATTATGTTTATTATCAAATCCTAACCACTTTACAAACACCTTATTTTTGGCACGTTTTAAAATTTTTTCTACTAAATATATATCAGGATATTTTACTTTTTGTAGCTGAAGCTCATAGAATCCTCCCTTAATTTCATTTTTGCTAGCATCCTCCAATAGGTATGTTACTGGGTTGGTGAGCTGAATTTTCTTAACAGTAAAAATTTCAGTGGACCAATTAGGCATATATTTTTTATCAAACACACCTCGTATTTTTGAAATGCGAACATAGTCACCAACCTTGTATTTTGGTTTAAATGTCATCTTTATATGGTTATAGACCGTTTTGAGCAATAGTTTTTCATGTTTTTGTCGCACCTCTGAGGGTTTCATCCCTATAGTTCGATGTTTCCGATTGTTATAAATTTGAACAATTTTCGGAAGTATATCATACCATTTGTAAGATCCTTGATAGTTAAATTCCTTCCACATTAGGTTTTTAAGGGTTCGGTTTACCCTCTCAACAATTTGAGCCTTTTTTTCACTAAATGAACTATAGTGTTTGACATTGTATCTTTTCAACAGTTTTGCCATAGTCGAATTGTAAAACTCTTTCCCATGATCGGTTTGAAGATGAAGTGGCACCTGTTCCTTAAACACTTTTTCTATAGCTTTCGACACTTCTTCTCCAGTTTTTGTTTTTAATTGATAGGCCCAAACATATTTCGAGAAACAGTTAATAACCACTAAAATGTATTTAAAACCTTTGTTTTCGTTTGCGTACGGTATCATCTCCACAAGATCTGCTTGAAATAGATCATTTAGTGATTTCACAATCACTCTGCGCCTTAAAAAATTAATTCTAGCCGGTTTGTGTATTTCACTAACTACTTCTCGTTTAACATCTGTAATAAAATTATTAACCATCTCTCTTCTCAATAATATTAGCTTCTTGAAGCTCCTCAACTATAGCATAGATTTCGTTTGTGTGACCTGTGTTGCCAGCTGTCTGAGATGCTAATAATAAACGTAACCGTTCTACAAGTTCATTGGGATTATCCCAGTACACGTACTCTATAGGACTATCGGAGTACTCCATCTCCTCCTCTAGATTTCCACCTTTATATATGTCACTAAACAGTTTCTTAAATTTGGTTGAGTAGCTATCAGTGATCACATCTCCAGAGGCCTTATGATGTTTTCTGTTTGCATAGGTGTGTTCAATGATGTCTCTAAAAGCGTCTGCATCATCTTGGGTATACTTTGTAGGCATATTTTTTCGAAAGAGTAATTTGTACAAACCGTGTGTACCTTTATAGCGTTTACCTTTTATAATTAAATCAGCTCCATCAAAATCAATTTTCGAATCACCAATATAAAAATTGTCAATATCATCTCGCCTTACACGAAACTTGGAAAAATAATTTTGTGGGTCAGAAGGCACGGTGGATGGATCATCTAAAAATTCTTTAATATAGCTTGCAAGTGAAGGATGAAACTGACTGTAGTAGTCATTCTCAGATTTATTCATCAAGTCTCTAAGTCGTCCGTTTTCAAACTCTTCTTGCTTTTTGGCCTCATTCTGTGTAAAGTTCTCTGCTGCATCTTTTAACACTGCTTTTCTCAAAAAGTAACCACTTGTGGTGGGCTTATTTAGTTTTTTAGCACTTAAAGAAAAATTTAATTTTCGTTTAGCTCTCTTTTCGGTTGTCGGTGTTGTAGGATTTGGGTTTCGAGGAGTTGACTGGAATAAGTCTTGCATGTAAACACTTGGTTCATGCATATGTTTTTCATCTTCTTCTGCACTGTTATTATCAAAATTCTTATGAAAAAGCGATGAAGTTTGCAGATCTTCAAGTTCTTCCTGTTTTTCTTGTTGTTGTTTTTCGTTTTCTTGCTTGATTTTTTGAGGAGTGGGTGATAATGAAGGTATATTGACCAGTTTCGGAGGCTTTTTATCGGTTAAACTAGATTCAATATTTTCCAAGTGTTTTGTAATGGGTTGAAATAGGTTAGCCTGTGAAATCTGACCCTGTTTTAATAAATTTAATTTCTCACGTATTATTTTTCTTTTAGAAATTAATTGTTTCTTTAAGTTCTTTTCACCACTAACCATTTTTATGTTTTCTTCTGACATTTTTATCTATGTTATCTCTACAGGTGCGTTATAACTATTAACACTAAGAAGTATTTGAATCTAAAGATATATAAAGTTATCAAAACGATACCGATATCTTCCCTTATCAATATCACAATCTTTAAAAATTGTCATAAAATCATACGGTTTTTTCCAGCAGTATGCACACATCTTTTGAAATTCATCAAATGTCATATCAGTGCCAATATGGTTGGTGTATATATGTTTTACATTTAGTAAATCTTGTTTGAATAAAATTAAAACGTTGGCATTGTCTCTTATTAAATGTTTAGGTATTTTTGCATATGTTTGAGAGAGATAGAAACTGTCAATATTATTATGTCGACCCATACTAAAGTAGTCACGCATCACATCTTGTTTATCGCAGGCTACGTCATCAAATATGAAAATGGAAAACGGATTTGCTTCTGATGGAGGAATTATATTTTCGCCACTGTTGTAAGCATAGTACCCTATTTCTTTAATGGGTTTTAATAGATTCTCCAAATATAAATACTTTGGTTGGTATAGACTTTTTGAATACACATACACATTTTTAAACTTTAAACCGTTTGAATGTTCCAAAAGGCTCAATATAAGGTTGGTTTTTCCACAGTTTGATGGGCCCACAATAAGACATCTAATAGATGATGGAAACAGGAAACCATGTCTTGATGTAGTACTTGCATTAATATCATGGTTTTTAACTTCTAAACGCACTTTTTGTTTAACAATCTTTTTCATTTTCTATAGAAATATTATATCAACTTAACACTGTTGAACTGGTAATGTATAAAAAAAGTAAAGACCCTGGTTTTTATTTAGTCTTAAGTGAAACGCTATGAAGTACTATGTTAGTTCAAACGTTAAAGGGCAAGGGTTGTTAAACAGTGCTATAAATAATCTGCCCTTCGAAATGCATATCCCAGGGTTTTCTTATTGTGGACCTGGGACTAAGCTAGAGAAACGTTTAGCTAGAGGGGATAAAGGTATTAACCAGCTTGATAGAGCATGCAAAGATCATGACATTTCCTATTCAACTAATATGGAGTTGACCGACCGTCATGAGGCAGATAAAGTTTTAATGAGAAAAGCTTTAGAACGGATGCGAGCAACGGATTCAGGCTTGTATGAAAAACTGGCTGCTTCTGGTGTGGCTGCTGCTATGGGTACCAAGCTAAAACTAAGGATGGGTATGGTAAATAATGTATCAAAAACTGATCAAGTGCCACGTTTAAAGGCAGTGCGTCAGTGCCTAAATATGATTCAACGTGGGATAAAGATGACAAAAAATTATTTAGGCTCTCTTGAAACTCTAGAGGGTCAAATTAAAAATCCATCACAAACAACGAGAAAATCATCATCATCTAAACCAATAAAACCACGGTTAAAAAAAGTAAAAAAAGATGAACCTGAAACAGAAGCTATGGAAACTAATTCACCCCCTTTACATAAAGAACCAACATTGTTAAGAGTCAAAAGAAAGAGAAAGTTAAGCGACTCGGTGGATATTCCTTTTAAATTACCAAAATTTTTAAAAGTCAAACGAAAGAGAAAGTTAAGCGATTCGGTTGATGTTCCCTTTAAATTACCAAAAACCGACACAGCTGCTGTTTTGAGTGAAGGACCATTGGAGCAGAAGTCACTAAAGCGGAGACTAAGCATTGATGGTGAAGAAAATGACAATATGCATAGCAACATTAAAAAACCAAAAGTTATATAAATCTTAAACACCTTCAAACACACATATCAGTTGCTTTCATTCTTGTGTAAACTTTCAAGGTAGTAACATCATTCTTAAAAAATGAGTAAAACGAGAAAATCAAGAAAACCCATAAAAAGTAGAAAAACATCAACTTTTAAAAGAAAGAGGGCACGAATTGTAAAGAAAAAAATCAAAACATTGAGTTTCAGTCAAGCAACAAAAAAGATAAAAGATAGATTAAAACAACGAAAACCACAAGACATTGAAACTGCAGTCAAAGTTGCTCTCAAGACAGCGGAAAAAAACAAAGGAAAAGTACGACCTGCACGAATAATAAAACTACCAAAAAAGGGTGGTTTTTTGCCTCTAATACCAATCATGGCGACCCTCTCTGCCCTTGGTGCTTTAGGGAGTGGCACAGCAGGAATAGTGAAAGCCATTAATGCTGCTAAATCTGCAAATCAACAATTGCAAGAGGCTCAACGACATAACCAAAGTATGGAGTCCATTGCTATGGGTAAAGGATTATTTCTCAAACCATATAAACTAGGAATGGGTCTTTTTTTACACAAAGGTGGATGTCAAAAAACAAAAACCTAAAGTTTTTCAAGAAAACTTTACCGATTTCACTACCACAGCGAGCTCTTACAAATATTGACCTGAAAAAGTATACAAATCTGTTAAAAATTAAACATTTTAGAGGTGTGTTTATGAGAGATGAACTACCCTCAAAGATACATAAATTTGAGTCGGGGATAATTAATTTAGATAGAAGCAGAGGATCAGGAAGTCATTGGACTTGTTATAAGAAAATTAAAAATAATGTACACTATTTTGATAGTTTTGGTAATTTACGACCTCCTATAGAATCTGTAAGATACTTTAGTTCTAATGGTGACTCAAAAGTACTGTATAATTATAACCCCTACCAAACTTATGATTCTGTAAATTGTGGACACTTGTGTTTAAGTTTTTTGTATTACTTTAAGGGTTAATAAAAAACGTCTACTAAACTACATAGTTTTTCATTTATCAGCGAACCGCTATATAGTAAACATGTCCTACACCTTTACCTTATCCGGAAAATCATCACTCCTTTCAGCAAACATCTATCCACCTATAGTGCTAAACGAGCTTGAGCAATATGATTTGGGGCTCATTAATTTCGAAAGTTACAACTCAATACCGAATGTGGATAGTTCAAATAATTTATTTTGTTTTAATGATGATAAAATTATAAAAATACCTGAGGGGTCATACGAAATTAAGGACTTGAATGATTTCCTAAATAAATACTCAAAGCAAACTTTAAAGGAGGAACAATTTGAAATAAGTATAACAGCTAACCATAATACCTTACAGTGTGAGGTTATATGCAATAAAAAGATTAATTTTGAAAAGGAAAATTCCATTGGAAGTTTACTAGGATTTGCAGGAAAAACTCTAGAGGCAGATAAAAAACATATATCTGAAAATCCGGTTGATATATTAAAAGTGAATGCTATATGTGTTGAGTGCAACTTGGTTATAAACTCTTATAATAACGGAAAAGCAGTGCATATGTTACACATGTTTTACCCCTCTTCTCCTCCAGGTTATAAAATTATAGAAAGACCCTCAAATGTAATATATCTACCAATCAGCACTCATTATATTGATGATATTTTACTTAAAATAACTGACCAAGATGGAAAACCCATCAATTTTCGTGGAGAAGTGGTCACGATTAGGCTGCATCTAAAAAAATCCGTTTAAAAATGGTGTTTTTGTATAATCATAATACTTTTGGTATTCCTTATGAAGAAATTACCGCCTTAGAGGAAAGTAATAAAATTTATAAGAAGAAGATTGATAGTGTACCACCATTTAGTAATAAACAGCTAGTCAAAGAGCTAACACCCGAAAATAGAGCTTTTTTAGTATCTTTAGGATTTAAACTAAAAGGACAATAACTACCATCATAGGTAAAAGACTTAAGAAATTTTGCTATAATTTAAAAGTACGTGTCAGTTGTGGTATAAGAAGAATATTTTTTTCAGTGCGGTGTAGTTTAAAGTGTTTTGAAAAAAATGAGTCGTAACATTCTACGAGTGGGTGAAAACGTGCTCTATGATAATTCGATTGTGAGTTACCAACTACACACTCATCAACCATATGCTTCAACCACCTTAAACAACAATGATGAAATCCGAATTCCGATACAAACTCAAGACATCTATACCCTGCCTAGTGAAAGTGTTCTTTACCTTGAAGGAAAAGTACTGAAAGATGACAATACTGCCAGTACTAATGTGCACTTTGTAAACAATGGTTTAGCACATTTATTTGATGAAATTCGTTATGAGTTAGGAGGGGTGATTGTGGACCGTGTTAGAAATCCTGGGATTACATCAACAATAAAAGGTTACTGCTCATTCAAGGAAAGTGATGGTAACACCCTTCAAAATGCTGGTTGGACACTTAAAGAAAATCCACCTATATTAGATGGTTCCGGTAATTTCAGTATATGTTTACCCCTAAAAACCCTTATGGGGGTATTTGAGGACCATCACAAGATTATTTTAAATGTACGACAAGAACTCGTGTTGATTCGCAGCAATTCCGATTTAAACGCTTTAATTGAAACTGAGGATAAAAAAGAAAAATATAAGGTGGCGTTAAATAAAGTTCATTGGAAAATTCCACATGTTAGAGTGTCAGATGATCAAAAATTACGCCTTTACAAGTATTTAGAGGGTAACAGAGATCTCAATATTAGTTTTCGAAGTTGGGAATTGCATGAGTATCCACAACTTCAAACTACCACTAATCACACATGGGCAGTGAAAACTTCAAATCAACTGGAGACACCACGTTTCATTATTATTGGATTTCAGACAGATAGAAAAAACTTGTTTAGTAAAAATATGAGCCGTTTTGACCACTTATCATTAACCAATTTAAAAGTCTATTTAAACTCCGAAGTTTTTCCATATGATAATTTAAATTTAGATTTTGATAACAATCAGTATGCTATTCTATATGAAATGTATGCCCAGTTTCAAAAATCCTATTATTACCACGATCAAAGCGAACCTTGTTTTCACCCGATAAGCTTTAAAAATGATGCTCCACTGGTAGTTATCGACTGCTCTCGACAGAGTGAAGACGTGCTCAAAGGTGGTGCAGTTGACATTAGAATTGAGTATGAAACGAAAAAAGCTGTACCTGATAAAACTATAGCCTACTGTTTAATATTGCACGATCGACTTGTGAAATACAACCCTCTAACCAGTACCGTAAGAGTAGTTTAAAGAAAAAAAATGTTTATTTTGGATGTGCAAGGTTTCCAGTACAAAGACACTGAATTTATATGTAAGGAAATAGCTATATTAAACACCCATACTAATGAAGTTCGGCACCATATCGTTAATTTACCTATGAAGTCCATCTGGTTACATCAAGACTTTAAACATCAAGCTGAATGGAATACAAACAAACTTCATGGTATAAATTGGGACACTTTTGATTTTAGTTATTTACCATTTGAAAACCTCGCTTTATTTATTAAGGATTTAATTCAAAATGAAACTGTGTTTGTAAAAGGAAATGAAAAAAAAGTTTGGTTATGTAATTTAGTTAATAATAATGTTGTAGATTTATATGACTTGGGATGTCCCAATATTAAAAAATTAAAAAATTATTGTAATGATAAGTTTCACTGTGAAATGCATAATAATAATTATTTAAATTGTGCTAGAGAAAATGTAATTTTGTTAAATAGATGGTATTTAAATAAAAAGCATATTCAGTTTTAACCCTTTATTTATTTATTTATTTATATTATACATCCTTTAACTACTACTCTAACTAAAATTACCACTTTTGTGACTCCTCAAAGTGAACATCATCATCCACCAATGAAATCGCCTGTGATAATATATCCATCTCATTGATGGATGATGATGATGATGATGTGGTCGCCATCGCTCTTTTTCTTCTAGGTGAAGTCATCTTCTTCCCAACAGCTGCTGCAACAGGCGGCGGAGGAGGAGGAGGCATGGTTTCAGGCCCATCCGCGGTTTGATGTAAATTTATCCCATATTTTTTGCTTGCCTTTTCTAATAATAAATACTCCTCCTCATCATCTGCCTGTATCTTATAGAATTTCACAGGCAATCTAGCAAACTTTTGAATTAATGTGTCATGTTTTGAGGTGTATGACAACTTGACGAATACTTTTTCTCCCTTCATTTCGATTCGTTCCACTCCATAGCTGAAAGCAAGAACAATAAAAAAAAATTAATAACCTAATATAATAAGTAAAATAAAAGCACATCAAAAGCATAATATAAAATAATAGGTCCTGTTAACTTTAAAATATTTAAAAAAATTTGTTATAAAACTACCTATATCAAAATGTATCAAAAATAAATCTCTTCTGAAGTTTATTAAAAAACAACAAATCTCTTAACAAAAAAAAAAAACCGTATATATATATATATATATATATATATATATATATATATAAAATATATTAAAAAATAAAAAATATATTAAAAAATAATATATATTTTTTGTTTTTTTTTTTTGTTTTTTTTTTTTGTTTTTTTTTATAAGTTAAAGTTTTAACAAATAATAACAAAACTTACCTGAACAAATTCTTTACACACACATAGACCATTTTCGGTGGACAGTTAATGCGATCTAATGAATACACAATCAAAGTCGATGGTTTGTTTGCCATTTTTATTTTATTATTTTTTTTTATTATATGTTAATAAACTGTTTCAGATGATTTCTAGTTCAAAATTTTTGGTATATATAACCAATTTTTAGCTGACATAGCACTATTTTGGCCACTTATCTAAACCATGTTTTCACTTATCCATAGGCGTATCATTAGTTAAAATTTTGGTGTGGGGAGATAGTTTTTCTTATAACCAAGATGACAGCGATACTTCTATAGACTAGCTGCATCCTTTACATTTTAGTACAACTTTTTGCAACTTTTTTTGTTGGCCTATGCTATTTGTTATGGGAAACAGCTGATAACTGTCAAAAGTTGTTTCAAAAATGATGAATCGGTCTGTAATAGGGACTTATTACAATAAATGGATTTAATACTGCTTAGCCGTATTGTGACAGTATTATATAGAAAACTAACAACTGATCTCTCAAAATTGATATACTAAAGTCGAATTGAAAAATATAGTCATTTGTTTTTTTTTTTAAATAAAGACAGACACTAATAAATCTAAGCTTTATTACAATAAGTCCCTAATATATTGAATTTTAGGTTACAAACTGTCATATTTTACTATTTTGACATATCACGTGACTTTTAAAGCAGTCAAATTATTTTTGTTGGTTTAAATTAATTAAATATATATACAATATTAAAGTAGCGTCGCCTATGACTACACCTAAAAAGTGCTGACCAATATATTTTAGTTTAAATATAAAAAACACATTTTTGCTAAATAATACATTATGTTTTGATTTGAATAAAAAAAATGTTCATTTTTACAGACTAGTGGCGTTGGTTACATTGTATTAAATCATACGTCAGTCATGTGTTTGTTATGGAATTTTCCAGGCTTTAACTATACAAGTGAAAATGAAAAGTTTTGCAAACTAAATTCCGAGCGTTTAAAATTAAACTCAAATGTCTTTTTGACACTTTTGACAGCAATTCTATGCACATCCATCAATCCAACTGTTAAAAAAGTTAGGTTATTGTGAATCTGGTAACATGTGCTATGCTTTCTTACATTTGTTATTTAAAAAATTTCCCTCGTATTCAAGAAGAACTTTCTTATCAAACCAATATTTAATTATATTTTGACAACGTATGAATTCATTCTGACAAAGACCGTTGTTCATAACATATCTTGCACAGTTGAATATTATAGAAAAAATGAGTTCCCAAAGTTTTGATGTGTTGGTGTCTGAGTCTGTAAAAAAGGTTGAACAGGTGAGTAGACTGGTGAAAACAAGAGAGGAATTTAATTATTGGATAGTTTTTCTTCTAAATTTAATTTCAACCGTAAAAAGTTGTGTAAAAAATAAACTTGATTGTGTACAAAACTTTTCTAAATTAGAATCGAATTTGGCACTTTTAAAACATTATTTAATATTACTAAAAAATAAAAAAATAATTCATTTTGGCAAAACTAATAGGGTGAGGTCGGTCAAAAAAAATTTGGTTTGGGAAGATGTTGAAACGTGCTTTGGTGGTAGAATTAGAACAGGTATTATCACTAATTTTACCATTAAAGACCCCAAGATTTTCTTTAAAAAGGCATTCAAGAGTTTTTCAAGTCAAATTAAAAAGTCACTTAAACATTCAATTTTAAAAGTTAATGTCATTTTTTCGGGGAATTTTATTAAATTACATGAAGGTACTACGCAAACTGATGTGAAGGCTTTTTCTACGAGAAACAGTATAATAGACCAAACAACAAATTTAAAAAAATGGTATGAGGAAAATGTTTCTCAAAAAATATTAACCAAGATGGAGGATTTTCAAGAGCGAGATTCTGGTTGGGCTCTGTATGAAATTCTCCATCTCAAGGTTAATATTAATAAACACACCCCAATCAACTGTGGTGACTCAACTTATGTTGAGTCACCGCAGTGGATTAAAAACACCAGGGGGGTAATCAATATTCAAAATAAAGATGATTATTGTTTTCTTTGGTCTATTGTGGCTGCTTTACACCCTGCTGCTCATAATGGGCAGAGAACTTCCTCGTACCCTCATTTTAGTCAGGTGGGGTTGAAGTATGAAGGTTTGGAATTTCCTATGCGACTAAAAGACATTTCAAAATTTGAGAAACTTAATAATTTATCAATAAATGTTTTTGGAGTTGAAAAGAATGAAATCCTGCCTATCTGTTTAAGCAAATCAGATTTTTCCAAACGAATTAATTTATTAATTTTATCGTGTGTTGATGATGATGTAGTTGATAGTGAAAATGAGATAGATGTAGATTCTGAAGATTTTAAAATTCTCCAACCCAATAAAAGGATCTATCACTTTGCCCTAATAAAAAATCTTTCACGTCTTATATCAAGTCAGGTGGGTAGACAAAATAGTAAAAAATGGGTATGTGATAGATGTTTAAATTGGTTTGTTTCTGAGGCAGTGCTGCAAAAGCATTATTTAGATTGTAAAAATTTAAATTTTACCAAACTAACTCTACCAAAGACAAATGACAACATTTTGAAATTTACAGAATTTAAAAATAAAGAGCAGGTACCTTTTACAATTTTTGCTGATTTAGAAAGTTTGTTGGAAAAAATTGACAACGATGATAAAAGTGCATCATCACCATCGAATACACAAAGAATTCAACACCATATTCCTTTTGCGATTGGGTATTATATGAAATGTTCATATGATAACTCGCTCTCCTATTATCATCAAATTGTAGGAAATGATTGCATTTCACGTTTTACTCATGAGCTGAAAAGAATAGCAGAAAAGTTGAGTAACATTTTTTCAAATATTGTTCCTTTAAAACCGTTAAACACACTGGAAAAGTTTGATTTTAATAATGCAACCCATTGTCATATCTGCGAGAAGGCTTTTCAAGAGGGGGACAGAAAACATTTAGATCATTGTCACTTGACGGGAAAATATAGGGGAGCAGCTCATCCGGGTTGTAATTTAAATTTTAATGATTCACACAGTGTTCCTGTAGTATTCCACAACCTATCTGGTTATGATAGCCATTTCCTTATAAAATCTTTAGCAAAGGATGTAGAGGGTAGAATTCAACTTCTCCCTGTAAACAACAAGGAAAAATATATTTCGTTTACTAAATACATTGAAGGCACCAAAGTAAATTTTCGTTTTATTGATTCTTTTCGGTTTATGCCTTCCGCGTTAGACAAACTAGCTTCATATTTAGACGATTCCAAAAAGACAATTTTAAAAAGTTTTTATAAGGAAGAGGAAAAATTTAAATTAGTTACTCGTAAGGGTGTCCTGCCCTATGAGTATCTCGATTCTTGGGAAAAGCTACATGAAACTGTTCTTCCTCCTAAAGACGCATTTTATAGTACTTTGGAAGGAAAAGGTGTTTCAAATGATGAATACAAAAGGGCACAAACAATTTGGAATACCTTTAATATTAATTCGCTTTTGGAATATGCGCTTTTTTACATGAAAATTGATGTAATTTTGTTATCTGAAATAATGAGTTCGTTCCGTGACATCTGTCTCTCCACCTATAAACTTGATCCGCTTCATTATTTTACCAGTCCAGGATTGGCCTTTTCAGCCATGCTCAAACAGTGTAAAATAGAGCTACAACTTTTGACTGATGTTGATATAATCATGTTTATAGAAAGAGGTATAAGAGGTGGAGTTTCACAGTGTTCAAACAGATATGCCAAAGCCAACAATAGGTACATGGGAGAGTCATACAACCCCAATAAGGAAACATCATATTTAATGTACTATGATGTTAATTCACTTTATGGCACAGCTATGACTTTACCATTGCCCTATGGTGGTTTTGAATGGGTTCATAACAATTCATTCACTGAGGAGGATATATGTAATATTTCAGATGATAGTCCCATATGGTACATTTTTGAAGCAGACATTTCATACCCTGCTAACCTATTTGAAATACATAAAGACCTTCCTGTCTGCCCTGAACATCGAGTGCCACCCAACTCAAAAAGTAAGCTACCCAAACTGATGACTACACTTTACAATAAAGAGCGATATATCATCCATTATCGTAACTTAAAACAGGTCCTTGGTTTGGGTTTAAAAATTAGAAAAATTCATAGAGTCCTTAACTTTAAACAGTCTCAATGGTTGAAACCCTATATTGAATTAAACATCCATATGCGTCAGCAAAGTAAAAATGAATTTGAGAAAAACTTTTACAAATTGATGATTAATTCAGTATTTGGCAAGACTATGGAGAATGTTCGAAAATATAAGGATGTTAAGTTGGTAACTCGATGGTCGGGTCGTTTTGGTGCGCAATTCTATATTTCAAAACCTACTTTTCATAGTTTAACCATATTTGACAAAGATATGGTTATTATTGAAATGTCTAGAAAGAACATTATTTTCAATAAGCCCATATATGTAGGATTTACAATTTTGGACTTGTCAAAAACTTTTCTTTATGAATTTCACTATAACTATATTAAAACGAACTTTGGAGATAAAGCCCTTTTGCTATATACGGACATAGACAGTTTAATTTATAACCTACATGTTGATGATATATACAAACATATGAAAACTGACATTGACAAATTTGACACATCTGACTACCCACCAGACAATATTTTTAACATGCCATTAAAAAATAAAAAAGTTTTGGGGCTCATGAAAGATGAAAATAATGGTGCTATAATGACAGAGTTTGTAGGATTACGGTCTAAAATGTATAGTGTGAAGATTTTGGAAAATAAGAGCGATTTGCAAAATCTTCAAACTAAACTTGAGCAGAAAGGTCTTTCATTAACAGAGGTTCAGGAACAATGTTTAAATTTAAATATTAGTAAAAGGACAAAGGGTGTAAAAAAGGCTTCACTTAGAAAAATTACATTTAATGACTATCTTGAGTGCCTTTTTAAAAATAAAATCACAGAGATCTCTCAAACCATGATCCGATCTCACAAACACGAAGTGTACACAATCAAACAAAAAAAGATTGCTTTAAGTCCTTTTGACGATAAACGTCAACTATTACCCCACTCCACCAACACAGCACCATGGGGCTATCCAATAACTTAAATAAATCTTAAATTTAAACTAGTCTACAGAATCCTCTCAACTTGTTCAGACATCGGACACTGTGTGTCTAGGAACTCATTAAACTAGGTAAGTAAACAACCTAATAAAAAAATTAACACCTAGAAGAAAAAAAAAAGATAAATAAAAAATCTGTAAAAAATTATACTTACCTTTTAATTGTTATTTCAGTCTAACCGAGATACCACCACAACAATGAACAAGAAATCATCACATCAAAAAACAGAAAAAGACAACCTAGAAATGATTCACACAGTGTTCCTGTAGTATTCCACAACCTATCTGGTTATGATAGCCATTTCCTTATAAAATCTTTAGCAAAGGATGTAGAGGGTAGAATTCAACTTCTCCCTGTAAACAACAAGGAAAAATATATTTCGTTTACTAAATACATTGAAGGCACCAAAGTAAATTTTCGTTTTATTGATTCTTTTCGGTTTATGCCTTCCGCGTTAGACAAACTAGCTTCATATTTAGACGATTCCAAAAAGACAATTTTAAAAAGTTTTTATAAGGAAGAGGAAAAATTTAAATTAGTTACTCGTAAGGGTGTCCTGCCCTATGAGTATCTCGATTCTTGGGAAAAGCTACATGAAACTGTTCTTCCTCCTAAAGACGCATTTTATAGTACTTTGGAAGGAAAAGGTGTTTCAAATGATGAATACAAAAGGGCACAAACAATTTGGAATACCTTTAATATTAATTCGCTTTTGGAATATGCGCTTTTTTACATGAAAATTGATGTAATTTTGTTATCTGAAATAATGAGTTCGTTCCGTGACATCTGTCTCTCCACCTATAAACTTGATCCGCTTCATTATTTTACCAGTCCAGGATTGGCCTTTTCAGCCATGCTTAAACAGTGTAAAATAGAGCTACAACTTTTGACTGATGTTGATATAATCATGTTTATAGAAAGAGGTATAAGAGGTGGAGTTTCACAGTGTTCAAACAGATATGCCAAAGCCAACAATAGGTACATGGGAGAGTCATACAACCCCAATAAGGAAACATCATATTTAATGTACTATGATGTTAATTCACTTTATGGCACAGCTATGACTTTACCATTGCCCTATGGTGGTTTTGAATGGGTTCATAACAATTCATTCACTGAGGAGGATATATGTAATATTTCAGATGATAGTCCCATATGGTACATTTTTGAAGCAGACATTTCATACCCTGCTAACCTATTTGAAATACATAAAGACCTTCCTGTCTGCCCTGAACATCGAGTGCCACCCAACTCAAAAAGTAAGCTACCCAAACTGATGACTACACTTTACAATAAAGAGCGATATATCATCCATTATCGTAACTTAAAACAGGTCCTTGGTTTGGGTTTAAAAATTAGAAAAATTCATAGAGTCCTTAACTTTAAACAGTCTCAATGGTTGAAACCCTATATTGAATTAAACATCCATATGCGTCAGCAAAGTAAAAATGAATTTGAGAAAAACTTTTACAAATTGATGATTAATTCAGTATTTGGCAAGACTATGGAGAATGTTCGAAAATATAAGGATGTTAAGTTGGTAACTCGATGGTCGGGTCGTTTTGGTGCGCAATTCTATATTTCAAAACCTACTTTTCATAGTTTAACCATATTTGACAAAGATATGGTTATTATTGAAATGTCTAGAAAGAACATTATTTTCAATAAGCCCATATATGTAGGATTTACAATTTTGGACTTGTCAAAAACTTTTCTTTATGAATTTCACTATATCTATATTAAAACGAACTTTGGAGATAAAGCCCTTTTGCTATATACGGACATAGACAGTTTAATTTATAACCTACATGTTGATGATATATACAAACATATGAAAACTGACATTGACAAATTTGACACATCTGACTACCCACCAGACAATATTTTTAACATGCCATTAAAAAATAAAAAAGTTTTGGGGCTCATGAAAGATGAAAATAATGGTGCTATAATGACAGAGTTTGTAGGATTACGGTCTAAAATGTATAGTGTGAAGATTTTGGAAAATAAGAGCGATTTGCAAAATCTTCAAACTAAACTTGAGCAGAAAGGTCTTTCATTAACAGAGGTTCAGGAACAATGTTTAAATTTAAATATTAGTAAAAGGACAAAGGGTGTAAAAAAGGCTTCACTTAGAAAAATTACATTTAATGACTATCTTGAGTGCCTTTTTAAAAATAAAATCACAGAGATCTCTCAAACCATGATCCGATCTCACAAACACGAAGTGTACACAATCAAACAAAAAAAGATTGCTTTAAGTCCTTTTGACGATAAACGTCAACTATTACCCCACTCCACCAACACAGCACCATGGGGCTATCCAATAACTTAAATAAATCTTAAATTTAAACTAGTCTACAGAATCCTCTCAACTTGTTCAGACATCGGACACTGTGTGTCTAGGAACTCATTAAACTAGGTAAGTAAACAACCTAATAAAAAAATTAACACCTAGAAGAAAAAAAAAAGATAAATAAAAAATCTGTAAAAAATTATACTTACCTTTTAATTGTTATTTCAGTCTAACCGAGATACCACCACAACAATGAACAAGAAATCATCACATCAAAAAACAGAAAAAGACAACCTAGAAATTTATCAAGCTACAAATAAAACATCACCACAAGGATGGCAGAAGAAAAATAACATAAAAAAGACTGCAGAATGTGTGACAACCAAGCAACTTGGGTTTCTGGACCAGATGGATAGTAGTAGTAGTAAAAATGTATGTGTTTACTGTAAAAGAAACGTTTGTTTCTGTCAAAACTATTCACATTGCAATATTGGCACTAGGCTTTGTTCTAGTTGTAAGCAAATGTTTTGTTTTTGCAAGAAATCAATTGAACATCATAAGAACATAGAAAAATATTACACAGTAAGAGGTGAACAAGACCTATTTTGCTATGAGCAAATATCTCCTTCTCCTCGTTAATATATGTTTGAAATTAAATAAATTAAAAATAAAATATTTGAAGTATATTTTCTTATTTTTTCAGATCCAAAAGACATGTATCCTGTGTCGTGCACAAGTACCAAACAACTTTCGGATATGCAAATTTTGTTTATTGGAATCTGCAATCAAATACCCAGAAACAAGAAAATTGGCATGCAGAATTTTTCAACAGAAATATAATTATAACATCAAGTTTGACTAATTTTTATATTTTTTCTTTCACTATTTTATTTTAATAAAAAGACTTACCAAATATTATTTAATAAATCACTTATTGTTTTTCTTTGATACCCTATCCTCTTTTTGACTCATTTTATATAAAATTTATTTTGAAAAAAATGTGTTATATCAATCAAAAATGCTTACTATAAACTATAAACAGCTCCCCAGTGTACAAAATTATTACAAAAGTTGCATCATATTTTTGCTAATTAGATAAAATAGGAACATGTGTGGGGTCACTAAGGTTATCCGATAAGATACTCGTGCAGTCATTTTTTAGAAATTATTTTATTTTTAACACACAGAGAAAATAACAGGCTATCCCGATTAATTCTAACAAATATTTCTAGAAATTATTTTATTTTTTAACCAACAACCAAGGCCTTTTTCACATTAGGACTTACCTAGCCCAGGCTAAGCGAGTGAAGTGGCTATCTTACTGGCTGGCACCTAACTCATTGCCAATAGGGCCTTTCAACAGCTAAGGCCTTACCTAGACCAGGCGAAGCTAGTGAAGTAGCTATCTTACTAACAAAAAAACACTCCATTTTATCTACTCCCTCATTGACCAATAGGGCCTTTCAACAGCCCAGGCTAAGCAAGTGAAGCGGCTAGCTTACTAAAAAAACCACCTCATTTTACCTACTCTCGCATTGGCACCTAACTCATTAGGGCCTTTCAACAGCCTCTGGTTGTTACGTCATTGCTGACAGCTTCTTGTATGCTTCTTTTGCCCGAAGGTCATACCAAGTTCACTTCTTCAGCAGCAGGTCATCCACTTCGGAGAAGTGGATGGCATGGTTACCATTTGGTATAGAACCCACACTACTACACTACTCTCGTGAACTTCCTTCAAATTTAAAAAAATCCAGGGCTCAGGCTGTTTTCTGGGAGCAGATTATATCTGTCTCCGTTGCGACGTCAAAATTAGCCTCAAAACCGAGGCAACCCTGACCGAAGCTGCAAATTGACAGTTGGTCTCTCCTCAGTAAACACCATATTTCATATTTCTTTTTCAGTTACCCACATCATCATTTCATCTCCTTCCATTTTATGGTTATGCTCGGGCTGAATGAAGCCTAATGAGGCAGAAACGCGTCCGCGTAGCTACCTTTACCTCTGAGGTCTTGCCCGTGAAACTTTTTTGTTAAGACTTTATACCTCGTGAACTTCCTTCAAATTTAAAAAAGTCCAGGGCTCAGGCTGTTTTCTGGGAGCAGATTATATCTGTCTCCGTTGCGACGTCAAAATTAGCCTCAAAACCGAGGCAACCCTGACCGAAGCTGCAAATTGACAGTTGGTCTCTCCTCAGTAAACACCATATTTCATATTTCTTTTTCAGTTACCCACATCATCATTTCATCTCCTTCCATTTTATGGTTATGCTCGACCTGAATGAAGCCTAATGAGGCAGAAACGCGTCCCCGTAGCTACCTTTACCTCTGAGGTCTTGCCCGTGAAACTTTTTTGTTAAGACTTTATACCTCGTGAACTTCCTTCAAATTTAAAAAAATCCAGGGCTCAGGCTGTTTTCTGGGAGCAGATTATATCTGTCTCCGTTGCGACGTCAAAATTAGCCTCAAAACCGAGGCAACCCTGACCGAAACTGCAAATTGACAGTTGGTCTCTCCTCAGTAAACACCAAATTTCATATTTCTTTTTCAGTTACCCACATCATCATTTCATCTCCTTCCATTTTATGGTTATGCTCGGGCTGAATGAAGCCTAATGAGGCAGAAACGCGTCCCCGTAGCTACCTTTACCTCTGTGGTCTTGCCCGTGAAACTTTTTTGTTAAGACTTTATACCTCGTGAACTTCCTTCAAATTTAAAAAAATCCAGGGCTCAGGCTGTTTTCTGGGAGCAGATTATATCTGTCTCCGTTGCGACGTCAAAATTAGCCTCAAAACCGAGGCAACCCTGACCGAAGCTGCAAATTGACAGTTGGTCTCTCCTCAGTAAACACCATATTTCATATTTCTTTTTCAGTTACCCACATCATCATTTCATCTCCTTCCATTTTATGGTTATGCTCGGGCTGAATGAAGCCTAATGAGGCAGAAACGCGTCCCCGTAGCTACCTTTACCTCTGAGGTGTTGCCCGTGAAACTTTTTTGTTAAGACTTTATACCTCGTGAACTTCCTTCAAATTTAAAAAAATCCAGGGCTCAGGCTGTTTTCTGGGAGCAGATTATATCTGTCTCCGTTGCGACGTCAAAATTAGCCTCAAAACCGAGGCAACCCTGACCGAAGCTGCAAATTGACAGTTGGTCTCTCCTCAGTAAACACCATATTTCATAATTCTTTTTCAGTTACCCACATCATCATTTCATCTCCTTCCATTTTATGGTTATGCTCGGGCTGAATGAAGCCTAATGAGGCAGAAACGCGTCCCCGTAGCTACCTTTACCTCTGAGGTCTTGCCCGTGAAACTTGACTTTTCTTTTATCTCAATTCTCTTTACGGAATATTATTTTTGGATACTTGGCTTTTTTTTACATGAAATATTTTTGTTATGACTAATTTATTTAGTCTTTGACTTTTAACTTATTTTTTTGTAATTTTTGTATCTCTTTTCAATCGTTACCTATCTTAAATATCACATTTTATTGCCGATTCGTGTTCAGCACGTCAAAAAACATAAAATAACGCCACCAAAAAAAAATTACCACTGAACTTTTCAGTTTTACACAAAGAAGTCTTGAAGACAGTCTTATTCTTTGTTTGGAACGTGTATACAATAAATAAGTAGAAACAAAGTTTTGGACTTCAATTTTCTTTTTTTATTTTAAACATTAGTTAGTGAGTATCTTTAACGGTTGACAAGTGTACCTAGACTAAACAGTCCAGTCTACTTATACTACTTGAAAACAAGCGTCTTAGTATTTAAAAAAAACAGTTAAAAATACTTAGGGGAAACCCGCTATGAAGTGGACACTGTATCAAAAATAGTATAATTTTATAGACAACGTAATTATTCAAAAGTATATAGGGGGATAGCTTAATTAATATACTTGTAAAATGAACTATTAAAAGAAAATAGGCAAGCTTATGGTCTGAGTAATATTCAAATTTGGAAAAAGTAGCATTTGTCCATTTCAAAACATCGATGTATTAAAACGGACAGTGATGGTTTTGAAATGGACAGTAGTGGTTTTGAAAATTTCTTTCGCATTAAAAGACATTAATTGCTTCAAAAATAACTTTCATTCAAACAGAAACTATTTTAAGAACAGTTGTTGCAATAAAAATGTCGAATACCCTGAAGACCACAAGTTTGATGTGCCCATGAAGAGCTTACGTCTTGAAACGGACAATACAACTGTTGTTTGATGTTACTCTCTATCAAACAACGTTACAACGTATCATGTCTAGGGTCACTGCATCACGAAGGCTGTCAGGATGCAGTGACCATAATCATGTTCACTTCAAAGCGACACCTACTTAACCTCAAAATGACAAAGCAAGATATAAACAGAGAAATATTTTCCAAGATCTACAGCTATATTTACGTACCATAGTAACTTAGTTATAACCTTACTAATCTGAAATTAACTAAATTTTATTAGCTTACCTGTGACATAGTTCGATATTTTTGTAAATAATTTACTTTTTCAGCAAATAATAAATAGCTTGCTGTCGACACGCGGTGAAGTTGTTTACTGAACAACTTCAGTCGAAGTGTGATCTGGGCACAGGGTTGCCATATGTAAATGTGAAATTCTCGGTCATACAATCATGCTGGAACTACGACAACTGTCCGTTTCAAAACCCGTCCGTTTCATAGCGGTTTTCCCCTACTAACTAAAACGTTGTGTTTAAAATAAATAAAGACAATGTTAGTACGAAATTTGGTTTCGACAGTCTTATTATTAAACTTTCTATTTTTATTCGTTTTTTTGTCTGCTTAAGACATCCATTCTTAAATTCCACAAATGCCACCCAAACGAACTTAATTTTTAACAAAGCTTTTTTCTTTTTTTTGGCGGGTTGGGGAGAAAAGGCTGCTTTAACACCATTAACTAAAGAACTCCTTTTTCCAAACCATTTTTGTACCAAAGAAAATTAATTAAATGGAATTAGTTCGGTTCAGTTAACTCCAGCGCCAGTCAAAGTGCCATGGAGTAATCGAAAAAAGCAGCCCGTGCTTTCGTCACACATACCCTTTGGAGATAAAATGTAGTGCAGTTTTGTAATCAGATGAAGTTGATAATATAAAGGATCAAAGTATTTACTAAGACCTTAAGACTTAGCATTGTAGACCGGGTTTATGTATTAAGTCTATAGACTTGATACCGAGCGGTTTAAGGTGCAATATGATAGTAAGCATTTCTCAGTGAGTTTCATCTCATATAAATTCAAATTAACTTTAGAAATAAAGAAAAACCACATAAAATTTTTGTAACGAAATGTCATTTTTTGGAAATTTAGTCCGTGCAGTCGTAGGACTCCCGTTAAAAATAGTCTTAAATTGTAGTACCACCCCTGAGGGGTGGTTTAAAGTTCGAAAAACAATAGAAATAATCCATGATTGACAAAAAAACATATACAAAAATATTTAAAGCTAAATAATACAGAAATAACTTAAAACTATATCTGTAGATGCATTACCGTATTAAATACGTATCAATATTTAATTACTGTAAAATGCACAAGATATATTAGAATCCCTTTTCAATTACACATTAACGAAAACAATCGACCATCGGTTTAATCGTCGCTAACTTGTCTAAAAAACTAACATGTAAAATATAGCGGACAGCTGACACTGACTTACACCGTTTTTATTCGACATTTCCTAGTGACGTTTGCAGGTTTAAATATGGCTACCAGTTTTAAATCAAAATATTTTATTCTTTTTATTTATTTATAACCTTTGTGTGGAAATACTGTCTTTGTTACAACGAAAAAAGATGACCCATATAGCAAGGTATTTATGAAAATTTTTTATAAATATTAAAAACTATTGCATTCACGGGAAAAATAAGTTAAACCTTCAACCAAAATGTAGACTTTTAAACCTAGGATTGTAGCACTTAGCACTGGGGACCCTTTAGTAAATACCGGTGGAAATGTTTTTTCGCTGAAGGACTGAATGTAAGCAAAGCCCTATGTTCTGCAATCTTAGTGGAAAATAATTTAAGGAAAATAATGCACCTACATATTAAAAACGTCACTACCAAAAAATGTAAACCAATGCGCCCCACAAAAGTAAAATAACTCTTTCAAATCGTGCATTTTGGCTGCCTACTATAGGGGAAAGGGGGGCAATATGGGATACCTAATTTTATAAGCTTATTTCTTCTAAATGATTACCATCGCGTTCGTCATTTGGAACTTAGTTGGCTAGATATTTTATCTTTATTTCCAGTTTAAGCGATTTAGAACTCCATCATACTTCTATTTATATTTTTGTAAAAAGTTGACTTGACGCCCCGCTTGTTTTGTGGAAAAACAAGCGGGGCGGTTGTGTAGTTGAGAAACAATATTTTTGTAAGACAAATTTTATTTATTAAAATACTAACCAAGATTAAATTACTTATTTAAAAAATAAAAACTTGTAATAAAAAATTAATTTATAATAATTAAATTTAGTATTTACAAAATTTATAAAGGATTACAGCGACCTAGTCATCGCTGTCGACTCTCCTACATGCCTACAGCACCCATTTTTTGCAGATGTAATAGTAGCGAAAAGAACTTAAAAAAAATTTGGGGCACATTGGGGTGTATGTTACTACCCACATAGCACACACAATCACGTGTTTAACACGTAAAAAAGGGGTGAGAAAAAAACGTTGATTTTAAAAGCTGCTAGAAAAAAAAGTTTATTTCATATTATGAAAACAAGCTTAATTTGTCATTCATTAACGTAATAAAAAATAACGTTGCTAAAAACTGCGTTTTAATAACGCCATTATCAAATTAAAACAGCAATGTTTATACGTTAGTTTCAAGTGATTTTTATAAACGTTAAAATCACATTAGATTCACGCCTTTTAAAACGATTTTTAAAACGCGACTTGCATGGCTTTAATACCGAATATTTTTGAGATTTTACTAGCACCTATTGTCGGGATTTTTCACTTTGACGAAATCTATCAGGCAGTGCTTTGGCCTCTAAACTCCAAAAACCTCTTAAGGAACTAATCCCTGATCCCCGATCACGACGCATCTGTTCAGTGGCGTATATAAGGCCCGAAGCCCCCCCCGAAGCTAATTTTTTTTAGATATTTTCCACATATTTCCTGAATACAAACATAAAATAGCATAAAATACGGCCTCATGGGGTCTCGAGCCCCCCCAAACTGCCTCGGGCCCACCCCGAAACTTTTTTCTATATACGTCACTGCATCTGTTATTAACCTGATAAAGACACATAAATATTCTGTGAAAGTGTTTATTGTTAAAAAATCTTGTTTAGCTTTTAAAAAAAACATAATGTATATAGATAGATATATAGATATTTTGTCTTGCCTTAAGCGCCATCTTTAAAATTATCTTGAAGTGTTGTAGTCTTAAACTAGTGAACTTTTATAACTTCCTTTCGCGTCTCTTTTAAGTTAAAAAAATGTTATTAAAAAAACGTGGCCAAAAAGACGCAGAAAGTTAGTACGTTTGAGAAATCTAGTGGCGTTTTAGAACATGTTGTGGAGGAGTTTTCAAGTGTGAATTTGATACATGAAAATAACGAGGGTTAAAAACACGTTATATACACAGAACCAGAAACTTCAGCAAAAAGTACATTTCTCCTGTTTTTGAGTTATCTTTAAGCATGTAGATTAAACAAAATAAATATTACATGGTATGAGGTTTGTTTTCAAGTAAAAAAATCTTTGTTAATTTTGTTCACGTTAAGTTAACGTTGATGTGATTTTTGTGCTATGTGGGCAGGTACACAAAGTATCCCGTTTTGCCCCATGAAAAAATCCCATTTTGACCCTAACCACCAGTGAAATTTAAACAAAAATCGTACACAGTAAAAGGCTAATTTTACGGGCAACGCGTTTAATGATGAATAATAAATAAACCCACTAATTGTTTAATGTAAACAAAATTTTGAAAAGGCTGTAAAAAATATACTTACCATCACAAAATGCGCAAGCTATTTTTACAATAAAGAGCTGACATCACATGTAAACAAAAACCAACTTAAGCGCAGCCGACCGGCACAAATCATATTGCAGAGATTTGAACCAGTTATGAGGATAAATCATCTGATTGATCAAGAGGTTTTATTGTTGCGGTATCTCGTTTTACCCCCGTATACCATTTTGCCCCCCTTTCCCCTATAACTAGACGTAACCATCGATCAATTTTGATAAGCGGCTAAGGGCGTTTGCGCACAGGACGATAACGGCACGATTTTTCGCGCGCGATATATAGCGCCACATCCGCTGAGTGCTCGCCCACTACATGATATATCGTTCAAAACTTGTCATGGACTGCACGCTCTCAATGACAACACTGCACTAAAAATATCGTTGGCGATATCGTGGTTTGTGCCACAGATCATTTAATCCTATTGGCGTTCAAAAGTCAGGCAACCCGAATTTTTGACCGACAAATCGCAGGTTTGTGCGGCACCGTCCTGACGCACTAAATATCGTCGCGGCATTTTTCAACCAGTGGACGACACTTTGCCGGTTTGGAACGGGGCGGTTCAAACTAGCGGATTTATCTTTCAATTAGTGGACATTCTACGCGCCAGTTATAGCCGGTACAGATTTATCTGTGAGTTCAGACCGTCGGGCGAAACTTGTGGGTTCCGCGCTCGATACCGGCGCAGACTTGTCTGTCGGTTTACACTGTACCAGGGATAACAGACCGTTCATATAGTCTCTCTTTAATTTACTGAATGTTATGGCACATGTTTTCGGAATGATATAACCAAGTGCCTGGGCAGAAATTCCCACTGAAAATTTCAGATCTTCATATGATCTTCCCGTGGCAAGGAAGCGAAGGGTAGCATTTAATCTCTGTTCTGGTATAATGGCTTCTCTCATCTGGGTATCTTCTTTCGTAAGATCCTCTCTTAACAAATTTAATAAAAAGTCATAATGGTGGTAATATCCATCCTTAAATAATTTTTAAAACCGTCTGGATCATTTTCTCTTAACTCTTTTAATAGAAGGTCATGGCTAAATAGTTTCCTTTTAAGCAAATAACTTTTAACCCACTTGGAACGTCTCTTTTTTACACCACTATGCATGATTTCAATATTAATAATCATTCCCATACACAGAGCCTGCTTCTTTTTAGCACGAAACATTTTACATACATTATGCTTAAAATTACGTGTCGAATAAAACTTTTAACTTGACGAAATTCCACAGTTTTGGTTTAACCGGCAGATAAATCTTGAGTTTTCGCCGAGGGGTCATCAGCTTTCAACAGTACTGTACAAATTTCACAACAGGACCCGACAGTACCACGACAGGATCCAACAGTACTCGACAGTACACGACAGTACCCAACAGTACTCGACAGTACCACGACAGGACCCAACAGTACTCGACAGTACACGACAGTACCCAACAGTACTCGACAGTACACGACAGGACCCAACAGTACCCGACAGTACACGACAGTACCTAACAGTACACGACAGGACCCAACAGTACACGACAGTACCCAACAGTACTCGACAGTACACGACAGGACCCAACAGTACTCGACAGTACCCAACAGTACACGACAGGACGTAACAGTACGATAGAAGCCAACAGTACACGACAGTACTCGACACAACCGTCTAACCCGAAACAGTGGCGTAGATGCGAAAAGACAGGTTGACCTTTTTTTTTTTTTTGGTCGCAAGATTTGTGAGCGCGGTGCGCTTCCCCAAAGATGATGAGCTTTTTTTTTTTTTTTGCTCGCATGTTTTTTGAGGGCGCGCTTTGTCCTTGTCGGACCCCCCCAAGGCACGACGACAGTACTCAACAGGACCCAACAGTACTCGACAGTACACGACAGTACCCAACAGTACACCGACAGGACCCAACAGTACTCGACAATACACGACAGTACCCAACAGTACTCGACAGTACACGACAGTACCCAACAGTACTCAACAGGACCCAACAGTACACGTCAGGACCCAAGTCCTGTTGGACGCTGTACAAAATTTTAGGGTGCCGATGACCCCTCGGTTTTCGCCCACTAATGCGCGGTTATGTCTGTCACAGACCGATATGAAGGATCGATTCAAAAGATTTTTTTGTGTTAGTGGAATGCAGCAGTTTTAAACCATTGCGGACAAAACGGTCAGACTTATCTGTGCCGTTCCAAACCGACGGATCAACCTCTGTGTGTATGGCCAGCTATTTACTTGTATGACAAATCGCGTACGTTTTATCGTGCGCAGCAAATCGCGCCGTTACCGTCCTTTATGCAAACGCCCTAAGCCATGTTGGTGTGGTTAGATAAAGAGAGGTACTCCGTGGCAATGGAATCCTCCTTTCTTTAAGATTAAAATAATCGATTGTGTAATAGTTATTTAAACAACAAGGTTTGAAAACGACTCTTTGCACACGATTGAGACAGTTTGGTAGACCGAGCCGAAGGCGAGGTCTACAAGTCGAGGGAGTGTGCAAAGAGGTTTTCAAACGAGTTTTTTACAATATTTTTTATACGACTGCTAATAAAGAAAGAAAAATCAAATTTTAATTTAACTTGTTTTTATTTCCGACATTTTTACAACAAAACTTTAAAAATTCAACAATTTTCTAACGTATCTAATCAACAAAACATACGAGCAGTTACGGTTGCTACGGAACTAAGCCAACTTATATTGATGGGTGACAACAAAAATCACAATGACGGCAGACCCGTATGCAGAAATGACATAGGCGTGCGCAAAAATGACATAAGCGTGTGCAAAACGTTTTGCACACAGCGTGCGCAAAATGCCATTTTCAGATCGTGTTCTCCGTGCGCAAAACCCCCTTTTACAAGACAGTCGTATAAAAAGATTATTATTCTTCTAATAATTTTAGTAACGAAATATTATTATAGATAATAACCACAGATCCCCATGCTGCGCACTCATCGTAAGGCTATCTAATTTCTGCCAATGTCTCTCACATAACAGGGTGTAATTTAAATGATGCACCATACTTTGAAGGGTGATAGGAAATGTTAGTAATAGACAAAATGTTAGTAAAAGGAACTTTTGGTCAAAAGTAGGTAACTATTGGTTAAAAGTTTTTCGTTTCAAGTTATAGTATTTGTGAAGTTTGAGGAGTGAAGAAATACTGTGAAATTTAAATGTTATAAATTGGACAATGTCAAATAATTTTCTGATTCACTGTGATCACAAAATTTCTATTGCGTTTTTTCAAGAAACTATTTAGGTTAAAGAGATAAACACTTTATTTCATTAATTTTGGGACCCACAAACTTAAATATTAAACCTGCAAATTAAGTGTTACCTTTAGACAAAAATGTTTTTTCCATCTTCCCCTATTTAGCAAACGTCACTCTGTCTGGACTTGCGAACCAAGCGACAAATAACCGGACCGTCAACTTCGACAAAAACGTACCGTAAAACGGGGTTACTTTTGCAGATTTTGGGACATTTTTGACAATAAATCTAAAACCTTCGCCAATAATCCACAAGAAAAAATCTCATTGTAACAAACATCAATAAGGCTGTAAATACTGAATATTTAAATGAAAAATATTGAGAAGTAACTTAGAAAAAAATTTGTTTAAAGCCAAAGTAGGCAAACGTTTGGGGTAACTTTGGCAGGATATGTTTTTCGGTTAAAATGCACCGTTTTAAATTTTAAATTGGATTTTGACAGTTTTTTTTTTAATATCATCATTTAGCTTTATTAAAACAACGTTTTTGTATAAAAATGAACCTTTTTGAGGAAAACAATATCTGCATGTTTAATAACTAAATAGATCATTATTCTAAAGGATTGTAATGGCATTTGTCTAGTAGTTTAGACCTGTAACAAAGAAAGGAACCTGATAATCCGCGAAAAAAAAAAGATAAAAAAACACAGCAAATGACTCACGTGTCAAAGTTACCCCCAGTGCCAAAGTAACCCCGTTTTATGGTATCAAAAAGGATATTTCAAACTGTCGAATATTGTTAAAGTTATTATAGTCGGCAAAGATATCGGGCCTAAATTAGGCAAGATCAAAAATTATATAAACCAACCTAACTTAACGGTAACAAATGCAAGAATTTGGACAATGAACATATTGAACAAATATTTAGATTAAGCTGTACATATTAGCTTAAAAAATGCATGGCTATGCCCCCTAATTTTGGCAAACTGCTTTCCGGGATTCAAACGAGTTTTTCATTCGACGAATTCGCCATCATTATTACGGTGACCACTTTTATTTCGGGGGACAGCTTTTTGTGCCGAATGTTTCGAGCACCTCAATTTTGATAGTTAGATATATCCAATAAACACAGAAAAAACAAGAATTAGGAGGAGTTAAATGGATCTAAACTCAATAATGTAATCAAATTATAATCGGAGAATTTTCCCAAATCGCGTCTGAATGAGGCCTTACATCCAGGGTTGGATGGGCTCAAACAAACCAGCCCTGGCATTTTTTTTTATTCGGCCCTTGCTTCGGCACGAAAATTTTACGGCAAAGAAAACGAAGCCATATTATGTTTTTTGTTTTCAATATTATGGAGGTTTTGTCATTAAATAACATGCTAAATTTAAAGGATGTAATTTGCATTTTAAACATCCTATCTTGTGAGATACAAGGTGTTTAAAGACTTTCAGAAAATCTCCTTTTTTATTAATATCTGTGATACTGCTCTAGATATTTTTGTAAAGTTTTATATTCTGGATGCCTATATTAAACACTAAGTACCTATTAATATAATTAATATCTAATTTTTTCACAAAATGAAAACTCAAAAAAAAAATAAAACCGTACAAAATTTCAACATACAACAGCACTGCCCCCTTTAGTTAAAAGGTTGCAAGTAATTTTTTTTCAAATTTAGGTTTTTGGTCTCAACGGATTTTCCATCATGTCCTATGTAATAAAATTGAAAAAAAAACCTAAAAAAAAAAACAAATAGCAGTAACTGTAGTAGGGCCTTATGAACAATTAAAACTTTGAAGTCGTTTTTTTCCGAACCACACTTTCGTCACTTGTGCCCATTTAACTACCGGGGGCAGAGCAGGTATGTTAATTTTTCATATGGTAAATACATTTTTAATAATGAATTTCATGCTACAATTTTATCTATAATCCCCTTAATTTGAATTGTACCCAATACCGATTTTTCAATCGGTTAATCGATTTCTTAGATTTTTTATGTATTTTAGCACCAAAAATGAGATATTGGCAAGGCCGTGCCGAAGGGGAAGATCAGGGGGATCAATCCCCACCAAAATAGTCAACAAAGTGTGTTGAAAGAGATTTCACAACAGCAACACAAATAAGAAAAAAATTGGACAATATTTTAATTATATTTTTTTAATCTCCCGATTTTTTCTTCGGGATATTGGAATTGTAAAAAGATATTAATAAGTTAGTGCCAATATCACATTTAATTATCTTCTTGATACATTCTACTTATTTTAATATAAAAGTAACTATAACAATCAAACGAGTAACGCAGGCCTGGAATTACTACATACAGATTTTTAATTTAAATGTTTAATGTTTTAATTAGGTCGTTTGTCAAATATACAAAAGTAAATATTAATAATTTGAAATAGGTACATCGGGCCTGCGGCCCAACCGTCCCTAAATTGTACCGGCCGGTACCGGCATTTGTCCGGTTGCCCGCCTGTCCCATCCAACCCTGCTGACATCATGTTTTTGTAGAATGTTAAATCGACTGTCCTATATTAGGTGTTTTATTAGGCTAAATCTAAATCCACCATCAAAAAAGTCCCGAGACGTCTGGAATTTTCCTCAGTTTAAATAGTGGTGGCCCGTATAACTCCTCCGACCTAGGACCTGGAATTTTGTTATATTATTAAGTTTTTGGTACAGCCAACAATTTAAGTTAAAACCGTTTAATCTTTTATTATTTTTTTTATTTTCTAGTTTTTAGATGGATTTTTATCTCATATCGTTACGCACACTTTTAAAGTAACCTTAAACAACCCCAAGTTGAAACTTTGAGACAAATCATTTCATAAATAGGAAGAAAAAACTCCACAATAAATTCGCCAAAATGTTGTCAAAATTTGAGTCAAAAATTATAATCAGCGATCAAACACCGCTATATCCAAATTGATACTTATCGGTTCATAAATGGAAGAGTCAGTGAATTTAATTTTTTCGGTTGGTTCGAGGACCCGAGATATATTTGATTTAAAACTTAAATTTAGTGACCTTAAGCACCGCAAAGATTTATACATTTCTATTTTATTTATTTTTTTTGATGGGATGAAAAGTTTCCGGCCTAGCCTATAGTAGGTCCGATTTGCTTTCGTGTTCCAACGTGTTTGTATTGCCTTGCTTGTGATCAGTATACGCTCGAAGTCTAAAGTGAGTGCGTTAAGTAGTTTGTGTCCTACTTATTTTGAAAGTTTATACAGTGAGTCCATTTTAAAATATTGAAACAAATGAGATAAAAGCCGTAAAAAAATATTTTTATATCAAAGGGTTATCGCCGACGGAAATAAAAGCTGAACTAAATGCTACACTAGGGGAATCTGCTCCTTTTTAGACCTGGTTATCGGACTTTAAACGTGGTCGTACTAGCACTGATGATGCTCCGCGTTCTGGCAGGCCAAAAACGGCAACTTCTGAAGAAATGGTGCAAACCATTCACAAACTAATTCTAAAATATCGCAGTTTAAGACTGGAAGAGGTAGCCGAGGCTGTTGGCATATCAAAAAGCGAGTTCACCATATTTTATCTGAAGTTTTAGGTGTGAGAAAGCTATCCGCCCGATGGGTGCCGCGTTTGCTCACGCCAAATCAAAAGCTCGTGCGTCTAACCATTTCAGAGGAGAATTATTACAGTTGATGAAACATGGGTTTATCATGATACCCCTGAAACAAAGCAACAGTTCAAACAATAGACGGCAAAGCACGAACCAGTTCCAAAGAAGGCAAAGGCAATACCGTGTGCTAGAAAGGTCATGGCAACGGTCTTTTGGGACGCTAAAGGGAAACTCCTCAAAGACCATCTCGAAAAAGGAAGAACAATAAATTCAGTGTATTATAGCGACTTACTGGACCAGCTCAAGCAGAATATAAACGAAAAACGCCCTGGTTTGGCAAAAAAGAAAATTTAGTTTTATCAGGACAATGCACCTTGCCACAAGTCTGCTCTTGTAATGGCTAAAATCCATCAGCTAGGCTTTGAACTGTTAAACCATTCACCTTATTCGCCAGACCTAGCCCCCTCAGACTTTTATTTCTTTCCAAACACAAAAAAAAATTCTTGCTGGAAAAAAATTTTCCTCAGATATAGGAGTCATTGCAGCTACAAACGCCTATTTTGACGAGTTGGATAAATCAGGCTTCAGTGATGGCATCAAATCAGTTGAATATCGTTGGGCCAAATTACAAGGGGACTATGTAAAAAATTAATTATTATTTAGTCATTATGGTGTTGCGGGGCGGCGGATAAAACGTCGAAAGTACAAAAGGTCGAAAAAATAAGGTCGAAAATACAAAAGGTCGAAAATACAAAAGGTCGAAAATACAAAAGGTCGAAAATACAAAAGGTCGAAAATACAAAAGGTCGAAAGTACAAAAGGTCGAAAGTACAAGAGGTCGAAAGTACAAAAGGTCAAAAGTTCAAAAGGTCGAAAGTATGAAAATAAAAGATTGAAACCTAACCAAGTCGAATTGCCCTGCCAAGCCGAGGTACTCCAGAGGTCGAGGCTAGCTCATATTTAGCCCGGTTAGATTACTAACCCAACCTGACCAGGTTAGGTTTGTTTACTAAAAAAAAACTACCCTGATCTCGTCAGGAAAGTTTTTTTTGATATACTAACTTAACCGGGTCTGGTTAAGACAGTAACCTAACCTATCCTCGGCCCCGGGTCCACCTCGACTGAACTGGTCAATTCGTCTTGATACAGTAAATTGGTATTTTTAGTATTTTGTATTGTCGAACTTTTTTCGACCTTTTGTACTTTCGACCTTTTGTACTTTTGACCTTTTGTTTTTCGATCTTTTGTACTTTCGATCTTTTGTACTTTCGACTTTTTGTACTTTCAACCTTTTGTACTTTCGACCTTTTATCCGCCACCCGGTGTTGCGTTCTATGTTAGGCCGGAAACTTTTCATCCCATCCTCGTATTAGAAAACTAAACAGCTGCAAAATGTCATGCGTCTAGGTCGTTGGGAAGAAGTTCAAATAGCTATAGGCGCTAAATAAAATTGCTGATTAAAAATGAGGTCCTCTATTTTATCTTTAAACAAATCATTAAGTACGCTCTATATTTATTTCTTATTCTGTCTAAGGTCCTTTCAAGATTTTTTCGGGCACCTCGAATTTCAATTTATCGGCCTAAATTCACATAAAGGGCGCAAATGAGAGGGTTTATGTTGTAGTATTAGGATACCGGAAAAACTCGGGTCCGAATGAAAATGTGATTTAAAAAGTAGTTAATTAAATTTAGAGTTTCGTGCTTAATCTTCTTTGTTATGGCTAAAAAACATACTGAAAAGGTTAAGGTAGCTTTGTAGTGAAGGGTGGGGGTGGGTGTGGGCAGTCGTTTTTTCTCAGAGATGCGAAGGGATCTTTGGCAACTCTGGCAATAGTTCAAATAGTCTAAATTATACGCATTTGTAATGACGTCACCAGGTGAGAAAAAACGTATGGCGTAGATATTTTTTATATTTACTATCGTTGTTGGCCTCAATTTGGTTGCATCTGCGGTTCGTTGTATCCACAGTATCACATTCTCTTTCCAGTGGAAAAAAAGCCAATATATTTAAAATTATCAGCTGCAATTGTTTATTATACTTATTATATTTGTTTCTCGGCATTTTACAACTTTTTAACAGTGGCGGATACTTCACATAACCAATTATAGTCTAACATATACGCATTTGTAATGACGTTACCAGTTGAGAAAAAAACGTATATTTTTGCCAATCAATGTTTTTTGATTGACAGTGACGGATACTTCACAGAACCAATTACCTACCTATTTGAATCATAGACACTACTTTTTTTAAAAAGTTTATTGTCACCGATGTTTATAATATACTAAACAAAGATAAACAAAAATGACGTCATTACAAATGGGTATAAGTTGGACTATACCTACCTATTTAAAAAATGAATTAATCACAGACAATACTTTTTTCAAAAAGTTTATTATCACCGCTGTTTATAATATACTAAACAAAGATAAACAAAAATGACGTCATTACAAATGCGTATAATTTGGACATATTATTCTCCATTGGCGAGTTTCGGCCTTTATATATAGTGCGGACGTTAAAATACCCCCCTGTTAACTTTTGAACGGAAGCAGATATAACTTAAAACAAGAAGCATGTTAAATGGTATGGGCGAGTTCGTAAAGGCATCGATGAGCTCATCGATGACAACAATCAAGTTTTTAAATTAATCAGTGCAATTCGTTGAAATCCATCGGATTCGTAAATTATCTGATGAATTTCACCAAGGCACCAATTGATGGCATCAATGCTCACCGGCCCTGAGAGTCGGTGAGCAATCTTCGATGAATGTAAATTACGTCAAAAATTGTTTGTTTTTTTTTTTGGCTGGGTAATTGTATATCTTTTTTGTTGTTTTTTTTTTGTTAAATGCTCCACGGTGTGGTAAACAAAGTTTCGATGGTCATCTTAAAAGATATAAATTGTAACTCAAAACTCGGATGATGAAGATCTGGCGTTATTTTCAATTTCTTTATTTATATGCCAGATAAAATTTTTATAAAATCATTTACACTTTACAAACTTATTATTAAATTATTCTAGAGAGCAGAAGAACTTAATCTCGAGAGCCCTTTACCATTATTATTTTATGCTAAGTTTATATGCTAATATGAATTTTTAAAATAAATGAGTTTTAGTTGTTCTAAATTAGAGTAAATTTTTCAAGTAAAATTCCTCATCCTAATCCTAACCTAATCTATACAAAGGCACAAATGCCTACCTTAACAAAAGCCTAAAAAAAACTTTAAATAACATTAAAATACTTATAAAAAATGAAAAAACAAATCCTGTTTTTTATTTTGTTTTTAAAATTTGGATATGATCAGACCGCGGCATGCCAGGATTGAGGGTTACGTTGAAAATTTTGTTTCCATGTATTAATCTTTTAGAAAATAAATCAAAATCGAAAAAAGCGAGGTTTAGATATCTGATTCATCGCGTTCTTTTTTATTATCTGGTGTTCATCGGACTCACCGAATGAAAATGTCAAATGAACGTCAAACGTCATATGTCAAAAAACCGATGTAATCGATGAGCAAAATTAGATTACTTTACAAACTCGCCCGTATCAACTTTACTACTTTCTAACGTATTGCTTTGAACCGTCGTGTGAGCGTAAAACCATAAGGTTACAACTTTAAATTCTTAAATGAGAAGGGGGGTCGTGTGATAAACTGTTTAAAAGGTATTTTGATTCTCTAATCAAAAAATAAAAAGTTATAAAATCGGTTCCACACTTACAGAGTTATGTGTGTTTATGTTTATAGTGTTTGCATAACTCCTCTTAGTCTTCAGCAGTTTCATTACGGTAATGACGGGTACACTAAAAAGTAACTGCAATGTTACCATTAATTATAGGTTTTACTTCAATTCAATATCTTAAACTGCTGATGGCTAAGAGGAGTTTCAAACACTATAAACATAAACACACATAACTCCGTGAGTATTGAATCGATTTTACAACTTTTTACTGTTTTGATTAGAAAATTAAAATACCTTTTGAACAATGTATCACGCGACCCCCCTTCTTAATTAAGAATTTAAAGTGACCTTATGGTCTTACGCTTACACCAAGGTTCAAAGCAATACGTTAGAAAGTAGTAAAGTTAATACCATTTAACATACTTTTTGTTTGAAGTTGATATCTAATTCCGTTCAAAAGTTAACAGGGTGGGGGGGAAGTTACGTTCGCACTGTATGACGGACAGCGTAAAAAAAAGGACGAATTTGTTGTATTTTCGTTTTTTGAAATTTCACGGTTCTGATGTAATATTTTAACCAATATCTAACTGATTTTAACAGTAAAAAGTAAGCTGTACAGCTTCATACTTTATAGAAAGAATTTTATTTACACAAACACTTCTATTAAAAATGTTTATCTTACAGTTTAGGTAATTGAACTATTTTTACACAGAGAAAATAGTTTTTGTAATGGCGCCCCACGGGGAGACTTTGGACAGTGTCCAGAGTCTTCCTATCCCAATGGTTTCAGGATATCCAAGTTTTTAAAAATATTTGGATGTAACATAAGTTAGGCAATTCATGCACATCGAAACACTGAGAGACAAATTAAAAGAAAAACTGAATAGAAAAGCACAATTGAAGCGTTTTTTTCCAAAAACAGCCCATGTCATAAATTTTGATTTTCGTTAAAAATGCCTTCGCGGGATGTCGCCACATGTAGTGCCTCTATTCCTATTAAAATATTCCACAGAAACAGCTTATGTATCAAATAACCATGGTTAAAGATTTGCCGATTCCGCAAAAAAGGCCCATGTCTGGCGGCTTTCTGGCAAGAATATCCCATGTCAGTGACAAAGGTTATTTTTGCTGGAAATCTACTAATTTTTACACTTGTCAAAGTAGATCAGTCAAACATTTACAATATAGAAAAAGCAGTTGCACCTTATTTTCTTAGAGTACCTAAACCCCCACTTAAACTGAAAACCATTAGGATGTACATGATTTCTAAACAAGATCCTGGATTTATATTCACAAAAGATTCATATTCTGGTTCATGGACCAAATCGATGGCAAGAAACAAGTCTAAACTTCCAAATGAACTTGTTTTAACAGCACTATATCCGGGCCCCCTTAATCTCAACCCTCTAAAAGGGAAAAGTATCTTAGATTTATTTCCAATATTTTCAAAAATGGAGAATACAGCATTTTATGAATCACTTGCCTCTAACAAAACTACAGATTAAGCCCGTGAAGCCGACTTGGACTGTGACGATAATAGTAGTGGATGTGAAAGCACTTAATACGAAATTTTAGAGCATTTATATTGTCAGCATTCTTTAAATATATATATTATTAATCAAATAATTCGGCAGAGTTTCTTTGTTTTACTGCAAAAACAGCCCATGTCAAACAAACTTCTATTTTTTTCTCTAAACCGAAAATACTTATAATATAAAGTTTTTTTTTCATACTTACTTTCTTCGTATTTTCTAAAATATATTTTTTTGACATGGGCTGTTTTTGAAAAAAACGCTTCAATTATTTAGCAAGTTTACTCTGTGCTTTTGCTTGTGTTTAGATTTTTTAAACCTTTTTTCGAAATGCTGCAAAAATAACCAAATAAAAGTATAAGCGTGGTCCATGTATGCAAACACAACTGCCATATAATTCCAATCTACAGGGTTCGTCAACGATCGTTTGGCCATTGAAAAATATGTGAATTGAAATAAGATCGCTATTTAAATAAATGGCACTAAGAGAGATAAATAGTTTAGCGCTGTTGTCAAGTTAGCAATTCAAGAAAATGGTTTTCTTTTCGCGATCTAATGACGTTACTCTTACCGGCTGAGTAGGCCAAAAAAAGTTAATAAAATCCTTATATATCATTTCAACTGTATGACTAATAATCAATACTGCGAATCCGTAATTAAGTGCACAGGGAGAGCTTTCCAACATGGCAAAAATGTTAAAGGAGGTTACTACACGCACAAACAAAATATTCCACAAATTCTATTTTATGGATAACAAATTTCTTGGTCTTTATGTGTACCGATTTATTCAATTCAAAATATACTTTATTTTCGATAATCAAAAATCATCTGACAAAGCAGGCTAAAGCTAAAGTGATAAAAAATAAAATATAATAATGATAATACTAGGTTTAAGTTACAAATAAGGTAAATAAATAAATCACTATAGAAAACAATGACACACTAAAATTAAACTGTAAAAAAAAAATTATCACAATTTTTTAAAATCAAGACCTTTCAAATCCACTATTTCTAGTTTATTAAAACAAGATAACCATATATACACACATATATGTTCTCCAATAAGGCAATACCTACAATCACAACGACATAATTTTTTTTTAAATAAAACAGCTCAAGAAAACCCAATCGATAGATTTCGAAAGCAACAATTCAAAACAAATTACTTTAAGTTAGCTCTATAATATTCACTTAGTGAATAATATGGCTTGTCAAGCAGATATTTTTTGACCTGTTTTTTAAATTGTTTGATGGATGTCGCAAGTCTGACTGCCAATGGTAAGTGGTTGAACACCTTTCTGCCTTCATAAATTAAGGATTTTTGGACCAGGGTAGATTTTGGAATAGGCAAAGGCGCCCTCAAATTTAAGTTATGACGCGTGGACGGCTGATCAGTTCTCCGAACATTTCTAAAATTTTTGAAAACAAGTGTAGCGGTCTTAAGTATATATATTGATGTTAGTGTTAGGATTCTTTGATTAATAAAATGTGGCTTGCAAGATTCTCTCTGATGGACTCCGGCTATAGCACGGACAGCCTTTTTCTGTAACACAAATAAGATTTGTAACAGATGCTGATGTGCAGAACCCCAAAATGGAATGCCGTACCTCAAATGCGACTCGACCAAGGCAAAGTACACAGATCTGGCAATCTTGGGGCCTAATTCAGTTTTTGCAGATCGAACCGCAAAGCATCCAGATGAAAGTTTTTTACTTAGATTAAATATTGTTACGGGTTCACATCGACAAATTAAAACTCGCAATTGTTGAAAACGATACGTCAATTTATTTCGACAAATTATGTACAAAAACACGCACTTAAACTGACTAATAACTCGCTGATAATTCACTACTATAATCGGTCTATTAACTTCGTGTTAATATCTCACGACCACTACAGAAAGTTATCTGTGACTGACTGACTGGTGCGCCACCCCGGCCCTATATATAGGATCGTCCATCTCTCTCGAACTTTCCGGCAGCCTTCGACGTCCGGAAAGTTCTCGTATTATTACGACCGCAAGTCACAGATAACGCAACTAAAACCTAGACTAAGAATACAACCTTAAGATAAATCAACCTAATACTACACTAAACCTAAATAAATTCCAATTATAAAATGTAAATAACTTAAATTTGTAACACTATCCTCCTCTTCAAGTTTGATCGTCTCGATCAATATTTCCCAGGTAAGGTTTTAGTCTGTCTAGATAAACAACTTTCATCTTGGACTTCGGGCTTCTCTGGATTCGGTAGACTACATCATTAATTCTCTTAACAACTTTATAAGGCCCTTCCCATGGTGGTGTCAACTTAGGTGATCTTCCTTTCTTGCGTTGAGGATTGTATAGCCAGACTTGATCATTCTCTTTGAACCCTGAAGAGTTTGCTTTCAGGTCATATCTCGCTTTCATGCGGTCACTGGCTATTTCTATTCGCTCTCTAACCACTTCATGGATATCGTGCAGCTTTTGCCTTAAACGTTCGACATAGTCATTAACCTCTAAGTGTGCTTCTTCAGGTGAACCAAACATGATATCACATGGTAAACGCAGTTCTCTACCAAACAGGATACTAGATGGAGTAGCTCCTGTCGTATTGTGAATGGCGGTTCTATAGGCCATCAAAAACAATGGAATATATTGGTCCCAATCTGTTTGGTGATCATCAACAACTTTGCAAAGATGTTCTTCTATTGTTTTATTAAATCTTTCAACCATGCCATCTGACTGCGGATGTAAAGCAGTAGTCCGTGTTTTATGTATTCCTAAAAGGTCACAGAGATTCTGGAAGAGCTTTGATTCAAAGTTTCTTCCTTGATCTGAATGTAGTTCCAAAGGAATGCCAAATCGGCTGAAAACATCATTTACCAGAACTTCTGCAACTGTAGCGGCCTCTTGGTTAGGCAAAGCAAAAACTTCTGGCCATTTGCTAAAGTAATCCATGACAACAAGGATGTATTTGTTGCCCATTTTAGTTTCTGGAAATGGTCCGGCCACATCAATAGCAATGCGTTCGAATGGCAGACCTACGTTATATTGTTTCATTTGACCTCTGGACCTTGTTTTGGGACCTTGGCTGGCTGCACAAGTCGAACATCGGCGGCACCAGTTTTTCACATCTTGAAAGTAATGCCTAGGTGCGCGCCTGATTTTCCACCATGGCATTCGGCCATTATATTGTCTACCATGCTCCTAGGAACCACTACTTGATTAATCACAGTAAGGCCATCGGCACTTTCCCAGGCACGTTTAAGGATGTTTTCTTCTACTATCAGTGAATCCCATTGTGCCCACAGTGATTTGAATATCACCCCTTGGTTTGCGATATCTAGCCATGATGGTCGTGGCTTGTTCTCTTCTTTCAATCGCAAGATAGGTCCTACATCTTTGTCGTTAAGTTGTGTGGTTCTAATCAAAGCCGACATCCATTCTTCATCTGGTTCTAACTTTATCTGGCGCACGTAGGTAATTCCTTCTTTCTGGTCAATTTTCCTGCAATGTTTACAATCCTCAGGGCAAGGTCTTCTGGACAATGCATCTGCATTATTATGCACCCTTCCCGCTCGGTGCTTAATTTGATAATGGTATTGTTGTAGCTTTTCTATCCATCTCGCGACTTGCCCCTCAGGTTGTTTCATTTTCATGAGCCACTGTAACGCAGCATGATCCGTTCTAATCAGAAACTCTTGTCCGTAGAGATATTTGTGAAAGTGATCTACGGATTTAACTATGGCTAGGAGCTCCTTTCTAGTAACACAATAATTTCTCTCTGGTTTGGATAGCTTTTTGCTGAAAAATTCGATGACCCGTTCTTCTCCATCTTGTACTTGGGAGAGTACTGCTCCTATGCCATCGTTGCTCGCATCAGTATCTAATATGAATTTTCCTTTTGGAATGGGATATGCAAGAATCGGACTAGAACATAATGCTGCTTTTAGTCTTCTAAATGCTTGGTCACATTCGGTATTCCATTTGTAAGAAGCTTTATCTTCTGTCTATGTAATAGAGACGCTATTTTGGCGAATCCTTCTACAAATCGTCTGTAGTATGTACACAGACCTAAAAAGCTTCTCAATTCATGTTTGTCACGAGGTTGAGGCCATTCTTTTATTGCTTGTAACTTCTTTTCGTCGGTATGGATGCCTTCTCGGGAAACGACGTGACCCAGGAACTCAACTTTTTCTTGGAACAGAAAACATTTCTTTGAGTTCAATTTAAGATTTGCGTTCCTGATTCTTGAGAATACTTCTCGTAAATTATCTAGATGATCTTGAAATGATTTCCCCATTACTATGACATCATCCAAATAGACTAGGCAGGTTTTCCAAGTAAGGCCTCGTAGAACGACTTCCATTAGTCTTTCAAATGTAGCTGGGGCATTGCACAGGCCAAATGGCATCACATTAAACTGATAAAGTCCACTTCCAGCAGAGAATGCAGTCTTCTCTTTATCTCTTTCAAAGATTCCTACTTGCCAATACCCACTTTTCAGGTCAAGAGTAGAAAACCAATATGATCTTGCCAACGTTGTTAATGTGTCGTCTATTCTTGGCAGTGGGTAACTATCTTTCTTGGTCACATCGTTAAGTTTCCTGTAGTCGACACAAAATCTAGTACTTCCATCCTTTTTAGTGACCAACACCACAGGAGATGACCAAGGACTTGATGACTCTTCAATAACACCGTCGCTGAGCATTTTATTAATGAGATTGTGAACTTCTTCTTGTTTGGCCATTGGTAGTCTTCTTGGGGGCTGTCTTATCGGTTGGGCATCGCCAGTGTTGATAGCATGTTGAATAAGGTTTGTGCGTCCCGAACTACTCCTAGTTTCGAAGATATTACTTTGTTCTTCTATAAACTCTCTCGCTTTACTAAATTCTTCTGGAGTGAGATGTTGCCAAGTTGACTCAAATTGCTGAAGTACCTCCATTGGTAACTCGCTTGTATCCTCGGAAGTTGGCTCTTCACATCTTGTTACTTTCTGTAATGGTTCAAATAATGCTACCACCTCCCCCTTATTAATTTTGACACTATTTGGGAAAATATTGGCGACTATAATCGGGATGTCTTTATCGGTTTTAACTAGTGATTTTGCAACGAGGTAGGTGTTGGGTGTGTTTTGTTGGCTTATGAGTCCGACGCAGCTTGATGTTTTACTTTCCAGCCTCCCAAAAATTATGGTCTCACTGTTACCGACTAGTCTTGTTGTGCATACTGCCACCATCTTAATTGGTTCTTTATTGATGTGACTATTTGACAAAATGAACTCTTCGTTCCCAAATCTTAGGGTATTAAGTTTATTATCAAACGCAAATCCATGTTTACTTATCAGGTCCATTCCCAAAAGAAATTCGTCTTCTATGTCTGCAACTAATACCGAGTGGCGAATCTTCAACCTCCCCAGCTGTAGGTCTATGTCTGTCTGCCCCAACACGTCGGCGGATTCTCCAGTCACAGTCTTAAGTGTTATTTTCTTTTCTGTTGGTCGAATTTTATATCTCGTTGCAATTTTGAACTTAAGCAATGATATGGCAGCACCAGTGTCTAGTGTTATATTAACTTTTCTTCCATTAATAAGTCCGTCGATGTTAAGACTGTCAGCAGTATGTTTTAAGCTCTTGATAGAGTAAATTTTGGGGGCTAAATTCCCATTAGCCAACACCCGCCCCTCTGCGTTGACTAGTTTTAGTTTTTCCTGATCTCTTCTTCGATACTCTGTCCCACTAGATGGTGAGCGAGACCTCATTTGGACACGACAATCGCGTTGAATATGCCCTGTATTTCCGCATCTGAAACACTTTACATTTGGAGGGGATCGTCTACTTTCTTTCAAAGAATCAATCTTCTCTATCAGTGATTGAAACAGTTGGTTTAGCGTTTTTAAGTTGACCTCATCTCCAGTGCTCATTTCTTCTCCCTCCTGAATTGAAACAGCTCTTACTTTTGGCCTGGACATATTATTTGATGATTGAATTTCAAGGGCTCGAATCAACACTTCACTGCTGTTATGGAAGCGTTCTCGACGAAGTAATTTTGCTAAGTCCGTGTCTCGCAAGCCGTTAATAAAGCGATCTACCGTGAAGGGATCTCTGTAATTTTCTGGCATTTCTGGGTAAGCCAAGTACATCAGCCTCCTGATATCCGCTTCATACTCTTGTAATGACTCTCCTGGTCTTTGCTGACGAATATTTAGTTCTGACCAATGTAAATTTCGCAAGTGTTCGTCTCCATACCTTCTTTCTAACGCTGCCACTAAAGCGTTATAATTCTGTTTTTGTTCGACTGGAATGGACCGTAAAAGTCCCAGAGCAGGTTCTCGCAGAGCTACTAACAAAGCTCTAGCTTTTTCGTCATCATCCCAACCATTTGCAGCAGCGGCAGCTTCAAACTGTTGTTTGTAAGTAGACCAGGAAGACGTACCATCAAAATTTAGAGGCTTAATGTGTTGGTTGGAATTCACAACACATCCCTGAGCTTTTATTTTGTTGTGTTCTTTTTGAAGCTGTATAAGCTGTTTTGAGACGTCCTGGAATCTTTCTTCCATAGTTTGAAAAACTGCTTTCCTAACATTCTGTAATTTGTTCTCCACTTTTTCTTCAACATTTTGTACCTTCTCCTCAACATTTTGTACCTTTTCTTCTACATTCTGTAATTTATTTTGTACCTTTTGTTCCACGCTATGCACTCTTTGAGTTATTTCTTCCTTAAGGTCTTCGGTTGCAGTCTTAAACTCTTCTCTCAGCTGTTCGGAGTTGCTCTTTATTTGATAGAAGTTTTCTTGAATGCTATCTAATCTTTGCTCAAATGTCTGTTTCATATCGTTCTGGTTTTGTTCCATGGTCTGTCTCACGTCGTCCATGGTGTGTTTTATATCGTTTTGGTTTTGAGCCATTTGAGCTGCTAGAGCCTGCATCATTTTAGTTAGATCTTCCATCTTTGCTGATCCTTGTCTAGTAAGCATCAACTTCCTGATAAATCACTAAAAATGTCCATTTTTAGGCTATAAAGCTAATGTCGCAGTCGGTTTTTGTATATCTCTTCTAGTTCTCGAATAGAACGTCGTAGAATGTTATGGAATCTTCTAGAAATTCTTTCTAATTCTTACTTTTGAAATAACTAAACTAATGTCGAAATCGGTATTTGTATATCTCTTCTAGTTTTTAAATAGAACGTCGTAGAATGTTATGGAATCTTCTAGAAATTCTTTTTAGTTCTTACTTTTGAAATTACTAAGCTAATGTCGAAGTCTCTTTTTTTTTGATATTTCTTCTGGTTTTCGAATAGAGCGTCGTAGAAAGTGATGGAATGTTCTAGAAATTCTTTCTGATTCTTACTTTTAAAATTACTAATCTAATGTCGAAGTCGGTATTTGTATATCTCTTCTAGTTTTTGAATAGAACGTCGTAGAATGTTATAGAATATTCTAGAAAATCTCTCTAATTATCAATTTTTGGACTGTAAAGTTAATGTCGAAGTCGGTTCTTAAATATCTCTTTTAGTTTTTGGTTCGGTTCGGTTCGGTTCGGTTCGGTTATTCTGGCAAAATCACTTACTGTTCTTCTTTTTAATTGTCCTAGCCGGTGGTACTGTGTAAGGATAGTCTTTGCACTATTTATTTCTTTTAATCTCACTTCTGACACCAATTGTTACGGGTTCACAACGACAAATTAAAACTCGCAATTGTTGAAAACGATACGTCAATTTATTTCGACAAATTATGTACAAAAACACGCACTTAAACTGACTAATAACTCGCTGATAATTCACTACTATAATCGGTCTATTAACTTCGTGTTAATATCTCACGACCACTACAGAAATTTATCTGTGACTGACTGACTGGTGCGCGACCCCGGCCCTATATATAGGATCGTCCGTCTCTCTCGAACTTTCCGGCAGCCTTCGACGTCCGGAAAGTTCTCGTATTATTACGACCGCAAGTCACAGATAACGCAACTAAAACCTAGACTAAGAATACAACCTTAAGATAAATCAACCTAATACTACACTAAACCTAAATAAATTCCAATTATAAAATTTAAATAACTTAAATTTGTAACAATATATTGTAACGTGTCATTTTTACGTTTAAGGCAACGTTACATATTTGTTTATTTAGGTAAATAATCAAGGCTCTTCGACTCGTCTTTCTGTACACAAATTAAGAGTATTTTATAGAGCTAGGTTTGGAGGTTATATAGTGTCCAGAAAGTTACCTGATAAAGGAGGCATTCCATCAAAATACTATGGACACTGCGCACATCGTATTATTTGGGCATCGTAATTGGAACTTGAGATCACAGGTTTCGGGAAAAATCACATAAAAACTTTCGATCGTTTTGTTTTTCTGTGGAATTTCGTGGTTTTCTTTGACGTTCATGAAAATAAACAGCTGTTCTGGTGGGGAATGGCGGCGTTGCCGCATCACAAATGGTTTCAGTAACAGGAAGAAAACATTTAGATGAACATTTCATTCGCTTATGTTTATTTTCGAGGATATTGGCCCACTTTGATATCTTTATTAATTTGATAAGGAGAGGATAAAATAAATACGAGTTATGCACTTTTGTAAGTGGGAGATGGACGAGGAATGGAAACCAGGACTGGAGGAATAAACAAAATCGTATTTTTATATTATATGAATTTATATATAGTCATAGTTGGATAAAGTTAATAACTAACTCAGTCGGATTGAAGGGTTGTGTAGGGCTGGATAGTGATGTACAAACTTAACATCTGAGCACTCTTGCGCCGAGTTTAAGCAGTAGTTCAATGTGTATTTTTAGGTTCAAGTTCAGAAACAACTTTATTAATGTAGAAATGTTTTACAAAAATGGCGTCAAACCATATGAATCTTAGAGAAAACATATATAAAGAGCAAAGGAAACTTTTGACTAAGACTGTAACTAAAATACAACTAAATTCTACACTCAGTCATAAACTAATAATATAATAGACGCTCAGCTTTCATTAGGCCAATAGCATACTCTTTAATTCACGCACTGAGGACCTTTGAAATCAGCCGGTGACGACCGGTGAGGGCGCTGATGTCGCTATTCGTTTGGTAATAGCAGGTAACCACATGAACTCCAATGCTCGCTCTGTCTTTTTTTTCTTATGCAATAATTTACATAGGAAAAAAGAGAGAGGAAGCGTGTTTGCCCCTGTGATTACTCCATAGTGCAGTGTTGCCGATATTTTATTTAATTCAAAATCATTTGGAAAAATCTTTCAGTCACTCCTTTCAGTATACATGCAACCTTCTGTAGGGGTGGACGGGTCTTGCCCAGTGTAGGCATAGATATGTAGGTAAGAAAAAGTAGATATATTTTCTGAGTTAAGGCCAGAGGCAAATGTACAGTCCTTACACTTTAAAATTTTTCGGACAACTCAGAATTTTTTTGGGAAAACTCAAGAAATTTTCGGAAATGTCAGGAAAAACTCGGAAAATGTTTGGAAAATTTTCAAAAAACTCGAGAAATGTTAGAAAAAACTCGGGAAATTTTCGGAAAATGTTTAGAAAACCTCGGACAATTTTCAAAAAACTTTAGAAATGTTTGAAAAACCTCGCGAAATGCTCGGAAAAACTGGGAAAATTTTCGGAAATCCTGGAAAACTGGGGAAATGGTCAGAAAAACACGGAAAATGATCAAAAAAACTCGAGAAATGTACAGAAAAACATACATTGGAAAAGAACTCTTTAACCTGCTACCATCTGAACTGAACAAAAGGTCAAAAAAATCTTTTAAAAAACAAATAAGCACTTGGTTACTTCAAAATTATCCAAAATTAAATTAAATAAATAAATAGATACCTAACTAACTAAAAACTGATCTTCAAGAATATTTCATAACTTTTTTTAGTTTTATATATTATTTGTTTTTTTTTCATTGTAGTAGTATAACTACTTAAAAATTTTGCATTTAGTTATTTTTACATTTATTTGTCTGAATTTTTTAAACTTTTTATTTAGCCAAATATTAAATTCAAAAATACGTAAAACACTTTTAAGTTAAACGGTTCAACTGAAATCATCAGCTGTATAAAAAACTAAAAAATTTTAAGTACACTAACGTGACTTTTAACAGACTAAGGTAAAAGCGTGGGGTGTATAAAAATAGTGTTAATAAACGATTGTTTAATCAAATAAGAATGACTTGTCTAAAATATCAAATGCGCTAAAAACCAGATTTGTAATTCCTCACCTGTCACTTTTCATCCCTGATTTTAATTTTTTATCCCTGATCTATCCCTGTTCATCCCAGGGATAAACAGTGACACTTTTATCTTTTATGTTTTTATCCCTAAACAACGAAAAAGGATTGGGACTGACCCTTGAAAGAAGGCGCAGTTTCATTCTTTTTTTGTAATAAGTGGACCCTTTTTGTGGTTTCTAGTTAGTAAGGTCTGGAACGAGTAACCTTATTATTCATATGGTAAGGTTAAAAACGAAATAGTCTATTACATATGAACAAGAGAAGAGAGTGACAAATTTCACACGAGCGTGAATGTTGAGAATGAGGCGCCAGCCGAGTGAAACAACAGGCGAGTGTAAGAAAGTTACTTTCTATCGAGTTGTGTACGCTATCTTTCCTACGAACACTGATGAGCTATACTCATTTTTGTAAAAACGGTTCTTCAATTTTGCACAAATCAAATGAAACTGCTTTTCCGCACATGTGTGGAAAGATACTTTGCAACACATGTGCAAAAAGTATTTTTCAAAAAATTTCTGCCCATGGGTGAAACCTAACGTTTTCTGAGGATGAAAATGGTGTGAAACCCATGATTTTCATGTGTGGTTGTAGGAAAAATATATTGCATATGAAATACCTCTTATAAAAATAATTAACAAACAAAAGTTTAATTTGATACCTTTGCGCTTTTTTTTCTCTTACATTCTATTTAGTTCTCTTTGCTCAAATAACCGTTCGCCCGCCTTTCTTTTTGTGTGTTCTTTCTGTCTAGAAATTAACAGTGTCGGAGTAGCAAAGGGACTACCGGGTGTGCCAAATTCGATGTAGTCGAAATTTATAAAAACTTATGTAAATATGAAGACATACGAGGGGATTATGAAAAGTCTGACTTTATGAAGGTGGCCTACAACTTTTTTATTTACAAATTTTTTTATTTTGGTGTAATTTACCTTATTAAATGCAAACTTTTTAAAATCCCGTCGGTCCTAAAAAACCACGAGGTGAATCAAATAATAGAATCTTTAATAAATATCCAAGGTGTTTTTAGTATAAATTTATTTTATTTATTAAGTAATAATAAATGGATCCATGACGGATAAGATACCTTCCTAGACTAGCCAATTAGCACACAATAAGTAAACTCCACCCTATTATATCAGCCCTAAAAAGTATTTTCTAAATTTATCGGAAATGAAAGTTACGAAGTTGTTGGTTCTACCGTTGTTTGATGGATCTCCATCAAACAACGGTTCTACTTAACATCTTTTAGTGATTTTTTACTGCGTATCCAAATTTTTCAAAAGGCCCGCGCGCCGCTGTTTTGTGTACCCTGCCCGATTTAACCCAAAACTAGTTAAAAATTAGTCTTGAAAAAGTTTTTGGAGTATTATAGGGTGTGTCTGTATAACTAATCAAAAAAAAAACTGTAATTTAACCCGGTACTCATATCTGCCGGGTGGACCAAAAAAACCCGGTCAAAATGTTTTTGTTATAACTATACTAACCAATTGATTAGGCTTTCAAGCAGAAAGATTTGATATTATAAATTCTAAGATGGCTGAGAGAATCAATCTTGCCCGTTTCAAAGAGGCTTTTTAATTCTTGTATTCCAAATTTTTGGAACTCTTAAAAACGCTCTGTTTTTGCCACCCTCATGCAACTAGTTACGAATCATTAAAATCCGTTTAGTGGATCTCGAAACATTAATTTTAAAACGGTTTAGTAGTTCCCGAAATATTATTCCTTAATTCTGTATCCATTCTTCCATTAATACTGACTGGATTCTATAAAATCTCTAGAATCGGTTCAGTGGTTCTTTAAATTACAATTGTTATAGCAACTGTTATTTCAATTTCTGTCTGCAATAATTTCGTTATAAACTCACTGAATCGATTTCAATGAAAAAAAAAAAGAATTATGGTGATACCCGATTACTCTTTGATCAAAACTATTAAAATTGAACAAAAGTCAAATTTGTCCTTCTATGAAGGATCGCTTCTTTGTATGTTGCGAAGATTTATTTTTTTATGATTAACTTGTGCGTGGTGGACCTAGGATCTTTTAAATAAATTCAAAAAAAGGTCGAAAAATTTCTCTCAACATAAGAAAAAACTACCCTTTATGGTGGGTCAAATTCGAATTGGTAAGCCATATTATATTTAGAGATGGCTGAAAATTTAAATACGGATCTTTAATGAACTTGATCTTTGCCATGATGCTTTTTATTTAATTGTCGGTTTACTAGTAATGAATTTATGAGGAAATAAATGCACATAGAAATGGCAAGGCAATCGCATATTCTGTAAAATTTTTCGATACTTCTAAAAAAATTCAAAACATTTTCGGAATATAAAAATAAACGAACCTTTTTAAAAAGTAAAGTTTTTATGTCCGCCATTTTGGATTTTACAATGACGGCAAATTTTGTTTGTGATCTTTTAAAAGCAATCAATCGTTAACCTGTATGTAAAAGAATATAGTTAAAGCAAAAATTAATTTTTAGGGGCCTAAACCGATTTAAACGATTCATATCTCCGAACCATGTTGTGCGTAGCAAAGATAGAGCTTTTCGACAAACAAAAATATATATCTAAAATTTCCGTAACAGAAGAATAAACGAGCCTCTTTCAAGGTCAAGTTTGATTCTGTCTGCCATCTGGGATTTTAAGATGGTGGACAAAAATATACTTTTACACAATTGCCCGATCAATTCCCTGCAAACTACTGCTTGCTTTGGTAAAATCTATAGTTGGAAAGCTATAACGATAAACATTTTGTCCGGTTTTTTGCCCATCCGGTATGACACAATAAATATAAAATATACATAGATGGCATATTTTTTTTCTTTTGCCCTTATTATCGAAGAAATAACAGTTATTTCTTCGATGCCCTTATATCAGGGTGTAATAATAGCAAACTAATAGGCGCTAGAAAAGATCAAACTAAGGATTTTTTCTTATTATATTTTGCATCAAACCTCTTTGTTTTTTAGAAAAAGGGTTCAACAAACTTAACAGCTTTTATTTTATATTTTTTACTCCCTTGTAATAAACAATGAGAAATGCTGGCCAGTTGGCTCGATCAAGGCGATATTACACACACACACACACACACACACACACACACATTTTATATTTTATTATAACTTCCTGAAAAATTAATTTATTATAACTTCCTGAAAAATTACAACAAAATCGATATTTTTTGAAATTATGCATGACAATAGGGGTAATAATTAAATGGCAAAATTATTTAAAAATAAATAGAAATACTCAAAATTATTACCAAAAATCTCTTTTTTTCTTTAACAAATTTTAAAAACTCTTTAATATGTAGTGCTACTACAGTAAATATCGGTTATAACGACATTGAACGGACCGCTTAATTTCGGTCGTTAAAACCAAGCTTTGTAATAGAAAAAAAAAATAAAAAGTACTAAATATTGATTGTTAAAAACTAAAATTATACTTATTTTTAAAATTTATAAAATGTAAAGAAGAAAATCTTCGATTTTGAATCCGCCAATCCAACTTATAAATTGAATTTCATCTGCCCATTCGCGTATGCAAGGAAAGGGGATAATGGGGGTAATTATCCCCTCCCAAGATTCGTAAAAAGTGAGAATTTTTCCACAAAAATGCCCCCAGTTTTTTTTGCCCCCAGCGCAAAAAACTTTCTTTATTATTACTGAAATTATACCTATTTTAGTAGTATTCGTTTAAAATGAGGTCCTTAGCCTGAATTGTTTTGCCTGCGGCGCGCAAGTAATCTCTAGTTATGTAAAAAATTTACATAAACTGCATAAAATTTTGTTTGTGGGACCTTAACACATATTAATAATTGCTATTATTTATTAAGTATGTGTGGCTGGACTGAATTGCCTCTCGCAAGATCAGGCCTCTATCAGCATCGTAGCTAGCCTCAGTTTTCAGGGAGGCCGTGGCGTAGATCTATTTTTTCATAGATATTTTTATAGTAGAGGGGGAAAGCCCCCCGTGCCTCCTAGCTACAGTAATGTCCTACTCTCTACTAATAAAAAATACAGAAACAATATACCTAATATGTGTATCACATAAAACATGGGCCACAGCCTCGCTTAAACACTAGGCTAGCTTAAGGGCCTAAATAAGGGGGAAGTAGTTAGTAGGGTTAAATATCTCCACCTTGCCCCAAAAAATTAGTTCATTGTGGATATATTATATTACAATGATTTTTTTTTATATTCTGAATTCTTGGGCTAGCTACGTCGATGGAGATTAGATAAAATGTATTTCTTTATGGACTGACCCCTTGATTTATTTGTAGTTTTTTACATTTTTGTATTTATTTGTTTTTGGGTTTAAATATTTTTTATTAATAAAATTAATCATGCAAATTCCATGGAAAAAATTCTAACTATATGGATACAATCTCAAAAACTAAAAGCCAAAAGTGACAGATAAAATTTAATTTGACAGTTGGATTATTTATATTTTTTTAAATAAAAAAGCAATTTATAATCAATTGTTTTTTTTTTAATAAAAAAGTTATAGACCCCCTCTTAAAATGTAGACTACTTAGCTTATAAAGGGCTATTAAAATGAGGTTTTTACATTTTTCTATATCCCCTAGAAATACCTAAACTCCCCAATAAGATCGATATTGATATACATACAGGATGTATTAAAACGCAAAGGAAGCGAAATATATACAGTATGTCCCCCTAAGTTGGAATAATATGAAAAACTTTTTTATTATTAATTTTAGGAAAAAAGTTATTCTTCAAAAAAAATCCTGCATTATCTAAAACCTAGAATACAGTCATCAAATATTAAATTTTTTCAGTGGTATACGAGGTTTGTCAAAAAATATGAGTTTTACTCAAGAGTATATACCTTTAAATTTGCAAAATAAATGAATATGCACTTATTACGCGTTTTAATTTCAAAATTATTAGAAAACATCGAAAAACTAAAACTAATCACAAAATCATTCATTCAAAATAGAAAGAGTAGTAAAAAATAAAATAATCTGAAGTTTTAAACGTAATTTTTAATTCTGATCATCTTTTTTTAGTAACATTTTTCGATATTGTCAAATTTAAAGGTACTTTAATCTTGAGCAAAACTCATATTTTTTGACAAACCTCGTATACCATTAAAAAAATTTGATATTTGATGACTGTATTATAGGGTTTAGATAATGCAGAACTTTTTATGAAAAATAACTTTTTTTCTAAAATTATTAATAAAAAAGTTTTCCATATGATTCCAACTTAGGAGGACATACTGTATATATACATTTATATATGTATAAGTCGAAAACGTAAACGCTTAAGCATATTAAATAGGCAGTAGCTAGAAAAGGAATAATATTTGATTAAATTACGCGGTATACCAACCAAATTCTAAATACCTTATTCATAATGATCGAGTTCGACCAAACACACCGGGGCTCCCGAGAGGCTCTCTCTCTTTAATGCACCACATTCAAAAGAGCGGAAGAATTGCCAAGCGCCCCGGGTTGTCTACGCGAACTCACTAACTGTCCATCTATTGAAAAATCAATCTGGGGAAAGTAGGAGAATTGTAAAGTAGATAGGTATAATTGTCTTTGGTATGGCAACACCGCCGACTCATTCAGGCGAGACAATTAGCAATTAATATTTACACCGTCGCGTATAGCCATCTGGTATGCGATTTCGGTAACAGGGGCCATTTTTGGATCAGGCGTCTTTTATATTAGTTTATGACTCAGTATTGCTTTACTCATATGGGAATTGGTTGAGTGTTTGAATATTCCTGGCTTTGATGCATGCTCGAATCGCCAGTAATTGATTTTACAGTTGATGGTTTCAATGCTGAGCTTCTTAAAGTCTAGCGGGTTATTTTCCTCCTACTTGCTATGTTGGCAGGGGTAGGCAAATGTTCGGTCTATGTATGGAGGGTGTCTCGATGTCCTTGTTATAAAAATTTCAACCGTGGAAATAGATCCGACAACACCTCAATGTGCGTTTTACTGTCCCCACCAAATCTACGAACGATTTCCGGCAACTTCATTTTTTTGTGTTCTGACAAAGTGTCTTGTCTCTTTCCTAAAGAATTTTGGCTGGGCTGGTGGCCGTCTATTGGTGTCGCCATTGTTTTTGTGGTTATTGGCACTTAATGGCACTGCAGTAGTTGCAGATTATACCAAAGACGGTATAACTGTGAGCCGTCATGTTTAGGCGAATCTAAGTGACGCTCCCACCCTCTGAGAGGGATTTAAGGCGGCCTACGCCGTTTCTACGGAAAGAGCAGTGGTAAGTTCGATTTTATTTTTTTTATTTTTTTATTATTTGAGGTCTCTTCAAGATAATATTTGGCTCCCAAATTGTAATTATTCTTCGTGTGAAATGTACTTTTTCGACAAAAGACGTGGGGAATTTTTGGAGGTTTTTTTTTTATATTTTTTAAAACCACCTTTTGGAAAAAAACTATATATTGTTTTTCTCCTTTGTCTACAGTCCTGTCCAATCCATCACTGGGACAGTTGTGCTGGACGCTGGTGTGAAGCCGGGTGTAGCATTGTAACCCTGGGAAAGGTACGTTAGGATTATTTTAGTTCATCTGTTTAAATCTACTTTATTTTATTGAGTCGACATGGGGTTCTCGATTTAAGTTACTCGGTGTAGGGAAACTTCGTGCAAAATCAACGAATTCCAGGAAACTGAAACATTTCATTTTCCACAGGGTTTTTATGCTCGGGCAAGGATCCAGCAATAGATCGAAGACCCTGTGTTGCCCAGCATGATGTGCTAAGCCAGCACTAGGGGAGGCGCGGGCAGAACTGGGACCGGTGGGTAGCGGAAGATGTCTGGTACAACACATCCAGGTTTACAAAACAAAACACCCTCTTATTTATTCAAACAATAATCCAGGACCAAGGTAGGAGCAAGCTTTAGACCTAATTCTTTTTTTTTAAATAATTTTAATTTTTGCACAATTTCAACATTGCTTGTAAACGCAAGGTAGGATATGACGTTATAACCAAAATTTTGCGGCATAACTATTCATTTATAATTTTTACTGTACAATTGGAGTGTCTTGCTATTTTGGCCCTGACTTGTTCCATTTCATTTCATTCATTTTTTTTTCTATTTCATGTTTTTGGTAATATTGGCCGGTTTACCATTAAAATATACAAGATGAACTAAATTTTTGTGTTATTTGTACAATCCAATGAACCAACTTTGCAGAGACAAAAGAGAGATGAGATTATTTTTTTTTTAGTGTTTCCTAACATTGTTTTACCTCAGGGGGCAGATCTCGGACTAGGTTGCTGTCTGTCTCATTCTACCCAACGTAGAATGATGACAGCAGATATTTGGTCCAGATCTCCCCTATGATGGAATGATTTTGGAAGTATATTTTTTTAACAATCATTTAGATAAGTGAGTCTTACACTACTGACTCAAATGTAGGTACACTGTGACCTGTTGCATCTACCTATAAGGAACTTTCTAATTGTATCTTGTGTCATTTTGATTCATTTAGGAATCTTTTAGAATTTTATTTTGTTTACTAGTCAATTTTTTTGGTTATTCTTAATTACACAAATACTCTGGAAGCCTCGGAAGTACGTAGAGTTTTATTGTTTGGCTACAACGTTTGGGTTGAACTGTATTTTAATTAAGATCTTCTTTGTAAAACATTGATATTAAAACACTGTGGCGCTTAAAATTTTCTTATTTCTGAACCCCCCCCCCTTCTCCACTGTATAAAAGTTACCGGGCATATCAATGTTTTACCTAGTTGGAAAATACAGTTCTGCTTCCAGATATTTGTTTAGTTACTCAGTAATTTGATTTTAGTGTCACAAATTGGCACAGCATTATTGTTCTATTTACAGTGTCACAAAATGGCGGCAACGTCTTTTAGGTTGCCATAAATGTCACCCAACGCATTTTAATTGGCCACAATATGCTCATTGAATTTTAAATGAACATCAATATGCAAGCCAAGAAACTTAGACACATCTTTGGTTTGTAGTGGATCATCTCCCAAGTTAATGTTCTGCATGTTACATTTGAAGCCCATGATATTTGTTTTGTCAATATTCAAATAAAGTTTATTGGCATTGCATCAGTTTTTACTTTTAATAAGGTCTTGAGTAATTTGTTTCCTTAATGTGATGATATTTTTATGATGCCACATAACCGAAGTATCATCAGCAAACAATGTGAATTCTCCAGTTATTTTTAGACGGACGAGGTCATTTATGTATAAAAGAAACAGTAGGGGTCCTAAAACTGATCCCTGGGGGGACACCACAGTCGACTTTTAAAGGAGACGAGCGAGAACCGGCACTAACAACGGACTGGCTTCGACAACTCAGATGCGATTCGAACCAATTCAACACCTTACCCCTAAAACCATAACGCTCCAACTTCCTCAGCAATATCTTGTGATCTACACAATCGAACGCTTTGGATAGATCACAAAACACTGCTGCCACAGCCTCTCCCTTATTACATTCGGTATAAACTCTATCCAGAAAGTCGAACATAGCATCATAAGTGCCTTTTGAAGACTGGAAGCCATACTGCCTTAATGTTATAAGTTTAAACTTAGTTAAATAGTCCCACATTTTTTACTAGTTTCTCAATGAGCTTAGACAGAGTCGGCAAAAGGGAAATTGGGCGGAAGTTCGAAGGCAAATCAACAGACCCGCCCTTGTGCAAGGGTATCACAATTGAAGATTTAAGGGATGCCGGAAAATTACCATTATCAAATGAGTTATTAATTACATTGGCCAGTGAAGTCCAGGCTTCATTTGGAAGATTTGATAAAACCTATGCAGATATTTCATCATCTCCAGTAGACTTCTTGTTTTTTATTTCGGTGAGAGTCTCCATTACTTCCCAAGGTTCCACAGGTTTAAAGTAGAATGAGTCTGAGACTGATATATCTGAAAGATAAGATAGGGGGTCTGTCTCCAAGGGAAGATCTTGAGTCAAAGTGCTGGTCATGCCACAGTAGAAACTATTTAGAGTGTCAGCATCGATACCAACCTCATTTGTTTTAGATGACTTTCCACGAATTTCATTTATGATTCTCCAGCTTTCCTTTTGCTTGTTTTGAGAGTTCAGTAGCCTATGGTTGTAGTAGTTTTTCTTTGCCAGATGAACTAACTTTCGGTGCAAATCGCGATACTTGTCACACTTTTCAATAAACCACGCTGATTTAAAAAAATTTCGCAAGTAATTTAATGAACGAAGGTTTTTAGAAGAAATTCTTAAACCTACAGTAAGCCAGTAATTTGCCTTTTTCGGCTTGTTTTTAAACCAACGAAGAGGAAAAGAGCGATAAAAATTGTCAAGAAAAACTCTATGAAATAAGCTGATAGGATCGGGTGCACGAGCAATGCCATTCCAATTGACATCAACACACCTGTCTTTAAAATCTTTGTAAGATCTACCGCAAAAAAATCCGTTTTTGACGTCGTGGGAGTTTTTCATTTTTTGGACTCACAACAAGCACAGAACTCACAGCTTCATGGTCAGACAAACCTGAGTGAAGAACACAACAAGTGACGATATCGATATTGGAACAGACATAATCAATAATAGTGGCAGACGTATCAGTGATTCTTGTTGGAAAATCAACATTCATAAGTAAACCATATGATGTAAGCAGATTAGATAGCATGGTGGTGTTTATTTTATCTCTGTCACTAAAATCTATATTAAAGTCTCCAGCAAGTATCACTTTTGAAGAAGATGGTATTTGACACAACAAATAGTCCAGTTTGTTAAGAAACTCTTTAGGGTTAAATAAAGGAGATCGATAAAGACAAAAAACAAACAGATTAAACTGCTTGCAATAAGCGGCTGAAATTCTCTGATATTCTCAACCAGATTTAGAAACCAATACTTTGAAAAGTAACTATTACATTACAAATAACTTTATAGGAATGTACTTAGAAAACTGTGTAATTAATTACAACAAAAAATAACTTAATTATAAATTTCCTACTTGCATAATAAAAAAAGTAGTTGACAATTACTTTTTTATTTATTTCTTTCACTTTTTCATAATTTACAAAATACATTCCGAACTTACCCCTTAAATTTACGTAATACATTCCGAACTTACCCCTTAAATTCATTACGAAACGTGGATTGCTTTAAATAATAAAGCAAAGTAGCTTTTTACAAATAATAACAGTCACTTCGTACATCCCTACTCCCAAAAGTGTTGTCCCCTATTCTGTGTCCTTGATAGTGTATGGTGACTTTTAGCAACTTGACTTCGTGAGCCGCCGCCAGGAGATCGAACGGCACAAGAGTTTCACAAAACACATTTGAACGGCATTTAAGCACGACTTTAATAAAAGAGCAAGGTTATTGTGTAAGAAAAAATTCTTAAAAAACTGAATTTTTCTCGATTTAATGTTTCCTGATTAAAGCTAAAATAACGAAATAAATAATAATGACTATTTCTTCGTCTTTTAAAAGTGGATATCTTAATGTGATTGCACCTGCTTAGTAATAAAAAACTATTAATGCATTTTGAGTCACAGTGGCAAACGCTCCTGGATATGCACGTCTTTAGTCCCTCACTGACTTCTTGCTTTCCATAAGTTCACCCTTTTTTATACGCTTTTCATAAAGGCTAAACGTTCGAAGTCGAGCCCTGTATATTCGTATAGCTTTAGATAAGAAATTTACACAAAACAGGCTTATTTTATAATTTAAAGAAAAAATTAAAACCTAATTGTCCGGTTCGACCCATTTGGAGAAGCGATTCTGTAACCACTAAGCACAAAAATTTTGTACCATGTATGTACTTATTTGATATGATAAGTATATGAACTTGATTTAAAATCAAAATTTAGAAATATGTAAACAATAATGTCCCGTCCACTCGGGTTAATATTGTTTTTTTTTTGTTTTTCTATCAGTTTTTAGCAGCAAAATTAAAATCTCTTTTTCACCATTCAATTTTGCTTTATTTCACAAAAATAAAGCTAATATGTTTAGTTATCAGGTCAAACCACAGAATAACTAGTTATCTGCTAGTATAGCTATGTAGTTCTTCTGTGGTCAAACTATCTTCTTTGAGTATAAATTAGCGAGTACCGCCGTGGGACAGATTTCTTCTGACAAGCTATTTTATTTTTTATTTTATTTTCTGTGGATACAATATATTCAAATTTGTATGTTTACTAATCTACAAACTTCAAATTTTTATAAAAGGTAGGTAACTTTCGGTTAATAGATTTATCACTTTGAAAGCAATATTTGTATTTTCAAACTTGACAAACCTCTAGTGACACCTTACCGTGACATTTTCGTAGTTCAAACTTTTTTGTTCGTTTCTACTAAAATATTTTTGACTTTAAGTAGTGTCATAGCTAAAGTTAAGCATATTCTTTATAATAAAATTTTAAAAGCTTAAGTAAACTTCTAATAAATATTTTTTTCGCCTGTGATAGCAACGGATAATTGAATATTAAGGGATTGGATTTGACGAAAGTTAAATCGGCAAATCCAAAAAAGTCGCCGTCTTATCCTTTTTAACAATTGATATTTCGTTCTCTGGTTTAGAAATGTCACGTTCTTGTCAACCGCTGTTTTAGTTTATTTGTGATTTTGCCAGTTTTTTTAAATAAAATTGGGATAAAATCAAACTGTCAAAAACTGTTTAGGGTCTTAAAACGTTACTCTTTCGATTATAGTAGAGAAAGCCCGAGATTTGCTTTCTTTCGCAACAAAAACACAACAAAACTAACAACAACTGACAGTCTCTGCCATTTTGACAAGGTCGTGATAAAATCAAAATTTAGCGAGTTTGGTTCAGGCACGTAAATAAGGAGGTGGTACTGGGGGGACAGTCATGAATCTTGTTGGTTTTTTATAACGATTTTAACGTCTTTCGGGCGAAAATTTGGCCCCAAAAAGTAAAGTATCAACGTGCCTTGTTTGGTAAGGCTGTCTAAATAAATTTTCCGCTTTTTCAATGGTAATGTCAAACTCATTTTATTTTGGTTGAATGTGAAATCCAATCTCTAGTTGTTCTATGACCCTAGTAATACAGGTAGGTACGTTTTAAAAACGTTTTTAAACCGTCCATTTCGGACCTAGGGGACGATTTAAAAACGTACGTCTATACGTCCCTTAGGGTCAGATTTCCTGGAAGGTCCCTGGAACGTTTTTGTGGGTCTGTTTTACATTTTCAAAACGACCCTGCAAAACGTTTTTAAAACGTTTTTCGGACATTTGTCAGATTTAATTTTTTATACCTTCTACAAAATTTGGCGACGTTTAATAAACGTTTCAGTGACGCTTGGGAACGTTCCAAAGTGTTTTAAGGACGTTTAAAAACGTTCCAGGGACGTCTAAGAAACAATTTTGGGGATGTTAAAAAAACGTTTCAGGAAACGTTTAAAAAACGTTTTAGGGGACATTTTAAAAACGTTCTAGAGACTCCATAAAATCAAGGCCTCTGGTCCCCCTTTATAGGCCTTTAAGTATTGAGTGAGCCCTTTTATTTTCGGCCCTTTGATATGAGCCCTATTAAAACTTTGCTCCACTCTTCTTCTTTGAGTACCATAAAAAAGTTTTAAATTTACTTTTCTCTGATCAGCCTAGATAATGATTATGATGCTAGTGGGAAAAATATGTGCGACCTTAAAAGTGCGTTTTAAAAATTATTGCACTGTTTTAATACATACAAAAGTACGTTCTGAAAACATCCTGATTTGCGCGCTTTTAAAACATCCTTTTTAAAACGTTTTAAAACCTACTTTTTAAATACGCAAATATTGGGACCCTGAGGGTTCTTAAAAGTACGTTTTAAAAACGTTCTGTTGAGTTTATAAAACGTCCGTTTAAGTAGGTTTTAAACATGTACTTTTTTAGGTACGGGAATATTGGAGACCTAGACACCAGTATTTACTAAGGCGTAAGTTTTAGTCTAGGTTTTGGTTTAAGTTTAGGGTTTAGGTTTAAAATTTAAATGTGCATTGGTTTGAAAAAATTGATTTTTTGCCTAAATAGGCCGCAATTGATTTGGTATTTTTACCTGTATAGACGATAAAATGTCTTAAAAATTGAAATTTAAGACGATTTGTTCTTGAAATGGACCATATAGACCAGAAAAAAGAAGAAAACATGGAAAACTGATTTTTCTACAACTGTCTAATTTAGGCTACTACGTCACTTTAAACCCCTAGGTCATGGGATTCCGACTAAAAATCGTCCTAAATTTTAAACTACCTCCGGGGGGTTGTTTATCTCGTTGTTTCTTGAAAACAATCACGTTTTTGTTAATTTATTTGTTAAAAATGTAAAATTTTATCATATTTAGGAACGATATGACAAAATTTTATACGATTTTTAGCTTCAATTAACTATTAGAGCGAGTTTTTTACGGCAATGTACACAAGGCTGGATACACCGTTTAGTACTAAATTCTCATATCTCTTTTATATTTTAGCATTTAAACGATATTTGCCTTGACGAGGAAAGTAAAAAAAAACGATCTTCAGATTAAAATCCAAATAAACTCACACGCGGTTTGTTTATTTGCAAATAATCTTTAAATTAATATAATAAAAAAGTTTTTTATTTATTTATTTATTTATTGTAGCAGTCATTTTCCATTAGTGGTTTTAATACGCTTTAGCCATACAGATATATTTAAGATGTACGTTCACCGAGATGACAGCAGATGACAATCCCAGTACTTAGACCAGCAAGTGTCAGTCAAGTTACTTTTACGTCATTTTAATAAATTTTAAAATTTATTTTTCAGTTTCGCTTTGTTTGTGCAAGTTATATAATAAAAATTACGAAATTAGAACACATTTTCCGACAATGTCAAGTTTGGGAAGTAAGTGTAAATTGAAAAATGTAAGTAATTCACTTAAATATCGCTGCATTTTCACTTAAACCTCGTTCCCTACAAACTTAAACCTATAGTTTAAACCATTTCTTTTCCGTTTTTTCCATTTTTTTTACGAAATCCTTGCAGATTCTTATTTAAACCGGTTTTTTCCATTGCGATATAACCTATGTAGTTATAATTAGTCCAGAATTCCATTAACTTTTATTAAGTTTGAAAGAAATTCAGTTAAAACGTTTCACAAAAGATAAACTAAAAGTTAAACCTAAACCTAAACTTTAAATTTAAACCCTAAACCATCTTAGTAAATACTGGTGAGAAAGACTTAAAAAGTATGTTTTAAACATGTCCAAAAAAAGAAGTTTTTTTCATCGTCCCATTGTGAACGTTTTTAAAACGTACTTTTTAGGTATGGGGACGTTGGGACCTAAAAGGACAAAAAAGTATGTTCCTGGGACGTCCTGTCTTAATAGGGAATCTCTGCAGTGGCGGATCCAGGGGGGGGCACTTGGGGCACTTGCTCCCCCCGAGAATTTTTTGAATATACAAAAAATGAATAAAAAGTAATGTTTTTGCTAATAAAAATTCAAAATTTTTGCCTGCGGCGCATGAAAGTGTCTATTATTATTATCATCGAAATTACAACCACGGACTAATTCAATAAAATGCTGCTTAAAAAAATATATACCGTTTTTTACCAACAGAGAATGTCACCTAAAGTGCCCCCCCCCCCCCCCCCGAGAAGCACCTCTGGATCCGCCCTTGAATCTCTGGTGACAGCCAAATTTAGGTTTTGATATAAAAAAAGTATTGCATGTGCGCTTCGGATCGCCAACACGTGTGTGATTGTGAGTTTAGGAAACTCACAATCACGTTTGCGTTTTGTTTTTTTAAGTTTTTGTCCACAAACAAAAAATCAAGCAAAGAAAAATCGGGGTTACCTCCAACCACATAACTCTATTTGGCTAGTTGTCTGTCAAAATCTTTTGTTTATTTATTGATCAAAATTGTCACGTGTTCTCACCTGAAAATTGGCAACAGTGCGCAAATTTTATATAACTTTCCACGTATTCCTCAAACCAAGGATACTGCAATTAAGCGATACGGTGAGAAACAAGGAAGTGCTCACTCGTCGTCACTCCTCGGGGAGTACTCGCTCGGGAAGATTTCAAGAATACTGACACAAAAACGGATCTTCATCATATACATAATATTCCAATACCCACGGTAACTGCCACTTCATGATGCAAACATGAGGGCCTTGGGGTCTTTAAGCAAAAAATACCTGATTGGTTGCTTTCAAAGACATAAAATGCATATTATTTCCATATAGTACGTATTATTGCAATACCTACGGTACCTTGCGTACGATGCAGAATGCAAACATATTTGAAATAGCAATATCAATGGGTCTATCCTTTTTGCGGTCCTGATTGGTTATACTTTTACGCATGAATATTATTTTATTCTTGTATTCGTTACGTCAATCATCAGCGTACAGTTGACAAAAACTCTATCTATGTAAATTTGGTATCTGTGCATTTTTTGTACCTTTATTTCTGAATGTTTGCATCAAACGCCAACCATTGTCTAAATAGGTAACAGGGAGTATTGGAATATTACGTATATGGTCTTAATTCAATTCAATTCAATTCAATATATATTTATTTACAGTTCTCATTTACATGAATCCAAGTTGATTTTTTTTCCGTTGACCGCAAATAAATATATTTTCTATGCATTCTAAAGTACGGGGTACTTGTTTGCAGACAAAAATATAATATTTAACGGTTGGCGGATTTTTCTATGTTACACTAATAACTAACTTTATGTTCTACTTATATTTTTGTCCTTATACACTGTCTTACTTACTATAGTACCTAATCTAATAATGTCATCAAAATTTTATACCAAGAAAAGAAATGTCTAATCTAATAGAAAAAAAGTACCTGAATTTTTTGATTTTTTTAAAAAAGTTATGTTTTTGGTTTTTTGAACAGTTTTCATTTTAGTTGGGTTATTGTCTTATTAGGGGTTTTATTTTACGAAAATTGGGATAAGGTGGCAAAATCGGGATATTTGTCTAGTTTGGTTGTGTGGTTTTGTTTAATTTATTTATATTTTTGTTTAAATTTTTATATATATTTTTATTCAATTTTTAACTTAGGTATATATTTTAGAGTTTTTTTATGTTACTCTTTATTTATATGTTAATATGTTTATTTTATTTCTTTTATATTTTAAAAGTAGTAAGTATTTTTTTGGTCAATCCAGCTATGTACCCTTTTCCTTGGAATATTTTTTAACCATTCTTTTAATTTGTCTTTAAATTTTTCCATATTTTCGATTTGTTTTATGTTTTCTGGGACAAAATTATAGATTTTTGGTCCCAAGTAATAAAAACTTCTTTGAGTTATAGTTTTTTCTACCCTTGGAATTTTATATGTGAGATCTTGTCTTCTGGTGTTATGGTGATGTTCGTAATTTGTTAGGGTGGATTTTTGTTTTTGTTGTCGTATCATAATATTATAGCAATATAGTTGTCTTAAATCAAAAAAATTAGATTCTTCAAATAATTGATCCGTCGGATATCTGTAGGGTTTTTATAGATTATTTTGATGCACCATTTTTGTATTTTTTCGATACCGACTAAATAATTATTTGTTGCTGCACCCCAAGCTGACATCCCATAGTTTAGATGGGGTTCTATGAGAGCTTGATATAAGGTTGTTAGTTGAGGTAGCTTAAAATAAGTACGAAAGTGTCTGAACTTATACAGTAATGTTCTAACTTTATTTGTTATGAACTTTATATGTTCGTCCCATAGCAGATGGGAGTCAATATATACCCCAAGATATTTGATTTTTAAGGTTTTTTCCAATGTTATAAATTGACAGTCACATGTGCTAAATATTTCTAATCCTTGAAAGTTTGGTAGATTTTTTGAGCAGTGTCATACAAGATTCAGTGAAATACAAATAAATGGACAAATTGTACCCTGTGTAAAATGCCGGCCGCTAATGAAACTTGACAAACCACCACACATTCCGTTGGAATATTTTGCAAGCTCAATTTAAGCTTGAGGTCCTTTGATCTGCATAAATATACCGGGTAAGCGCCAAACATTAACTTCAAGTAGTAGACTTGGAATAGGCTCGTATTTCATTCATAAATTCATTTTTGTTTTGGAACGGTATGCAAAACAAAATTTAGTGAGTGGGAAAGAGATACAAAACGTGTTTTGTTATGATTTTATTCTTATGTGGCAACGCCGGGATGTTGCTTTACTACGTATGTCTGTGATAGGTGCGGTTTAATCGTAGATGTAGGCAGTGGCGGAGTAAAATAAAAATAAAAGTAAAATAAAAATAAATAAAATTACTTTTAACATAGGAAGTCCATAAATAATATAATTAACACGATTTTTTAAAATCATTCTCCTCTTCGTTACGTCTTTTACAGACAAATTAGATTAAAAAAACATTGGGCGCCGTACAACTCGGCTTCCGATTATACTTTTTTTGATAAAATATTTAAAAAACACAGAATATTCAAAAATGTCTAATAAATACTTTACGCAATTTTCTTGCGATATGACTTTGCTAACTATTTGTAGTCAGTAGTAGACCTGAGTCCATTGAGTCGAGTGTTGAAATATATTTTGGGAATTTTTAGGTTTTAAGAATTTTTTAAAAAATTTATCATTTTAAGGTTTTAAGAATTTTTCAAAAATTTTAAATTTTTTTAAAATTTGAAGGTATTTTCGTAAAAAAAGTTTTTAGAAGCGTTATCCCAAAATATTTAATTGCAAAACAACTATTTGCACCGAAGAAATAAACCGATGGGTTGATCAATATGTTAATACTGTTAACGACCAATAAGAATCAGGACCTGGTAGGACTTACTTTTAAGAACTCAGCAGGAATATAAAAACTGTAGTAAGGTTTGGTTAGGTATTTTTTAAATCTGAACAGGACCAATAAGGACTGACAGGATCTATACATATATTTTTGTTGTTGATTATGATATTGATTTGCATTTTTTGTACTAATTTCGGTGCCTGATATTTGTGACTGGTGAACTTTGGCATCTTCAAAAATCAAAATTAGAATTGTAACAATAAATAACTTATATAAAAATATTAAAATACAGGGTGTAATTTTAATGATGCACCAAACTTTAAGGCGTGGTAGAGAAGGTCAAAAGAAGAATATTTTTCCCAGTCCACTTTGCATTAAACCTCTTTATTTTTTAGATACTGGGTGTCAAAGTTAAGGATTTTTTTCGATTTTTTATTATAACTTCCTTGAAAATTGCAATAGAAAATCAAAATTTTTTGGAGATATGTGCTACAAAAGAAGTAACAATTATGTGATAAAATGATTTAAACAAAAAATATTACTGAAAATTATGACTGTGATCTGTTTTTTTTTCAAAAAATTTAAAAAAATCTTTTTAAATTTGGTTCTATTATCACAATTTTTTATAATTATTAAGAGGCCTTTAGATGTTTACAAAAGCCTATCTCAAAATTGTTTTGTAAATTTAATAGCTCAGAAAAAAAATAATTCTTACAAAAATTTACAAATTTATACCTATTGCAAAGGTTACTTGGCCAAAAAAGGAATAGAAAATGTTTTGATCACAATGAACTAGAAAGTTATTTGACGATGTCAAATTTGTCATTTTTAAATGTCCCAGTTTTACCTCACTCTTCAAACTTGACAAATACTTTAACTTGGAAACAAAAAATTTTTGACCACTTGTTATTTAAACTTTTTCTCCAGTTTTCCTTCTGCACCAACCCTTAAAGTTTGGTGCATCATTTAAATTATACCCTGTATACTTGGTCATCTAAATTCAATGTTTTGATCCTTTTTTTAGTCGAAAAGTTAAGATTTATTACCCTTTTTAAATTATTGACAATCTTATAGTTAAAACGTCCGCCAAGGAAGTCAAAAGGTCACTAAGTAAGTAAGTTATCTTACTTTAAAAACAAATAAATAGTGAAGTTAAAATTTGAACGACAGATGAGATTACTAACTAAAACCGCTACAAATAACATGTAAAAATGGTTAGGTTAAGTTTAAAAAAACTATTTCTTTTTAAATTCAAAATCCCAAGTCTCTTAGGAACTATGGCAGCGTCAAAAATTGCTTACTGTAGCTGCGTTCGGTATTTGCATCTCAAACGCGACGGATTTTTGGTCAGGTGATTACAGATTAGTCTGAGCAAATTGGAATTAACGAACGGATCCAATCTAACCAAAAACATTATGTACATATTGCAACTCACGCCCAGCTATAATTTTGGCAAAATTTTCCTGTGATGTCGGAATTTTATATAATTTGTTGTCTCCAACATCAAATAATTCGATTTGAATCTTTTTACATAAAAAATATTTTTGTAAACAAAACAAATACGCAATATGTAGTCACACTCTTGAATCAATTTGTTTCGTCGGTCAAAATCCACGGAGCAACCAGATTTACGTCCGAGTAGTTTGAGCCACAGAACACCAAAGGGAAGAAATGCAAACTACGTGTTAAACCGTTGGTAACACGAGAAAAACCTTAACACGGTCCAGAAAGAGAGAAGACTATAGCTCTCTGTCTAGATCAAACATGTCGGGACACAGCTGATTTTTGTCAAAATAAATCAGCTGATATCACAGAACACCAGCTGAGCTGATATTTGTTAAAATAAATCTGCTGGTCAGTGAAAATCAGCTGTTGATGGGAAAAACGTTTGTTTTTGTTAAAATGTATTTTTTCAGAACCATCCCATTTAAATCATGGCATACTTTTTCCATCAAATTTACACAAAAATATCGTCAAATAGTAAAACTTTGTGGACAATAATTTTTTTACAAAATTTATGGAAAATACCAAAACTTTATATGCAATGGTTCTGAAAAAATACATTTTAAACAAAAACAAACTTTTTGTACCATCATCAGCTGATATTCAATGAACAGTATTATATTAATATTTAAAAATTAATTAATAAACATATTATAGTACTTACCAGCTTTTTTACTGCTAAAGATACATTTATATGAACTGTGATATTGTTATTTCAGTGTTCAGCAGATAGTAAACTAAAACACTTTCCGTGATAGACACAGTTTATTGAACTTAAACACTTTTCCGGATAGACAGTTTGCTCAACTAAAACCCTTCCCAGGACAGATCCTGCGCCGAGGGGCTGATCAATGCGCTTCGGACTAATAAAAATCAGTAAAAATTAGGTCCTGGCGGGACCTTTGGTTTGGTATTATTCGTTAGTCATTTTTGTCTTTTTTTTTATCACTTTATACCTAAATAAGACCAAGAAGGACTTACAGGACCAACAAAAATATGGATTATGTAAAAAACTGTACACAATTTTTGCTATTGATCAGCCTTTCTCCCTGCAATGAATTGCAAGACAAGCAGTGATAGAACCACCATACAGCAAGACCTTCTGCAGGGCAGAGGTGCTCCCACCAACTAAACCTTTTTAATTTCCCTGAAATCATTTTTTACTTATCACTGTGTGTGTGTGATCACTCCAGCCCTTCGGGCTCTCTATGGAGCATACGCCTCTCAGCAACCCTGTGCCTTGCTGCATTGTAGTTCTGCCACTGTTTATTTACATATTGAAATAAATTTTTATAAAATACACATTATACAGGGTGTTTCATAATTCAATAACATAATTTTAGTGTTGAATTCCTTAAGCGGTTTCAAGGCAAAATTTTTATATAACCTTAAATGCCTTGTTTTAAAGTTTCTTTTATTTAGTTTTTTATAGCTCTTGTACTTTTCGAGATATTTAGTTCAAATTTGGCATATTAAGCTATAGGCACTACACTTTTAGACATGCCAAATAATAGTAAACATGTACAGAGTGACCCTTTTTCAGGGGTCATGTCGCCTTTTCCCCCAAAATTTTTTTGTTTTAAGCCACTGGTAGGGAGAAGTGGGGATTTTAAAACAAGAAATAAAATCTTTGTTTCATTTGCAAACTTTTTTGTTTTTCTGAAATTTTTTTGCATCTTTAACCATTTTAGAGAAAATCGCTGTTGCACCAAAGGCTGCTATCATAAAATAAAAAATGATCCAGTATGGTATGGCGAGTATATTAAAATAAACAAATTAATTAAAACCTATTTGACATGCCTTAACTTGTAGTGCCTATAAGTAAATATACAAGCCAAATTTGAGCTAAATATCACAAAAACTGTAAAAGCTATATAAAAAAAGTAAATTGAAACACCCTGTATCTCTACTACTAAGTGTTTGTAGACCTTTGTTGATATAAACTTTTTGTCTTGAAATCACTCTAGGAAATTATCTTTAAAAATATTTTATTGAATTTTACAACACCCTATATAACCCATTTTGGCTTACATGCATTACCAATAATGTTTCAATATTGTATTAGTGCTATAATACAAGTCCTATTTATTTTTTTGTTGTAGTGTGTAGTTTTTTGTTGCGGTTGACAAAAATATGCCTGCTTCCCCCATTAAAAAACAAGCACATTGAATATAATGCAAGGCTAAATCCTCTCCCCCTTGAGCATTACATATTTCAAGAATGTAGTCAAACTCATTAGGTAATATAGGCACAATATATCCCCAAATGTTAAATACAATACAATTAGGAGCTTTCATTGGAGCAATATGAACTCACTATTATATGTAATAAAAATAAGACAAAATGGGCCACTTGTATATACAGTTTGACTTATTGTATCTGATCCTCAGCACAGAAAGCAAAAAATATGTTTTTACACAATACACAAGTCAAATTTTATGAATTTATATGATTTTGTGGATGTCCTGATATTGTATAGTTTAGAATTTCACACAATTGGGCTTTATGTTTTGTGTAAAAATATATTTTTTGATTTCGGTTCCGAGGGTCGGATACCATTAGTCAAACTGTAGATAAGATTACTTAACAAAGTAATGTGAACTTTCTATTTTATGCCTAATTTACCCATAACATAATACAAAATGGAAAGATTTAGTGTTTATACTTTATGTCTACAATACTAAGGAGATGGAAACAGAGATATTAAAATTAAGCAATGAGTTTGTTCATTGTGCATTAAGTTTTTGGGTAAACCAGGCCTTACTTAGAAAAATGCCATGATAATATAAGTTATGTGAATAATGACCTGTTCTAGTTTAAAGATTTCTGAAGTTTTGACATGTAATAGAATTTGCAGACAAAATAACAACTACCTTTTTCAGATAGAACAGTTCTTTACATGTGTCAACAAGTGAAAAAAAACATTTTTTGACATTACAATTGACATGTAAAAAAAATATTTAGTTGTTTTCTTTTTTCACAAGCTATAAAATATTGTTTGTGAATAGAATCCTCTTTTGGGGGACCAACAAAAATTTTTATGTTAGAAAGGAAACCTGTCTAAAATAATTAAATAAAAATAAATAAAACAAAAAAATTGTAAAATTTTTATTTTAAAAGATTTTACAGTAAAAATTGCGAAAAATAAATAATTACTACTATCACTACCATAAGAAATTATTATTATTTTTTGACTACACCAAACCAAACTTTCCACTAAGATTGTTAAAAAATTTAGATTTATTAAAATAAAACTAAGTGAAACTTTATAAACCACCTTAAAAAACATGACCGCTGAAGCTCCAATTGACACCTGTTCAAAAAACATAGCATTACTACCCTGAATACAAATTTAGCTTTTAGATTACATTGTCCGGTAATAACCGGCAGAATAAAATATTATTTTACAGCTTATGCAGTGGCGCACCCAGGAATATGTCTTGGGGGGGGGGGGGGGGGGCGAGGCTTCATGATGTCGTATTTCATGCTATTTTTTGTGTTTATTCATGAAATATGTGGAAAATATATTTAAAAAATCTTAGGTTTGGGCCCCCCCCCCCTGGCTGCGCCCATGGCTTATTGCATTACAGATTTCTTGACATTAGCCCAAGATTTACATGGCATTATTGGCAAAACAGTACAAATTACAGGTTAGCTGTTACCACTTGGTTAGTACTATCTGAGGGGAACACAAAGCTGCCTTTGCAAAATTAAAAAACAGTGTTTGTTTTACTTAAAAATAAAACAAATTTTCATTCATTTCCAAACAAAGCATGCAACTTGTTTGTTATGTCTCTCTTTAAGTAACATCATCTGAGTGAGAGACAGGACACAAAAGTTGCATGCATGGAAAAGTTGCACAGTCCGAACAGGGTATTAGGCAATAAAAAATGCTATTTATAAAACTCAAGGATACTGTTTCAGTTCCATATTGACACATCTCTTTCTCCGCAGAAAAGAACAGGTATGTGCCATGATCAAATTGATACAGTAAAGTTGAGTTTATAGTTGGGGCTGTAAAGCTGGTTTGTCACTATGAAAGTTTCTCTAAAATGCATGAAACCATCTCATTCCAAGTGCCATCATCGGATATAGTGACATGGGTTTGATGCAGTCAGAACAGGGCTTAAGTCAAACTTATTAAGCAGGGAGGCAGGAATTTTAAAGCTATATAGCAATAGCAATAACAATAACAAACAAAGCCATATTGCCATAAAGTAAGCAGTAAGATGCAACAAAAAAATGTATTATCCTACAAACATGGGTCACACAGTGGCATATATGTCAGGGGCAGCCCCCCCAAAAGCTAAGTTTTTTCTAATATTTTCCACATATTTCATGAATACAAACATAAAATATGGCCTCATGGGGTACCACCCCCCCCCTACCTATATTTTACAGATCAAAATTTTAATGACCTTTTTATACTTTTCGATATTGGAGCGTATTGTTTGAGATTAAAACAAACCCTAACTAATAAATCACAGCTGCTACCACTCCCAAACAGTTACCTATCTATCTATCACTTAGGTACAGATCAGGTTTACACTAAAAACCAACTACCAGCAAAAAACAAACTACTACCAACTTTTGCTACCTTCTACCAGCAATATAGTAACTTCCACCTTCCCCTAGCTTCTACCAGCAAAAAACCAACTACTACCAAGTTCCCCTAGCTTCTACCACCAAAAAACCAAATACTACAATCATAATCAAAGGAGGTAGTAGTTGGTTTTTTAGTGGTAGAAGATAAGCGTTGGTAGAAGTTGGTTTTTTGGTGGCAGAGACTAGGAGAAGATGGCAGTAGTTGGTTTTTTAGGGGTAGAAGCTCAGCGAAGGTAGAAGTAGTTTGTTTTTTGGGGTTAGAAGTAGGGGAAGGTGGTAGTAGTTGGTTTTTTGGGAAAAGAAGCCACAGAAGGTGGTAGTAGTTGGTTTTTTGGTGGTAGAAACTAAGCGAAGGTGGTTTTTGGCATAAAACTGTGTCGCAGCTGAGTGATAGATCACTCTTCAGAAATAGTAACAGCTTAGACTTATAAGTTAGAACCTATTTGTTTTTATCATAAACTTACTTAAAATAGAAATTTCCATTGTTCATAGTGGAAAGTATGAAGTAAGCCTAAATAAATGAACTTACCCCTTACCCATAACATAATGCACAATGCGAACAATAAATCCACCTTAAAACTGACTGGGGTCGTTGAATTGACTGCTTTTTATATGCTGCTCCTTGTTTTTTATACTGCTGCTGCTTCTTTTTTACACTGCTACTGCTTGTTAGACTCACAAAATATGCCGATCTAGTACACAATGATTTGATTTTAGTTTTTGATTTTCTCTATGAGTTTTTTTATCAAAAATCAGATTGAGGGGAACACCCGACAAAAATGACATTCACCACAGAATAAATTCAGGTGTGTCGCGTGTCTCTCTTTCTGTCTGTTCTGGTGGGCTCTCTCTCTTTCCCACAACAGCAGTCAAACCACAGAACAGGATGACACTGTCAAACGTCATTATGTTTAGTTCCAATTTAGTCCCTTGTCCAGATCGCAGGCGCTGTTCGCGCTGTTATATTCCGTATGACATTTTCACGGGGGTGGTTTGAGCAGAATTACCGAACGATTCAGATCTACCTCCCCTCGTACGTAAATACCGAACGCAGCTACTGTTAAAAATAAACAGAACTGTTTTGAACAGCAGATCTGAAAAATATATTTTTCAAATAGTCAGAGTTGGAAAGTTGCTTATGTCTGATAAATTTTGTTGTTCCACTACTTTTGAAAGACCCTGTAGATAGGATAAAAAAAATAAAGGCCTTGATTTTGAAAAATTGGATTTGTAAGAAATGTAGGGACCTGTGGTTTGCTTGGGTTTTTTCAAGTTATAAGATGTACCTAGATAGGCAAATTCCTTGAGCCAATATATTTCTTTATTTTGTTGTATAAACGCATAACAAATTGTAAATTGTAATTGGCGTCAGCCAATTTTGACCAATATTAAACGTACAAATTTCAAAAAACAATAAATAAACAAGAACCGTGTACCTAACTTCTACCTAGTTATATTATATATATTATATTATATAATAAACTAAAGTACCTACCTATATGACAACATCTAGTTCAATTAAATTATCATTTTATAAAATAATATTTTCACACACAACCATTCACAAAACATGCACAAAACTAAACATCCACGCCAATGCATTAGGCAATATTTTGACATTTTAACTCACCGATGAAATGATGTTTCTTTATCTAAAACATCAAGTTTTTTACACACAGTACACTGCCGAACCATTATATCGGTTAAGAAAATAGTTTTTATCGTCTTTCTTACAAAAAAAAACAGAAATTTGTCTTTAATTTGCCAAAAAACACAATAAAATCACTGAAAAAATCGAAAGCTAACTAGCAACACTTGTTTTCCACACATGAATGAATGAAAATACGAGCGTTAGTTTCGTTTACCGGGACATTTTGGCCCGCTGTGTCTCTTTTCCGCTCGATGTGGGAGGGTTTGAGAGAGATGCAAGACATACGGCGCATTTTGAGATGACTACTAAACGAATATTTACTACGCGTGTGTTCACTTTTCAGAATAGTGCTTTTTGGATATCTCTTTCGCATGCAGAGCGGGAGGATTTGACAAAGATGCAAACTATATCGACCCTTTAAGATAAGTTATTAAACAAATTTACTTCGCTCTTGTTATTTTTATATCCTTCTCTATCGTGCCTGCAATGGGTCGTGTTCCATCTTCATTGCCGGTTAAAAAATACATACGTCACATGAGACAGAAGATTTGATTTTTGCTCAGCACTATCTCTCTGTTTCCTTATCTATACCTCTAAATCAATGGCGCCAACCGATTCCCATTGCACACTTCTGATTCCTACTACATGTGGTTTGGTAAATCACGAATCTGCAATTTAAATACAGGAAGAATATGCGAATTTTTCCCTTTTCTATTTTAAGTGGGTGTTGGAAAGTTAAAAATGGAAAAAATGCCCAATCGCCAAAACCAAAAATGAATAAAAAAGCCGCTCATCCATGCTATTTCTATTGTTGTGTTGCAGCTTTTTTTTTGGCATTGTTCGCTCTGTGTTTTTCGAACCCTTTTTTATGCAAAATAACATGTTTCCTTTTTATGTACAATTCCAGTGCATAGAACTCGATCTGTTTTTGCAAAATGCTATGCAATTAAAATCACCATGTATAAAGGACGCTCACAGCTTTTTAGTAGAGTAAATTTGTAGGGTATTTCAAGAACAAGCTGCAAAAAAGGTATATTTTCAATCGAGGATCCCTTATTTTTCGGCATCAGAATCCAAGATGGCGGCTGCCAACTTAAGAAAGAAAATGAATTTCCTGTTTTAAGAGAAATTAAATTAATTTTGATAAATTTACTTTAAGTAGGACCCACTTAATTCAAAAATGTAAAAAAAATTACAGCTCTCACTTTAAAACAAAATGGCGGCAATATTTTAAAAAAATGGTTTTTCTTCCATATTTTCTTTAATTTTTGCGCGATATTTATGTTTAATACCTCATGTTAGAGCCACTGACCAGCTCTTTAAACCTACCAAAAAAAAAATATAAGTTTCCCAGCCGACACAAAGATGGCGCTTAATATGTCAATAATAAAAGAGACCTTTATAACTTGTAGACCAAATAAAATTTTGAGAAAAAATATTTTTGGATTTTATTAATAGTAAGCCAAGTTTTGTAAAAATTTATAAAAAATTGCAATGTGACATTTAAAATTTTAAGATGGCGGCCGAAGTTCAAATAAAAAAGTTATTTTTTTGTTCTTGTTTGACACAACTAGTATTGCCGTGTTCGATGGATTTATACTAAATAGAGGTCGCCAATTTTAAATATAACATAATAAATGACACATGTCTATTATTAATCAAGATGGCGGCGTTCAAAATATAAAAACAACTGTATCTTCTTGGTTTGGTAGTTTTTTTTACCAAGATATGTAGTTTTATATTACCCTTAACCAGTGGCGTATATACTATTTTTTTTGATATTTTCACATATTTCATGAATACAAACATAAAATAGCATAAAATACGGCCTTATGAGGTCTCGGCCCCCCCCGAAACTGTCTCGGCCCCCCCCCCCGAAACATTTTCCTATATACGCCACTGCCCTTAATTAGTTTTAAATTATAATGTACAAAAAAAAAAAAAATTTATTTATTTTTTAAAGATGGAGGCCGAAAAAGTACAAAAAACATTTTTGTTTATTTTTTCGAAACTTAACATAAAAAACTGAAAAAAACAAGACATCTCGTTAAACAAAACATAGATTAAAAATGTTTGACATATGTCGCGTACCGGGTGATTTGATTGAATTGACCATATTTTACTTAACAGCTCTCCGGTAATATTGATCTAACAGTAACGTTTATATAAGCAGATTTAAATAATTTTTCCTAGATTATCAGAATCTGACGTCACAAATGACATATGTCATACACTTGTCAAACTATTGACATATGTATATAATTTTTTTAATTGTTAAGGCTCATTTTTCTGATTTCAAAAATATATAATATGTTGCCACTTAGTCCAGCCGTTATTGAAATATTTGCATTTTAATAACCTAAATAAACAATAAGGATGTTGCCATTTTGTTAATGAATATAATTTTTAAAATTCAAATATTTCAACAAAGGCTGGACTAAATGTCAACATATTATATATTTTTGAAATCAGAAAAAGGAGTTTTAACAATTTCAAAAATTATATACAGGGTGTTTTATTTAAAAGAATAAACCATATGTCAATAGTTTGACAAGTGTATGACATATGTCATTTTTGACATCAGATTCTGATGATTTATGAAAAATTATTAAACTTTGCTAATTTAAACGCTACTGTTAGATCAATATTAACAAAGATAGCTATTAAGTAAAATATGGTCAATTTATTCAAATCACCCGGCACGTGACTTATGTCAACTTTTTTTACATTTTTAAAATATCTGTGTTTTGTTTAACGAGATGTCTTGTTTTTTTCAGTTTTTTTTGTTAAATTTCAAAAAAATAAACAAAAATGTTTTTTTTTACTAAAAAATAAATAAATTGTATTTTTTTGTACATTACAATTTAAAACTAATTAATGTTAATATAAAACTACATATCTTGGTAAAAAAAATTACTAAACCAAAAAGATACTGTTGTATTTATATTTTGAACGCCGCCATCTTAGATAATAATATGTCATTCATTATCAAATATTTAAAATCGGCGACCCCCATTTAGTATAAATCATATATTACACGGCAATACTAGTTGTGTCAAACAAGAACAAAAAAATAACTTTTTTATCTGAACCTCGGCCGCCATCTTAAAATGTTAAATGTCAAATTGTAACTTTTTCTGAATTTTTACATAATCTGGCTTACGACTGATAAAATCCAAAAAATTTTTTTATAAAAATTTTATTTGTTCTACAGGTTAAAAAGGTCTGTTTTATTTTTGACAAATTAAGCGCCATCTTTGTTTCGGCGTGGAAACTTATCATTTCTTTTAAGCACGTTTAAAGACCTTGCCAGTAGCTTTATTATAAGGTGTTAAAAGTAAATATCGCACAAAAAATACAGAAAATATCGAAGAAAAACTATTTTTTTTTGCAGTGACAGGTGTAATTTTTTTTTACATTTTTAAATTGAGTAGGTCCCACTTAAAGTAAATTTATCAAAATTAATTTCATTTCTCTTAAAACAAGAAAATCATTTTTTTCCTTAACTTTGGCAGCCGCCATCTTGGATTCTGAGGCCGGAAAATCGGGGATCCTCGAATGAAAATTTAGCTTTTGGGTTGTAGCACTCCGATGGCTCAGATTGGGTTTTGGTAGATACAGTGGACTATAATTAACATTGGCGCAAAAAATTCATTTAACTAGAGAAAGTAAATAATTTAAAAATTGTAGGTTAAATTTGAAAGAGAAATAAAATTGTGATATAGCCTCATGGAGAGGGACTTACCGCTGTTTTGAAGTTCCAAAGTGCAAGGTGTACACCTTTCCATAAGAGCTATGTGACTTGAAGTTCCAACAGGATGATGGCACGATAATTTTAATTATTTGCGGTATTTTAAAGTGAATTTTCACTATTTTTTAAATTTAAATTTTAAGATTGTCGTTTTCTAGACATGGCGACGCGCAGCACACTTTGTCTGTCTCTCTATCCTGCGCTTGCAGTTTTTTCGCACATGCGCACAGCACTTCACCCTCTATAGGAAACCATATCACTATATTAAAAATTTTATGGATATGTGAAAAACACGATAGAGGACGCTTGTAGTGCCAAAGTATATAAAAATAAAGAAATAAAAATAAAATGATAATTCTTAAATTTAGAATAGAAATTACATTTTTTGCGTTTAATTCTCGCATTTTAATGCAATTTTGCTTTAGGTAAATCTTATAATAACTAATAGTTGACCCATTTACTTAGCATTAATATAAATTTAAGACTAATAATTTTATTTTCAAGACAAAATTTTAGTCCATGAAAAATAGGAAAATTAAAAGTAAAATTCAAAAATAAAAGAAAAATAAAGAGGTTTTTTATGGAAACCGAACATATTGCCGGCCGAAAATGCTATGCATTTTCTAAAGTATCAAGTGGCAAAGGACATAGCTTTGAGATTGGTCTCTTTAACACCGAGTCCCTTGTCTTGACATTAGCAACTCGATTTACACCGTCTTTACCCGGAAAAATTTCAATTATTCTACCGAGCTGCCATTGTAGCGGGGGTATAAAATCATTCCTGATTATTACCAAACGACCAAGTTCTGGAGTACAAGTGGGGTCCAATCACTTGCTCCTTTGTTGAAGTGTATGCAAATATTCTTGCTGCCAGCGTCTCCAGAAATCCTGGTGGATTCTTTGAAGTAGCTGCCAACGAGTTAATCTATTAATTTTGACATCTGTTAAGTCAACGTCAGGAAGAGCTGTCAACGATTCCAATGATAAAAAATGACCTGGTGTCAAAACAGAAATGTCATTTGGATCCGAGGAAATTTCAGTTAGCGGTCGAGAGTTCATAATAGCTTCAATCTGACAGGTGACTGTATATAACTCTTCATATGTTAAAATTTGTGAACCAATGGTTCGAAATAAATGTTTTTTGACAGTTTCAATCCCAGACTCCCAAAGACCTCCAAAATTGGGACTGTGACTTGGAATAAAATGCCATTTAATTGGACGAGAAGAATCAATCTGTAACAACTGTCTATTTGCCGAAACTAGGTTAGTTCCATTATCAGAATACATATCAGTTACGTAATTTCTACGAGCCACAAACCTACGCATTGCTGCGATAAAAGCATCGGCTGTCAAATCACTGACTATTTCGATATGTACCGCTTTCGTACTCATACAAACGAATAAGCAAATATATGATTTTAAAGTACGTGGGGCACCGCGGGTTCGGTTCATTAAAATAGGAATGGGGCCACCTAAATCTACTCCCGTATGCAAAAATGCTCTGAGTTGAGAAACTTGTGGAAACGGAAGTAAACCCATTGGGGGTTGTACCGATTCAGGGGATAATTTAAAACAGGGGATGCGTTTTGCTAAAACTTGACGAATTTTGCGTTTTGCCACAATTATCCAATAATTTTGGCTTAGTAAAAAATGTACTGTTCTTAATCCAGCACGTAAAAATTTTTAATGAAAATGTTCGATAATTAAATAAGTAATTCTACTTTCGCGGGGTAATAAAATTGGAAATTTTTTGTCATAAGAGAGAGAAGAATTGTGCAATCTTCCACCGACGCGTAATAAATTTTGGTCATCTAAAAATAGATTTAATTTTTGCATCGGTTTAGATAATTTTATATTATTTTTAAGAGAATTTATTTCTTCCGAAAAATAGATCGATTGTTCGTTTTTTATTAATAAATAAAGTGCGGTTTGAATTTCTTGAAACGTTAAAAAAGTTTCAAAAATTATACTTTTATTTAGAAATTTTTTATTTATAAAACGTAAAATATACGCTAAAATTCTACAAAGTTTAGTAAAAGATGAGTTTTTATTAATAAGCGAAGTTAAAAAATTTAAGTTTGGGGTTTGCGTAGCAATTAAAGTTAAGTTTTTATTAGCTTTTTCTTCATTTAAAGTTTCAGAAGTGTCTTTTATTTCCAAGGTTATAGGCCAGTAGTCATAATGTAATTTTAAAAATTGGGGACCTTGAAAAAATAAACTATGATTTATGAGTTCACTAGGATAGAGACCTCTTGAAGCTACATGAGCGGGATTCTGAGAAGTGGAAATATAATGCCAATTTTTAGGAGATACTTTTTCATGAATTTGCGTGACTCTATTTTGTACATAGGTTTTGCACCTAGACGGATGTCCATTTTTAATCCACGATAAAGCTACTTGAGAATCACTCCATGCAAATATTTGGTGAATTTTAAGTCTGTTTTCAAAACTATGAAGAATAAATTGAATTAAATCAACTAATATATTACAAGCGGCTAACTCGAGTCGTGCGATACTTGTAAATTTTATAGGGGCGACTTTAGTTTTTGAGCATAAAAAATAAATAAAAAATTTATTTTTATAAATTACGCGTAAATAAACAATAGCTACATACGCTTTATTTGAAGCGTCTGAAAAACCGATTAATTCGTATTGAGCGTTTCCAGAAAAAATATTGATAAAGCGGGATAAGCGAAATTCTTTTAAAAGTGGTAATTCTAACCTATAGCGTTCCCAGAGGCTACTTATCGCTATGGGAGCATCTTCGTCCCAGTCCAATCCAGATTGCCAAAATTCCTGGATTAGGCATTTAATTAAAATAGTAACTGGCGACAACCAACCAAGGGGATCATAAATTTTAAAAATTTCTGAAAGGATATTGCGTTTTGTGCAACTACGATTTAGAGGCTCTACTGAGTATGAAAAATAGTCTGAACAGGGTTGCCATCTAAGTCCTAAAATTTTTGTAGTTTCTTCTACATCAAGAGAAAGAGCTTTAGGGTTAATATCGGATTCTGGCAAGTGCTCTAAAACAGTTTTATTGTTGCTAGCCCATTTATGTAATTTAAATCCTGCGGATTTTAATAAAAGTGATAACTCCTTTTGGAGAGATATAGCTTCTTTAACGGAGCTACAACCTGTGACAAAATCGTCAACAAAATTATCTGTCATAAAAACTTTAGCGGCGCGGGGAAAATTATGCTTTTCGTCCTCAGCTAGCTGCTGTAAGACTCTTAAAGCTAAAAAAGGAGCGGGGGTAGTACCATATGTAACGGTTTTTAAATTATATTCTTTTATGGGTTCGGTAGGACTAAACCTCCATAAGATTTTTTGATAATTTTGATGATGCGGGGCTATTAAAATGCCGCGAAACATTTTAGAAATATCGCAACAAAGAGCGCCTTCATTTAATCTAAAATTTAATAAAATAGAACAAATGTCCTTTTGTAATTTGGGACCGGCGTATAGCGTGTCATTTAAGGAAATTCTTCCAGTATTTGTTTGGGATACTGCGCTTGCATTAAAAACTACTCTGAGTTTTGTGGTTAAACTTTCGGGTCTTTCAATATGGTGGTGGGGGATATAGTAACTTTTTTCCGTAAACTGTTCCTCCGGGTTAGAAATTAATTCCATGTTACCTAAGTCTAAGTATTCTTGCATAAAGTCCGAATATTTTTGATAGGTTTCCGGTGTTTTAATTAAGCGGTTTTCGAGAGATAAAAATCTTTTTAATGCAAGTGGGCGACTATTTGGAAAACTTGGTTCACTATTTTCGCAAAAGGGTAAAGTCACAAAGTAACGCCCTGTGTTATCACGAAAAGTAGTATTTTTAAATATTTTTTCACATGCTTCGTCAGCCGGGGAAAGAATAGGTTTAATTTCCGGTATATTTTCAGTTTCCCAAAATTTCGATAGTGAATCATTAAGTTGATTATTTGAAATTTGACAAAAAAGGGATACCGAAGCGAGGGGCGAGTTTGTGTTACCAATTTGTCCCATTAAAATGTACCCAAAAATTGAGTTTAATGCGATAGGCTCATTTATACTACCTACAATACGACCATCTCTAAGAATATAGGGGAAAATATCGGCTCCAAGTAAAACGTCGATTGCTCCCGGTCTATAGAAATAAGGGTCCGCGAGATTTATATTTTTTATAATTCCCATTTGACTTATATTTATGTCGTTTAAGGGAAGCGAAGAACAAATTTGAGGTAAAATAACTGCACTCTGTACTGATAAGGTCAGTTCAGATTGATTGCAAGGGCGAATGATCATATCAATAGATCCTAATTTTGATTGCATACTGGTCTCACCAATTCCAAAGACTTCAGTTTCAATATTAAAGCGGGGTAGGCCTAGTATGTTGGCACATTTTAAAGATACAAAAGACAGATGCGATGCGGAATCTAAAACTCCACGAAAAGTTTGATAATTACCTCTTATATCTTTTATTTGAAAAAGAGCGGTAGAAAGCAAAGTACTAGAGTTACTGTAACTTTGTGTAGAGTAGCAAGCACCTTGATTTTGAGTTTGTGAAGAGGATGAGTTACTAATCTCATTTCTTTCCTGCCGAAACGCGTTAATTTGTTGGCTATTTACCGGCAAATCTGCATTATTATTTTCTTGCCGTTGAGACGAGGATTCGTTTACATGGCGCAAGTTAAAATGAACTGAACTATGATGCCTTTTTTTGCAAAATCGACAATTAAAAGTGCTTTTGCATTGGAAGATTTTATGACAATTAGAGGTACAGTTTACGCACAATCGTTTTACTTTTAATAAATTAAATCTTTGTTGAGGCGTTTTATTTAAATAGTCAGGACAAAAAGTCAAATTATGAGTATTCGAATTGCATAAGGAACAATTATTTTGAGAGTTCTGCTGTGCTGTAAAAAATGCACGAGGCGTTTGGCGGGTATTATAGTTATTTTGCGGTTTTTGAGTTATATGGGGCGGTTTTGTAAATTTGGGCTTCATAGAAAATTGCGTACTGGATGTACTGGCGGCGTTAACTACAAAAAGCGAGCTACAATGTTGATCCAAAAAATTATAGATTGATTTATATGAAGGTATTTCGGTAGGCTTACCATGAAAAACTTCAAATCGCGTTTGAATCGAACTATCAATAGATTTCAACAACTTTTGGGCTAAGACAAAGTCCCAAAAATCTGGTTGCAAACCAACAGTTTTTAAAGCTTCAATATTTTTTGTGAATATATCAAGCAAGTTTCTTACAGCTACGGAGTCATCAGAGTTTACTTTAGGGCAATTTTCGATAGCATTCCAATAATTTTGGGCTAAAATGCGATCATTTTTATACCTTTTTACAAGATTATTGAAAACAATAGGATAGTTTGCATCCGAAACTGGTAATTGCGTAACTAATTCCTTTGGAGGACCATCTAAATAAGTAACTAAAAGCGAGTATTTTTGTATATTTGGAATTTGCGGATTATCATGAATCATTGTTTTAAAAAGATCATAAAAGGTAGGGAAATCATTGACATTGCCAGTGAATTTTTCAATGTCAATTTTCGGTAAACTTGGAAAATAATCAGAGATATGTGAACCTCTTGGAGAGTAGGGGTTAATAGTAAGTCGGCGACTTCCACCTTGCGAAGGCGGCGCAGTGTTTTCTGCTTGAAACAACTTATCATAGATTTCTTTGACTTGAGCAATATTTGTTTGAAATGAATGAAGTTGCTCGATACAAGTCTTAACTTGATCCTGATCCTGGTAAATTTCATTTAATAAAGCGGTGTGCTTTTTAAGGTATTGCTCTTGGACGTTGTCTTCGTGACGAATCTTAAAGTTAAGATGTTTGGTTGCATCAGTTTTAGCCAATTTAGCTACCGTTAAAATTTCATTTAAATTTGAATCTTCGATGTCACGAAAGACTTTAATTTTCTTTACCTTTTCAGACATTATTTTGTAATAAATTAGGCAAAGGAAACAAAATCAAAATTTATATATTAAATATTTAAAAAAATTTTATTTGATTTCAAATAACCGTATGTAACCGTAGCCTCTTACATATAGGCATGCAAACTACAGCGAAAGAAAAACAAATAAACATGTAGGTATTTATTTGCGCGTTATAAATTAGGAAATAAAAAACTTATATTCCGAAATTACCTACACACAGATATATCTTTCAAAAATACAAAGATAAACTTTTTGCATTTACATACACATAGCGACCCATAAGACTCCAATCTCGAATATATGTCCTTGCGTTTTTTATAAAATTTGCGAGATGTAGGTATAGGTCTCCTAATACAAATTCTTAGGTACCTATTTTATTTACCTATATTATAATTTTAATTTATTAATGGCGTCTCTTTCTTACACGCACACTACTAGCGTTTGCTCTCACTCTAGCAAAAATGAATTTTTTGAAATTTCAAAAAGAAAATCAAAATGGAAATCAAAATCCGGCAATCGAAGTGATCAAAATATGTAGCACTCCGATGGCTCAGATTGGGTTTTGGTAGATACAGTGGACTATAATTAACATTGGCGCAAAAAATTCATTTAACTAGAGAAAGTAAATAATTTAAAAATTGTAGGTTAAATTTGAAAGAGAAATAAAATTGTGATATAGCCTCATGGAGAGGGACTTACCGCTGTTTTGAAGTTCCAAAGTGCAAAGTGTACACCTTTCCATAAGAGCTATGTGACTTGAAGTTCCAACAGGATGATGGCAGGATAATTTTAATTATTTGCGGTTTTTTAAAGTGAATTTTCACTATTTTTTAAATTTAAATTTTAAGATTGTCGTTTTCTAGACATGGCGACGCGCAGCACACTTTGTCTGTCTCTCTATCCTGCGCTTGCAGTTTTTTCGCACATGCGCACAGCACTTCACCCTCCATAGGAAACCATATCACTATATTTAAAATTTTATGGATATGTGAAAAACACGATAGAGGACGCTTGTAATGCCAAAGTATATAAAAATAAAGAAATAAGAAATAAAATGATAATTCTTAAATTTAGAATAGAAATTACATTTTTTGCGTTTAATTCTCGCATTTTAATGCAATTTTGCTTTAGGTAAATCTTTTAATAACTAATAGTTGACCCATTTACTTAGCATTAATATAAATTTAAGACTAATAATTTTATTTTCAAGACAAAATTTTAGTCCATGAAAAATAGGAAAATTAAAAGTAAAATTCAAAAATAAAAGAAAAATAAAGAGGTTTTTTATGGAAACCGAAAATGGGTTTAGGTACTACTATGCCAAATATAAAAAAATATACCCTTTTTGCAGCTTTATTTTACAAATTTACTCTACTATTTTGTTGTCAAATACCTATACAACCTTTTGTATTGACGATTATTATTCATATATGTGTTACCTATTATTTCAAAAACGTGATATCTGTGGCCCTGGGGGCCAAACTGAGGATTACCGTCCTTTGTTAAAGTGCGAAATCTAACGCTCCATAAAGTGTTCCCAGCATGAAGTAGCAACATTCCAACATTTTAATAAAAAAAATTGGTTTAAAAAAATATCCAACTGATAAATTTACTTGTAAGTACTAGTCGCAGTTGAGTACAAAATTGATAGGTATACCTATAATGTACGACATGCTTCAACTTTTGCCCAAAGCGCACTTACGAAATTATACAGTTTTGTATTTTTATGAATCAGGTATTGGGTAATTTTGTACCCAACTGCGACTGGTAGTTACAAGTTAATTTAGCAGTTGGGTGTTTTTTTATTTAAAATTTTTGTTATTTCCAACTTTTAGGTTTAATTCTTATTCAGCCTTATAAAAAGCACTATGCAGTAACAATTCATTAAGCTTTACCCAAAAAGTACGTGTCGATTTTCTACGGACGCGAACAGTGTTACCTTCCATTGAGTGATGGTGGTGGAGGAGAGAAGGAGGAGCGTTTGTAGAAAGAATTTTTTAAATCGCTCTATATTTATGAAAAGTATAGCTACAACTATTACTAATAAGGAGGGTGGGTTCGGTTCGGACAGGGAGGGGGAACTAGTAAAATTATGTTGGAAAAAATGTCTTAAATTTGTGAAAGGTGTAGCTACAACAACTATTACTAATAAAAAGGGAGGGGAGAAAAGAGGGAGGAGGAGACTAGTAAAAAAGTCTTCAAGCGTGTGCAGAAAAACTTTTGAAATCACTTTATATTTGTGAAAGTTATAGATATTAACTATTACTAATAAGGATGGCGGGGAGGAGAGAGGGAGAGGCGGCGCGCGGCGGGGGAACTAGTAAAATGGTGTTGGAAAAAAATCTGAAAGCGTATGCAGAAAGAATTTTTGAAATCGTTCTATAATTGATAAAATTATACAAATATGGATTTTGAATAGGGAGGGGGAACGACAGGAGGGGAGATGGGTGGGAGCAGGGAGGACTACAAAGTAACTAAAGCAAATTAGAGGACATTTGCAATATGTAACCAAAGAAACTTCAATAAAATCGCCTGAAATTTAGATAATTTTTATGCCTTAAAGCCTACATCATGTGACATAATGGCGTCTGAAGATGGCCATGTTAATTCCTGTTTAAAAAAATATCGCCTGTGTCACCTTCGGGATCAGCAGCAATTCAACGACACCTTTTTTGTCAAAATCGGTTCAGCCGTTTACCTCTAGCGTGACTCAAAATTATTTACTTAATTTCCTACTTTGTAATAAACGATTTTGGATGAAATAGACACATTTTTACTCTCAGACAGCTGTGATTGGCAGTGGTTAGATTGAATTTGATGTCAGAGAAAATCTCTTGAACTTCCAATGTATTTCGAACCGTTCTTTCGTAATCATGATTTAATTTTTAATTTAGTTTTGGGAAGATCAGAACTTAGAAAAATAACATATTTTTAGACATTCTTGTTCCGTTAAATGTTAAAAAATTAGAGCTCTGAAAGGGGTTAGAAAGTATTTAATTTTTCGCAAGACGAAACCCTTTTTTAACGTCAAGTCTCGTTAAAAAAGGGCTGCACACCCTGAACAGCTTTAATGCCGCCAAAATTGGATCTTGACCCAAAGCAGAAGAGCAATAATTAAATTTAAAATGTCATTCCGTGTAGCTACACTAAAGCACTGTTGCCAACAATTCAGCAAATACTTATTTATAAAGGCCGGTTATTTTGAAAATTGGATGTTGTTACATTAAAACTGTCATAATAGTGGCAGGCGTTACTGTAATGTGGATTTTCAAGAATATAAGCAAAAATGTAAAATTTATTTTAAAATTTTGGGAAACATAAATATCAGTATTTTAAGCACGACTACGTATTATAATATCTTAAAGTAAAAGTATCGAACGAACCTAATGTGGTGCTGTTTGACTAATCTCTTCTAGTAAGGCTTTACAGAGTCTATCGACAAGTACTGCCTGTACCCTCTAACAATGGGCTAAACTTCAAATTTTATTACCGTTTTTTTATATGTCACGTTTGAATAAGGCAACTTTTTACCTATTATTTAAATCAGAAAGAAACATACAGTGAAACCTCCTATAAGCGGACACTCACGGTTCCGTCGATTTTGTCCGCTTATTTGAGGTGTCCACTTATGAGAGGGAACTGCGAAATTTTAATATATATTTATTGACAAAATTTCCGCTGCTTGAGTTTTATTTTTAAATTTTTCAGCGATCTTTCGTGCTGATAAATGTTCCTTCTCCGAAAGGTTAACAACTTTAATTTTTTTACGTAAACTAAGAAGTTTTTTACTGGGCGCAATTTCAAAGAAATCTATTACTACCTAACTGAACAATAATAAATTGGTAAAAAAATTTTTTTAAGTCACAAGCTTTTATAAAATGCACTAAAAATTAAAAAATAATTTTCTAACATTCTAATATTATCATAATAATAAAAGCGATGGCCGACTGATGGTAATCTTGACGATGTTAGCACGATAAGATATCCGTATCAATTAAATATCACTATTTGCAAGAATCAATCTAGCAGAAAAATGCAGAGGTACTAAACCCACCCAACCTGACCTAAGATACCCCAGCAGTTCTCTGACATAAGTATAGCAATGGCATAACATTGCGGCACATCAAACATATCTTTGATGACTTGCTATGTTGAATATTCTTTAAGTTTTTAGATCACAACTTTAGAATAACTTATGCTTTGATTGCGGATATTTTTTTCTTAATGTTGTATTGTCATGGGATCACTATGTGTGTACCAAATTTCATCCAAATCGGATAATGGGAAGTGTGTCAAAAACGCTTCACAAGATTTGATAGTTAGATAGTTAGACAGAACATCTGAAGTTAAATAAAAGCATGTAAAAATAAAACACAGCAGGCCCGCCGAATAAAATATATTGTAAATACGAAAGAAGTATTAGGGACATTTTGGGTCGCGCCTTTATATTTGTTACCGTTATTGTTATTACTGAGTCTGCGCATTAGCAGCTTCTCGATCTTTTTTTGTTATGTAAGGTAACGACGGTACCTACGGTGGCCGTCGTTTATTGTTACCGTTGTTTTTGAAGGTTATTTTTGTATTGTTTTTTTTTTAATGTAATCGATTTTTTTACTAAAATCCTAGTATGGTTTGTAAAAAGCCATAAATCTAATAAAATTAAATAAACAAATATAAATAAACCGGAAGATGAAGGAGTGTGAAACTACTAAATTAACGTTTCTGTTGTTATCTTTAATGTTCCAAAATACATATTTTTTGCCGTTAGAAACAATAACGGTAACAGCTGTCAAATTTTCTGTTATTTTAACTGACACAAATTGTATCTTGCTGCAGGGTGCGTTGCTGCCAACATACTACTCAATATTTATGCCCATGTCGGGCAGCGCTCCGTCCCGTTGTCAGAGGTTCGCGTCCGGTTAAGAGAGGTTTTAGAATTTTCTAACCAAAAAAAATTGTCCGCGTCCTGTTATTAGAGTGTCCGGTTATAGGAGTGAATTATACATGTAAAGGAATAGGAAAAAGCTTGGTTCCAAGAAATTTGTCCGCCTAAAGGGAGTGTCCGCTTAATAGAGGTGTCCGCAAGGAGAAGTTTCACTGTATAAGGTCAGTCTATGCAATGACATTCAACAATTTTGACGTATAATTTTAACAAAACCGCAAAAACTTAAGCAGCACAAATCTTTCGAAAAGCAATTTTTAAAAAAAATATATTTTGTTAAAAACATTTTTTTGATAAAAAGCTTTTTTCGTTAAAAAACAAGTTTCCTATAGTATATTTTCTTCGAATCTCTCCAAAAGGGATGTTATGTTTTCGAAGAATTTTCCGTTTAAAGAAAAATTGTTTAGTATGTACCTTTATATTTACATGTGATTTTGGTGTCTTGTTTGGGTTTTAAAAATTAATATTTAGATGTTAACTATGTGCAGATTTATGTCGGAGTAACAAAAATATATGTATGATACACGACCGGAAACTAACTTTACAGGTCTGCTCAGGTGTACATTTGCGGCTCACCCTGTAAATTTGCTGGTGGACCTAGAAAATTCAAGTTTTCGGTCTCTGTCTATCCTATTCACAAGACGCTAGCCCTAACAAGTCCACTTTGGCTCCTTGACTTCCGCATGCGCAGATCTACCAATATTATTTACCTCATGTATTAGAATAGATGAACAGGGTGATTTTCACTTGAATGATTCTATATATATATATTTATCGGTTTCACAACGTTCTACGTCTTCCGATACCCAATCTCCACTCGTTTCTGTTTGCCCATAATTCATCATCTAGGTCTCTTATTCTTATTTCACTGTCTATTCCTTCTCTCCAGCTTCTCCTTGGCCGTCCTCGTTTTCTTCGGCCAGTTGGTTTCCATTGTAGTATTTGTTTAGGTAGTCTTTCATCATTCATTTTTTGTACAGGGTGGGGCATTTTCGTTGGTTTTATAGGGTACAGGCTAAACGGTAAGAGATACAAAAAAACTGACATACGTGTCCCGTCCTCTTTTTTAGTGTCTTTTTTAATGGCGCAATCAAATCTACACTAACTATATTGGTTTAGCAGATATAGGGTGATTCTCAAAAATTGGCGATTTTTATTATCTCTTATTACTCGGTTATTTATGGAGATAGAAAAAAACTTCAAATACAAAAGTTTTATGATTTTCTACATAGAATCCAGTGGCGTAACCAGAAAAATTAAAAATGTTTTAGTTTTCAAGATATTATCAAAAGTAACATTTTGTTAAATGGAACACCCAGTATGTAAGTATCTCAGAAAATTGATTTTTTTCTTGTGATTACAATGATATATAACACTTAATACTTTTCTTTGTCCTAAATAGGTATAATACGGAAAAATATATTTTTTTTGTAGTTGGCTATGAATTGATTCAATATTTTTTTATTTTATAGTAGGTATATTCAGAACCTACTTAACGAGAATATTAAGATATTACTAAACTATAACAACAACAACATAAATTTGTAATAAGAACTGAATAGTTATTACAAAAATTAGTTACAAAAGGTGCTCAAATTCTCTCCCATTCTGCTCAAGCCATTTTTCTATTCGACTTGTAACCGAACGAGTGGCGTTATAGATGCCAATATTTGGTACTCTCTCAATGCAACTAATAAAATTTACCCTAAGTTCCTCTATATTGTTACTTCGTGTTTTATAAATTTCATTTTTGATAAATCCCCAAAAATAAAAGTCGAGGGTGGTCAGGTCGGGAGAACGCGGGAGCCATCGGTTTGGCCCATATGTACCAATCCAATTTTCATCAAAATTGGCAGTTAGCAAGTTCATTATCATATGGCTATTATGTGCTGGAGCACCGTCTTGTTGAAAATAAATGTTATTTATTTCACCTAATGGCATGTTATCCAACTCTATTATTACATATTCTTCCAAAATTTGTCTGTATCCTTCTGCATTCATGTTTTCATTAAAAAGCCTGTAGTTAAACACTCTATTTCGATACAGCGCTACCAATGCATGGAATCCAAACCGTCCTTGTTGTACCCTGGCCACCGACTGATGAGGATTTATGTTTGACCAATATCGATTATTATGTCGATTAAACATTCCTTCGCTAGATATATAAGCTTCGTCGGTCCATATTATATTTTGAAAAAAATTGGGATTCTGATTAATCTGTTGCAAATCCCAATTGCAAAATTCAAAACGCCGTTGTTCATCTTCAGGATGTAAATTATGAACCTTTCTTATTTTATAAGGTTTATACTTATGCTTTTTCAATATTCTTAAAACTCTACGTTTACGTATATACCAATATAACAATAACTAGGTACCGTCGGATCAGCAGCAACACAAGCCAACGTATTTATTTCATCCGCTTCTCTATTTTCTTTATTGTAAATTTTATTTCTTGCTTTTCCAAATGATCCATACTCACTTAAATTGTAATACAGACGTCGTTCCGGATAACGGTATATAGTATATATATAGTGTAAGTGCTGCATCTCTATTTTTATTAGAATCAATATAGCACTCAAACATGTTTAACTTTTCATTGTTTTGATAAAGATTCATCTTAGACAAAAGTAATAACAACAAAGCAAAAACAATACTTAATTGACGTTTGACTTTGTGACAAGTTAAAAAAGCAAAACAAAAGTTTATCCCATCCATAGCCAACTACAAAAATTTTTTTTTTCGTATTTTACCTAATTAGAACAAAGAAAAGTATTAAGTGTTATATATCGCTGTAATCGCAAGAAAAAATTCAATTTTTTAAGGTACTTACATACAGGGTGTTCTGTTTAAAAAATGTTACTTTTGATAATATCTTGTAAAATAAAATATTTTTAATTTTTCTGGGTACGCCACTGAATTATACGTATAAAATCATAAAACTTTTGTATTTGAAGAATTTTTGTATCTCCATAAATAAACGAGTAATAAAAGATAATAAAAATCGGCAATTTTTGAGAATCACCCTGTATCTGCTAAACTAATCTAGTTAGCCTAGATTTGATGAGGCCATTAAAAAAGACACTAAAAAAGAAGACGGGACACGTATGTCAGTTTTTTTATATATCTTACCATTTAGCCTGTACCCTATAAAACCAACGAAAATGCCCCACCCTGTACATGTCCGTACCACACTAGTTGTTTTGTTCTTATATCATCCACTAAAGTACGTTCACCCACTGTAATAATTTCTCTTATTCTTTGATTTGTAACTCTTTCTCTTTTTGATTTCCCTGCTGCTCTTCTCCTATAGTCCATCTCCGTAGCGGAAAGCATTTTTTCTGTTCTATCCTTAATTGGCCATACTTCTGAGCCGTATGTAATAATACTTTTTACAATGTTGTTATATATAAGCTTTTTTTATGTTTTGATATACTTTGGTCCCAAATTATTCCATTTAATAAAGTTATTGCTTTTCTTCCTTGTACATTTCGATCTTTTATAGCTTTGTCTAGTGTTCCGTCAGCTGTAATTTGTAGACCTAAATATTTATACTCATCACAGGACTGAATTCGCTGCCCGGTATTTAAGATTAGATCCTGTTTCATTCCACCGATACACATATACTCTGTCCTATTGAGATTAACCTCTAGTCCCCACTTGTTGTACTCTTCTATTAGTTTTCGTGTCATATATTCGAGGCCGTCATAATCCTGAGCCACTACTATCTGATCATCGGCGAATCATAAAGTATACAAGGTCGTTTCGTCCAGCGGAATTCCCATGTTTTGGCATTTTCTCTTCCATACTTTAAGGACTTGTTCCAAGTATATCTTGAAGAGCGTAGGCGAGATACAGCAACCTTGTTTAAGACCTTTATTTACTTGAAAGCCTTTGGTTAGTTTTGCTTTTATTTTAACTTTTGCCTTACTATTGCGGTATAACTCTTTGATGGCCCTAATTAGTTGTACGCTTATGTTTGTGTTTTCCAACGCTTTCCAAAGTAGATTTAGTGGTATACTATGATATGCCTTCTGTAAATCGACGTGAATGATTCTAACCACATGAAAATAGAAAGTTTCAAAAACCTAACCTAACGAAACCTAATGAAATCTAACCGAACCGAACCAAAGCAAACTAAACCAATAATTTTTTTCAAAAAAAAACCTTCCTGACTTCCTACCCGGGATTCTAGAGGATGTGAATCTGAACGGAACCGAACCAAACCAAACCGAACCGAACCTAACTAAACCGAACCAAACCTAACCTCACCAAACTAAACTACAACACTGCTAATTAGGTTTAGTTGGGTATGGTTAGGTTTGGATTGGTTCGCTTCGGTTCGGTTCGGTTCGGATTCAGGATTTTTTTTTTTTTTTTTGAGTTATTGGTTCAGTTTGCTTTGGTTCGGTTCGGTTAGATTTGATTAGGTTTTGTTAGGTTAAGTTTTTGAAACTTTCTATTTTCATGTGGTCAGAAATCACGTGAAAATCACCCTGTAATACATGAGGTAAATAATATTGATAGATCTGCGCATGCGGAAGTCAGGGAGCCAAAGTGGACTTGGTAGGGCTAGCGTCTTGTGAATAGGATAGACAGAGACCAAAAACTTGAATATTCAAGGTCCACCAGCAAATTTACAGGGTGAGCCGCAAGTGTACACCTGAGCAGACCTGTAAAGTTAGTTTCCGGTATTTATCCTTCTTCGATCCATCTTTGGACATAGGCGTCCTACAAAATCTTCCAGCCTTCTCTGTCTGTCGCCGTGTTCATAAATCTAGCTTCCGTATGTTTCCTTAAATCTTCCGCCCATCTCATTTGGGGTCTTTCCCTACTTCTTTTATTTTCCCAAGGTTTATTACCTTATCCATGTTTGATTTTGTAAGTGTCCAGTTCTTGGATCCATAGGTTAAGTACCGGAAGGATACATTGGTTATACACTTTTGTTTTGAGCTACAGAGGATATTTTTTTTTAATATGTAGCTTAATATACCGAATGCTGCCCAGGCCAATCTTGCTTGTCTCTGGGTTTTCTTTTTTTAGTTTAATAATTTGTCCCAGGTGTATATTCCTCTATTTGTTCTAGTTTTTCTTGGTTTATTCTGATCGTGATCTGTGTTTGCTATGGTTTTTTTGGTGCAGTTCATACTCAAGCCTATATTTTTAGCTGTTATATCCAGTTTTTTCAGCATTTTTATCAGTTTTTTTTTCTTATCTGTTATTACGGCGATATCATCAGGTGGTTCCAGTATTGATGCCTATTTCTTCCCAATCTAAGTTTTTAAAAACATCTTCTAGGGCCTGGTTAAATAGTTTAGAGGATATTATGTCACCCTGTCTGACACCTATCCTTATACGGATTGGCTTGGTTCCTTCGTGGATTTTGATTGATGTTGCTTCGCTATATATATTGGCTATTAAATCTGTGTATCTGTGATGTATTCGGCTATTAATTAATATGTTTTTATTGTCCAGTGCTCAATGCTATCGAAAGCTTTTTCAAAGTCTATAGTATTTGTTGGCTCGTTTTATTAGGATTTGCATGGTTAATAGGTGGTCAACTGTAATCAAACCCTTTCTGAAGCCTGCTTGTTCTTTTCATTGATATCCTTCGAATTTAATATTTTCGTGTAAAGCTTCTAATTTACATTACGTTTCCTGTCTACTAACGTAAAAACCTATTTTTCTGTGTATAGGTTAAGAAACATTACAATGAAAAGAAACTAGGCAACTCCAAAAATCAAATGGAAATCTCTCTAGAGTTGTAAATGTCAACTTGGATGGATGTCGACGTCTTTTTATCGTCCCCACGAATGCTGAAGCAAAAAAACTTTTTTCTTCTTGGCAGGGTGTTTAACTTTAAATTATGTAAATTGTTCTCTTTTCCTGATCCCCAGTGACTTTTAAAAGGGGTAAATCAGGGGTCTTGTTTATGGAAAGCTTATAGCAATAATAGGCATTAAGGATGGCCTACTTTTATTTTAGGTCAAAACAAGTAGATAATAGGAACCTATTGCAATACGGCCAGGCAATAATTGTGCCGGGCACTATATTGAAAGTTTCACATTATAAGAACAGCTGTCTTCTTTCAAAATTAGGCCTTTGTGTATCATAAGACCCGGAATTAATAGTGCCTCCACTATTAGTGGAAAATAAACTACTGGATTTATAAATTCGACTTTGGTATGTCAATTTTGAAAGATCAACTGTCATTTTTCAATGTGAAAATGTCAATATAGTGCCCGGCACAATTTGTGCCTGGCTTTATTGCAATAGGTCCCTATTGTTATACAGGTTAATCAAAAAGAATGAAAAAATAGGTGAACCCTATTTTTCATTTAGCGTGTGAAACGACAGCGAACCAAGGAATCTAAGTCCATGGCGCACACAGGTTCCAAAGGGCTTAAAACCGGTCACAATAGGCAAAGACCAACACTTAGTTTTTGGAATTTTTATTAAAGGGCCAGATAGAAGAATGTTTAGACTAACTAACTACATTAGGAAAATACACAAATATATTTTTCTTATTACCTTAATTTCAGTTGGTATTCAGCCTTTTTGAAAGTCGTAATACCTAGGGATTTATATATTGTGATTTTGTGTTAGTTCCAGTGGCGTATATATGGGGGGGCCTGGACATCCAATAACTTTTTTTGCTTTTACTATTTTTTTTTTCAATTCTGTACAGTCTGTACCTGTCTTATCAAATGTGACACTCAAGTACACATACTCATTGCATGGAGATATTGTTTGTCCATTTTCTAGTACTAACTCACTGGATTCGTTTCCAATACATAAGTACTGTGTCTTGTCCACGTTCACTGTTAATCCCCACTTTTGGTATTCTTCTGTTAACTTTCTCATCAAATACTCCATGTCTTCTTTATCATTAGCCACAATTAATTGGTCGTCAGCAAACTACAACATCCCTTTCTTAAGCCTTTTGTTACCAGGAATTCTTTTGAAAGTCGATTTCCAATTTTAATTTTAGATTTTGACCCTTTGTATAGTTCTTTTATCGCTTTTATGTATGTATGATTGATATTAGTTTGCTCTAACACTGTCCATAATTTTTCTACTGGAACGGTATCATATGCTTTTTGTAGGTCCACAAAGGTAACATGAGTCTCTATATTTCTGGCGCTCCTTTTCTCAATTACTGGTTTAAGACAAAAAACATTATCACTACAAGATCTGCCTGCACGAAATCCACTTTGCTCTTCTTCTTCTTGTTCATGAAAATCATTCTCTATTAGATCTTTAAGAATCCTACCGTACAATCTACTTAGAGTACTGGTTACTGAAATTCCTCTGTAATTGTTGCAATCCAGCTTGTTTCCTTTTTTATGTATTGAGGATATGAATGCAATTTTCCGATGATTAGGTACTGGATGTCCGTTTATGCATTGGTTAATAATATATGTGAGATTTTCGAGTAGTTTCTCTGATCCACATTTGAGCATTTCAGCATATATTCCCCCAGGTCCGCTAGCTTTTCCGGATTTAAGCTTTTTAATATTATTCTTCATCATTTCTTTTTCGATGATTACTTCCTCTCCATATACTTCTATGTCTCTTCTCGGAGAGGCTGCCAGATATTCGGGTCTCGTCTCCTGCAGCAGTCCCTTGTAGTGTTCTGTCCATTGTTCTGGTTTGATTATCTGGATGTTTACTTTTTCTTTTGTTGGGTTTTTTACTGTAGAATTGAATTTCCATACTTCAGAACTCTGCCTACCTCCTACGTGTGTATTTATGTCGTGGCACTTGCGCTCGAACATTTAATTTTTTTCTGTGCGTATCAAACTTCTTAGCTGTCTTCTGGTTTCCCTGTAGATTTCTAGGTCTCTTTGCTCCTTAGTACTGAGCCATTTCAAGTATGTACGTTTTTTCTCTTTGACCATTTCCTGTATTTTGTCCGTCCACCACATCTTCCTGTTATTTCTATTCTCTTGGTACCCAACAGCTTCGTTGCTTGCTTCCTTCAAAAAATATTATGTTTGTATATATCTCTTCAAATGAGTGATTTGTGTTTATTAATTTTTCATCTAATCGATTCTGATACAATCTTTGAGTACTTTCGATTTCTAGACTTCTAAAGTTGTATTTTTGATTGTCTTCGATGCTTTCTAGGTCTTCATTTTCTCTAATACTTTCGTCCTTATTTGTTTTTCTTAACGGGAATAATATTTTTGCTTTTACCAGATAGTGGTCAGATCCACAGGTAACACCACGAAGTGCTCGACTTATATCTGCCAATTCAAAATAAGTAAAACAAAAACAAAGAATGCTCGCCTAAATATATCTGACAAAATATTATACTTAAATATTTATTTTCCCTAATTATTGAGATTTTAACCGAATTGTGTGATCGAATATATAAAAAAGCCGTATTACGTATATGAAGAAAGCCTAAACTTAAATTGTAAAGATTTTATGTGAAACTTGAAAAATATTTTATACAGGGTGTCCCAGATAAATTAACTAGATGGGGCTTTATGGGCATTTCGAAAACGGTAAGAGATACAATTTTGGTTAAATGTGAAAAACGTTGCACTATTTCGAGCATAATCTGGTGTTTGTGAAATTAAAAATATCTACAGGGATTTTTAAAATATTAAGCGCAAACTATAAATTGTGATTCTCAAAAAATTGATATTAGGCGGCCTACAAAAAATTCGTTATTAACTGGTCATAGTCGCTAATACAAAACTAGCAAATTTTATCTACTTATCTACAAGATGGTGACGATATAACACAATTTTTATCTGATTGGATTGGGCTCTGGATAGCGCCACTTTTTTCCCATTTAACCAAAGCGTTTCCAAAATCTCCAAAAGAGAGATGTAGATGTTACTTTTATTTGCGACACCATGTATATAAATTTTTACAGTTTCTTTCTCTCCATTTCGAGATATAATGCAAAAACTGAAATTTAAAAAATGCCGTTTTAGCAAAACACAGTGGACCGATACGACTCTATCTAGAATTTTCTTTTAACAGTTTTCGGGATATGGCCCTTTAAAGTTTTACCTAAAAACGCTGATTTCTCAAAAACCGCTAAACCGATTTAAATTTGGTTTTCGGTTTTTTTAACAAGACCAACTTTGCTATTACTCTTGTAAAAAAAAATATTATCTTAACTCTAAAAAAAAAAGAGGGGGGAGATATCCTAAAAACTCGATTTGGAAAAAAAAGTTATAAAACTTTTTTGATTCTGGCATTTTTCTTTTTATAATTCATATTTTTTTTTGCTGTAAATCAAATTTAACGCGTCACTTGCCCCGCCCTTTCTTTTTTGTGCTAGATACGTTGCTGATATAAGCATATTTTTCAATTGGCAACTATAAAAAGGTTTTTATATATCCCAACAAACATTTAAAGTTGTAACGACGAAACCCCAACTAGAAAGAATTTCTTAAAAGTAACCGCAACGTACTCCCGCTACCATACAGCGACGTGTTAGTTCCCTAAGTGGGGAACCAATTTCTGGTTATAATTACTTGGCCAAGTGTTTTAAGTCACTGTAGTAACAACTACACTACTGCGTCGTAGCCTGGTATCTTTTTGTTTTCCGTAATGGCATAAAAGTAGCGATGTAGTTGCAAATAATATAATCGTTTCTTTTTGGTAGAATTGTTAGACAATATGGTGGACACAACAGTAAACAGACTCGCTAAGTTTTTTTGTTTGGTTATGGCTATAATATGTAGTATATGTTATCCAAAAGTATGAGAATTTACGAGCAGATGATCAAAATTCGAGTGCGACGCAAAGTTTTTTGTATAACATGCATTATATATATTGCAAAAAACCGATGCGCCCGTAAAATTGAGCCGTTTTCTGGTAGCTGATGGAATTTTTGTGTTGTGATTTTGGAGGCTATGTTTTCATAATCGACACTTAACTCCAACAAATGGTGCTTAAGAAGAGCATTTTTGGTAAGCTTCAACTAATTTGTTTATAAAATAGTATAGCTATTTAATATGAGCTCACAAAATGACAATAAAAATATTAAATTTTCTTTCTCACAAAAAAACATGGCGTCCCAAACTATATTCCCTGATAGTCGAAAGGGTTACTTGAAAGTGAGACTAAGTTACGGCAACGTGTCACGTACGACTTTTATGTCGGCATTCCCTTTTAGTTCTAGATAACACACTCGAATTTCTACTCCTTCGTTGCGGAAACGTATTATTAACTAGCTTTCGCCACTAGAAAACGTCTACAGAGTTATAGGAACCACGCGATAAGTAAAACTACTACCCTCAAGTTATTGGGGTGTCGCCACTTGTCATTTGCCGTTTCTGCCAACAACAGAACCACTGCTTATAGGTTATGTACAAGCGTGAATTTGTGGTAGGTTTTAAAACAAAAAATTAAATTCCATTATAACAATAAATGAAGTGCCAATAAAAATTGTTTTTCAAAAATGTATGTTGCAGTCGAGAGCATGATCCCTATTTTAGAATTTCTAGGAAGTGTTGGTCGAGGAACTAAAAGAACATAGTCACATCAATGAAATCAACTTATTGTTACTTTTTTTATTTATGCATTGCTCTCACAATTCGTATGTAGTATCTTTTATTGTTTTTAAATATTTTCGCATTCTCAATATACAGTAATTTTTATTACTATAAGCCCTATAAGTAAAAAAACAATCTTTGAGACTTGTTAGATCGCTTAGAAATCTGCATGTAACTTGTTTTTTTATTAGCCGCAAGGTTACCACAAATTGCAAAAGTTTCTAGATGAAGCCCAAATAGGTTTATTTTAGGGGCCGTGCATAAATTAGATACCCTTCATAAGGGGGTAGATGATAGCCGAAGAGTTACATATAGTGGGGAATGTCATGTTGCGACATCGTTACGTAAGTTTTTCTACCGATTAGTTTTAAGGTTTCTTTTTAATGTTCCTCATTTTGTTACTAGTTTATTTCTATTTGTTTGTGTTTTACATTATCATTATCATTATAGCAATAAACTAAATACTCTGCCAATATATGGGCCCCTAAGCTCACACTAGGTACTATAGTTATAGTGTACGTGTGAGCTAATGTAACTAAAAACTGAAATATATTTTATTCAACTCCACACTAAATTACCTTCTTTGATACCACACAAGCCATGTTTTGACTTAAACTTAAATTTTTAAAATCCACCCCCACCCTTAAAAAAACAAAAACTAAAATGTATTTTGTTAAACTCCGGACTCAACTACCTTTCGTTTGATATCACACACGCCATATTTTCACTTAAACTTTAATTTTTGAAATATACCCCCACCCTTTTTTTTAAATAAATTAAAATGTATTTTGTTTAACTCCAGACTCAATTACCTTTCGTTTGATATCATACACGCCATATTTTCACCCTTTTATTTGGTTTGTGTTCGGTGGATTTTGTTCATTTTGAAATGGGACCATCTCGACCCAAGACATACAGACAGACAGACAGACAGACAGACAGACAGACAGACAGACAGACAGACATACAGACAGACAGACAGACAGACAGACGGCGCAACAAAAAAGTTTCAAAATCATCTGAAATGCAAAGATATATAAAAAAATTTGAAATCGAGCAACTTTTTTTTCTCGAAAAAATTAGGATCGCCATAGCTCACACTATTATAGTATAGTATATGTGTGAGCCAAAATAAAATATTTTGTTTTGGAAGAGGGATATATAAAGTTAAAGTCCAGCTCAACACATAAAATGAATCATAGTGAAACACGACACGTCAGCACAAGAGGGTGGTTCGGTTCGGTTCGGTTCACAGCACAAGCCACGAACGACCGTAAAGACAGTACAAGAATAGAATACCGACAACAAGTGGCGTAAAAGATTAGGGATGGAGATTAAGATATTTTGCATTTTGATTGTCAAGCAGACCAACAATGAGGTCGAAAACATGGACTGCTCAAGGTAGTTAAAAAAATATTTGCAAATTTATTCCTAATATTCCCATATTATAGAAGGAGCCACAAAAAGTAGGGTTAAGAATGGACGCGACCAAGATGTGACTTCAAAAAGTCTACGTTTTCAAAGTAGAAACAGGAAGTAGAGTTTACTTTAAAAGATCGACATTAAAAAAATGTCAAAGTAGTTGCGGCTTTAAAGTTGATGCAAAAAGTTATTTTGTCTAGATTGTTACATCAGATGTCACTATGATGACACAAACTTTTGTGGTAAAAATTAAAATTATAATGTAGTTGACGGATACACTTGTTTGGGACTGTGAAGCTTAACTTTCTAGTGGTGAAGCTTAACTTTCTAGTGGTAATTAAGTAGGATATAAAATAACTACGAAATAACGACTAAAAAGAAAGTAAAACTTTAGTAAAGTCCTATTGTGGTAGAGAAGACTATCAGAATCGACTATCAAGAAACAATCCTAAGAAGTAGTTTAGAGAGTCGTTTTTACGGAACATCTACTATTTCATGCTACTAAATAGTAGTCAGAACTAAAAAGTAACAAATTTTGGTTGGGATCACCACATTTGTACTATAAGAAAGTAGCAAAGCCTTTAGAACATGTGGCCGCTACTATAAATGTTTGTTGGGATGTATTTCATGGGTTTTGGATTTTTGACCAGATATTTTCATTTTGGAACCACTGTGTGGCGGGACGAAAATGTCTAACGGTGTATAAGAAAGAAATACATTTCGTCACAGTTTAACCGGACCATGCTATCACCGAACACAGAACCCAAAACAATGAGTTAACAAAGTATAAAAGGTAACCTCAAAGGGGTAAAGTCAACCACATACACCGGTGTTTCGGAAAAAGGTATTTCCATCCTTAGCGTGGCTTGCCTGACAACAGTAATCAAACCTATTTTTCATTCAACGAATGAAACGACAGCCAACCAAGAAAACTAATTCCATGGCGGGACGAAAACGTCCACCGGTCTATAAGGAAGACAGACATGTTGTTACAGTTCAACCAGACTATGCTATCACCGTCTCACGGCAGCGGATCGGACCGAAAGAGGCATTTCCATCCTCAGCGTGGCTTGCCTGACTACAGTAATCAAACTGACTACAACCCACATAGCACAATCACGTGTTTAACACGCAAAAAAGGCGTGAGGAAAAAAACGTTGGTTTTAAAAGCTGCTAGAAAAAAACGTTTATTTCATATATGAAAACAAGCTTAATAGGTCATTCATTAACGTTATAAAAAATAACGTTGCTAAAAACTGCGTTGTAATAACGCCATTATCAAATTTAAACAGCACTGTTTTTACGTTAGTTTTAAGTGATTTATACGTTAAAATCACATTAAATTCACGCCTTTTCTACACGAATTTTAAAACGCGACTTGCATGGCTTTTCTACCGAATAATTTGGAGATTTTACTTATATAGTGCAGCAGCGCCACCTATTGTCGGCATTTTTCACTTTGACGAAATCTATCAGGCAGTGGCTCTGGCCTCTATACTCCAAAAACCTGTTAAGAAACTGATCCCTGATCCTTTAGAATCACGACGCATCAGTCATTTAACCTGATAAAGACATATTAATACTCTGTGAAAGTGTTTACTGTTAAAAAATCTTGTTTAGCTTTCAAAAAAAAACATAATGTATATAGATAGATATATACATATTTTGTCTTGCCTTGAGCACCATCTTTAAAATTGTCTTGAAGTGTTGTAGTCTTAAACTAGTAAACTTTTATAACTTAAAAAAACGTGACCAAAAAAGACGCAGAAACTTAGTAGGTTTTAGAAGTCTTAATCTAGTGGCGTGTTAGAACATGTTGTGGAGGACTTTTCAAGTTTGCATTTGGTACATGAAAATAACGAGGGTAAAAATCACGTTATATACACAGCACCAAAAACTTCTGGATTTTTATAGCTAGATTTCTCCTTGTTTTTAAGTTATCTTTAAGCATGTAGATTTAACAAAATAAATATTACATGGTATGAGGTTGTTTTCAAGCAAAAAAAACTTTGTTATTTTTGTTCACGTTAATTTAACGTTGATGTGATTTTTGTGCTATGTGGGAAGATACAAGGTAAATCAAAAAGAATGAAAAAATAGGTGAAGTGGAAATGCCTTTTTCCGAAATACCGGTGTCCGTGGTTGACTTTACCCCTTTGAAGTTTATACTTTGTTAAATTATACAGGTTGTTTAGATACTAATAATGAAGAAGTTTATTGGGTTTATATATTATGTCAATCGACCATGGAATTTTTTTATAGTTTTTCGAACATTAACTTCAATTACAAGTACTACAGAGTAGATTTCCAAAAAATTTGAAAAAAACCATAGATCGTTCCAAATGTTTATTTGGCTTTTACTCTGTAATTTTAAAATTAATTTAAACTTTTGTGAGATAAAAATCACTAGAAAATGTTTGCTATGATATTGAACGTGGGCGTAACCCAAATCTTTTTAGTTGCTCGACCTTCAAATATTAATACTCTGCCAATCTAAGCTTACACTAGGTACTATAGTTATAGTGTACGTGTGAGCTAATATAACTAAAAACTGAAATATATTTTATTGAACTCCAGACTCAATTACCTTTCGTTTGATACCACACAAGCCATGTTTTGACTTAAACTTTAATTTTTCAAATCTACCCCCACCTTTTTTTTTTTAACTAAAATGTATTTTTTTTAACTCCAGACTCAATTGCATTTCGTTTGATATCACACACGCCATATTTCCACATAAACACTAATTTTTTAAATTTACCCCCACCTTTTTTAAAAAGTAAAATGTATTTTATTTAACTCCAGACGCAATTACCTCTCGTTTGATATCACACACGCCATATTTTTACATAAACTTTAATTTTTGAAATATACCCCCACCCTTTTATTTGGCTTGTGTTTGGTGGATTTTGTTCATTTTTAAATGGGACCATCTCGACCCAAAACCCAGCGTAGGTACCAAATTTCATTAAAATCGGGCAAGCGGTTTTTGAGTTATGCGCGTTGGTCGTTACAGACAGACAGACAGACATACAGACAGACAGACAGACAGACGGCGCAACAAAAAAGTTTCAAAATCATCTGAAACGCAAAGATATATAAAAATTTTTGAAATCAGAGCAACTTTTTTATTCTCGAAAAAATTAGGATCACCATAGCTCACACTACTATAGTATAGTAGTAGTGTGAGCTAAAAAATACAGGTTAGCCGGTCAAGACCAAGTACATAGATCCTGGTCTATGTGCTAAGTCTTAAAATTTTAGTAAATGCCGGTGTTTCTCTTTATTATCCTCACTGAAAGTACTTGCCCCACGCACGCTTTTACCCGAACTGACCTTTGTTAGTTCTTCGATTTTTTATATTTCCTAATTTAAGGGAGACGTTATAAGGGTCAAAACTTTTAAATTGGGACTGTATTATTGTCTAATAGTGCTTTAAAATACCTGTTATATCTACCAAGTATCTCTAGTTAATTCAAAATAAACATTAAAGTTCTAACCACAGAGCTAGTGCGTGTGTGTTTGACGTATGTATCATCAACGGCAAAGTCGTCAATCATAAAGATGATTTACAGTTTTGCGTTTCATTATAGTTTGTGCTGCTCACCACCAGAGTGAGACAGTTTAAAAAATCAGTTTCCAAAATACGTTCTGATTGACGCCTGATGGTTTTGTAAATAATTACTTTTCGATACTAAATTGGTTTGACCGTTGACTGGACACTTATAAAAGATACGAATCATAACAAATACATTTCATGTAAAAAAAAGCCAAGTAGGCGAAAGTGGTATTCCGTAAAAAGAATTGAGATAAAAGTAAAGCCAAGTTCTCCAAAACAAATTTTAAAATTAAAGGTTTCTACTAGTTTGGAAATGTTTTTCTAAACTTGGCTATTCAGAATTGAGATAAAAGTAAGGCCTAAGCCTCTAATACAAATTTCAAAATGAAAAGTTCGTACTAGCTTGGAAATGTTTTTTTAAACTTTGCTATTACAACCAAACTTCTTTATGTTCAATTTAGCACTGTGCCTAAGAGTCATTTGCAGCCCTAATAGCCAAGTTTAGAAAAACATTTCCAAACTAATAAGAACCTTTAATTTTGAAATTTGTATTAGAGAACTTGGCGTTAATTTTATCTCAATTCTTTTTACGAAATACCATTTTCGCGTACTTGGCTTTTTTTTACATGAAATATTTTTGTTATGATTTCACTCCTTTTTTAAACGATTTGGAAAATATTTAGGTTTTAAAGTAGTAAAATATGCGTATTGTCATCCTAATTCTGAAACCTCGTAACCCACAAAAAAATGAAAATTCATATTTTCGCGTCAAAGATTAGTAATTATGCATAGTAATACGCCGCTAAATCCTCGCAACCAAAAAAAAAATATAAAACGGTTATTCTCGCGATTTCTAATAAGTCGCATAATGCTTACCCTATGTAATTTGCTTCTAACTTTTCTTATTCCTGTAAAATTTTGATGAGTTGGGTTACGACAACGAAGAAATAACTGGACAAGAAGACAACGCATGTAGAAAATCTCGAGCCCTTGTTATAACGTGAATATCGTACATATCTTCTTCAAATTTAATTTATAAAGAAGTAGGTAAGCCGCGCCGATCGAGTCTTGCACGAAAAACTATAGGCGCGCGTGCAAAACAAAAATTGAATCGGGTGTCATCGGGTGTTAATGCGGCCGGTCGAAGGTCAAGCGAAACGCGTAATATTTGAAGTAGGCAACAAATGAAATTAAAGAAAGAAAAATAAGAAAAATGTTTTCTGCTTCGGCCGGGGATCGAACCCGGGACCTCTTGCTATCTAGGCAAACATTCTACCACTGAACCACCGAAGCCACACATAAATTTTTCGGAAAACCTCTATCTATGCGGGCCGCGGTGTCTCAATACAAGAACGAGAAACACTCAGGTATTAACTCGACCAAGTCATCCAACTGATCTCTAAATTCTTCTTTCCCACTGTCAAAGGTATGATGACTCAAATAAGACGTAAAGAATCAACGTCTAAAAGCATGAGATCACCTTTTTCATGTGTTAAAATTTCTGATCGCAAAATGGGCGATTTGCCAATATAATTATCAAATACCAAATTGCAAGTAATGCAAGGACCTAAAACTATAAACAACAAATGAAATTAAAGAAAGAAAAATAAGAAAAATGTTTTCTGCTTCGGCCGGGGATCGAACCCGGGACCTCTTGCTATCTAGGCAAACATTCTACCACTGAACCACCGAAGCCACACATAAATTTTTCGGAAAACCTCTATCTATGCGGGCCGCGGTGTCTCAATACAAGAACGAGAGACACTCAGGTATTAACTCGACCAAGTCATCCAACTGATCTCTAAATTCTTCTTTCCCACTGTCAAAGGTATGATGACTCAAATAAGACGTAAAGAATCAACGTCTAAAAGCATGAGATCACCTTTTTCATGTGTTAAAATTTCTGATCGCAAAATGGGCGATTTGCCAATATAATTATCAAATACCAAATTGCAAGTAATGCAAGGACCTAAAACTATAAACAACAAATGAAATTAAAGAAAGAAAAATAAGAAAAATGTTTTCTGCTTCGGCCGGGGATCGAACCCGGGACCTCTTGCTATCTAGGCAAACATTCTACCACTGAACCACCGAAGCCACACATAAATTTTTCGGAAAACCTCTATCTATGCGGGCCGCGGTGTCTCAATACAAGAACGAGAGACACTCAGGTATTAACTCGACCAAGTCATCCAACTGATCTCTAAATTCTTCTTTCCCACTGTCAAAGGTATGATGACTCAAATAAGACGTAAAGAATCAACGTCTAAAAGCATGAGATCACCTTTTTCATGTGTTAAAATTTCTGATCGCAAAATGGGCGATTTGCCAATATAATTATCAAATACCAAATTGCAAGTAATGCAAGGACCTAAAACTATAAACAACAAATGAAATTAAAGAAAGAAAAATAAGAAAAATACCTTTGACAGTGGGAAAGAAGAATTTAGAGATCAGTTGGATGACTTGGTCGAGTTAATACCTGAGTGTCTCTCGTTCTTGTATTGAGACACCGCGGCCCGCATAGATAGAGGTTTTCCGAAAAATTTATGTGTGGCTTCGGTGGTTCAGTGGTAGAATGTTTGCCTAGATAGCAAGAGGTCCCGGGTTCGATCCCCGGCCGAAGCAGAAAACATTTTTCTTATTTTTCTTTCTTTAATTTCATTTGTTGTTTATAGTTTTAGGTCCTTGCATTACTTGCAATTTGGTATTTGATAATTATATTGGCAAATCGCCCATTTTGCGATCAGAAATTTTAACACATGAAAAAGGTGATCTCATGCTTTTAGACGTTGATTCTTTACGTCTTATTTGAGTCATCATACCTTTGACAGTGGGAAAGAAGAATTTAGAGATCAGTTGGATGACTTGGTCGAGTTAATACCTGAGTGTCTCTCGTTCTTGTATTGAGACACCGCGGCCCGCATAGATAGAGGTTTTCCGAAAAATTTATGTGTGGCTTCGGTGGTTCAGTGGTAGAATGTTTGCCTAGATAGCAAGAGGTCCCGGGTTCGATCCCCGGCCGAAGCAGAAAACATTTTTCTTATTTTTCTTTCTTTAATTTCATTTGTTGTTTATAGTTTTAGGTCCTTGCATTACTTGCAATTTGGTATTTGATAATTATATTGGCAAATCGCCCATTTTGCGATCAGAAATTTTAACACATGAAAAAGGTGATCTTATGCTTTTAGACGTTGATTCTTTACGTCTTATTTGAGTCATCATACCTTTGACAGTGGGAAAGAAGAATTTAGAGATCAGTTGGATGACTTGGTCGAGTTAATACCTGAGTGTCTCTCGTTCTTGTATTGAGACACCGCGGCCCGCATAGATAGAGGTTTTCCGAAAAATTTATGTGTGGCTTCGGTGGTTCAGTGGTAGAATGTTTGCCTAGATAGCAAGAGGTCCCGGGTTCGATCCCCGGCCGAAGCAGAAAACATTTTTCTTATTTTTCTTTCTTTAATTTCATTTGTTGTTTATAGTTTTAGGTCCTTGCATTACTTGCAATTTGGTATTTGATAATTATATTGGCAAATCGCCCATTTTGCGATCAGAAATTTTAACACATGAAAAAGGTGATCTCATGCTTTTAGACGTTGATTCTTTACGTCTTATTTGAGTCATCATACCTTTGACAGTGGGAAAGAAGAATTTAGAGATCAGTTGGATGACTTGGTCGAGTTAATACCTGAGTGTCTCTCGTTCTTGTATTGAGACACCGCGGCCCGCATAGATAGAGGTTTTCCGAAAAATTTATGTGTGGCTTCGGTGGTTCAGTGGTAGAATGTTTGCCTAGATAGCAAGAGGTCCCGGGTTCGATCCCCGGCCGAAGCAGAAAACATTTTTCTTATTTTTCTTTCTTTAATTTCATTTGTTGTTTATAGTTTTAGGTCCTTGCATTACTTGCAATTTGGTATTTGATTTGAAGTAGGCATGTAGACTGATTAATAAATACGTACCTACCCAGGTCGATTTAATTTTCTGTTTTATAATATTTGGGTTATCCGTGAAAATAAACCCAGAGCGGAGGCAATTGCAAATTAACAGAAAAAGTAAAATTTAAATTTTTAAAAGGTCATAGTTTTATAACCATTTTTTGGATTTTTATGAAAATTTGAGAAATGTCGCATATTTTATATGGTTATGTTAATATTTGCTGGGAGACAAAAATTTACTAAAAAATTTATATCCACGGTTTAAACAGACAGACAGAAAGGCGTTAAGGCTATTTCCTAAATTTTAAAGGAGCTAAAAACGTTTTACGCCCTTATGAAACAGACGATAGGAGCGATATTTGCAACAAACATTCTAGGTCTTGAACATGTTTTTTTAAACTACTGGGTGGGCCAAAAAAAAACCGGATTTTTGTTTTCATTATAACATTTGAATTATACCATCCATTTTAATGGGACAAACTGAACTTGCCAGAGAATTAATCAGAAATTTAAATAAATATATTTTTTTGTCCGCCATCTCAAAATGCAAGATGGCGGATGAAATTAAATTGTACCCTTCAAAGATTCTCGTTTATGCTTGTGTTGCGAACACGTTTTAATTATTTTAGCTCACACTACTACTATAAGTAGTGTGAGCTATGGTGATCCTAATTTTTTCGAGAAAAAAAAAGTTGCTCCGATTTCAAAAATTTTTATATATCTTTGCGTTTCAGATGATTTTGAAACTTTTTTGTTTTGCTGTCTGTCTGTCTGTCTGTCTGTCTGTCTGTATGTCTGTCTGTATGTCTGTCTGTAACGACCAACCCGCATAACTCAAAAACCGCTTGTCCGATTTTAATGAAATTTGGTACCTAAGTTGGGTCTTGGGCCGTGATGGTCCCATTTAAAAATGAACAAAATCCACTGAACGCAAGCCAAATAAAAGGGTGGGGGTAGATTCCAAAAATTAGAGTTTATGTGAAAATATGGCGTGTGTCATATCAAACGAAAGGTAATTAAGTCTGGAGTTAAAAAAAATGAATTTTAGTTTATTTTTAAAAAAAGGGTGGGGGTAGATGTCAAAAATTAGAGTTTAAGTGAAAATCTGGCGTGTGTGATATCAAACGAAAGGTAATTGAGTCTGGAGTTAAACAAAATACATTTTAATTTTTTTTCAAAAGGGTTGGGGGTAGATTAAAAAAATTTGAGTTTAAGTCAAAACATGGCTTGTGTGGTATCAAACGAAAGGTAATTGAGTCTGGAGTTGAATAAAATATATTTCAGTTTTTGATTATATTAGCTCACACTATAACTATAGTACCTAGTGTGAGCTTAGGTGCCCATAGATTGGCAGAGTATTTTTTTATTCGAAGGTATTTTAGAATTTGGCGTGTACGCCCTTTTATTATTACAAGCTTTTATTTAACTTCACCTGTATGTATGTATGTATGTGGGTATGTATGTAATCAAATCTTGCAACTCATTTTTGAAGAACTTCCAAACATCCGATTAACTTCAAATTTCGCATAGCGTCTTAGTTCCGATGACAATACAATAATATGGTTTCATCCGGTACCTACCTCCCCCCTAACGTGGGGGATGGAGAGGGGGTAAAACTTTAGTTTGTCCGATTTCAACCAAAATTGGTATCTGGGGGTTTTTGAGTATGAGAATTACGAATTTTTGATCAGATTAAAAAAATTCAATATGGCGGATTCAAATTGGACGATTTAATGTCAAGTTTTTCTGATTACTTTCAACTGACTTCCACGTATCCGATTGACTTCAAATTTAGCATACCGTTATAGTTCCGATGACAATTCAATAATGTGGTATAACTGACTGCCTACCTCACCCCTAACCTGGTGGGCGGAGAGGGGGTAAAATTTTAGTTTGTTGGATTTCCACCAAAATTGGTATTTGGGGGTTTTTGAGGATGAGGATAACGAATTTTTAATCAGATTACAAAAATTCAATATGGTGGATTCAAAATGGACGATTTAATGTCAAGTTTTTCTGATTACTTTCAACTGACTTCCACGTATCCGATTGACTTCAAATTTCGCATACCGTTATAGTTCCGCTGAAAATCCAATAATGTGGTATCACTGACTGCCTACCTCCCCCTAGAGTCCCTGTATGTTGACATATTTGGATATAAGTCAACATACAGGGACTCTACCTCCCCCCTAACGTGGAGGGCGGAGAGGGGGTAAAATTTTAGTTTGTCGGATTTCCACCAAAATTGGTATCTGGGGGTTTTTGGGAATGAGGATTACGAATTTTTGATCTGATTACAAAAATTCAATATGGCGGATTCAAAATGGACGATTTAATGACGATTTTTTCTGATTACTTTCAACTGACTTCCACGTAGGTATCTGATTGATTTCAAAATTCACATGCTCTCTCACTAAAAAGGGGGGGGGGCGTAGAAAAGGTAAGGCTTTAGTTTGTTCGATCTCGACCAAAATTAATTAATCCTTGCGTATAATGATCATAATAATAACGACAGTTTTAGCATATGTCGCCTTTGTTGGACGGCCTTCTCATCGAAGACAGATATTTTAAAATTGACAGGAAAGACTCCCTGCAATATCGATGCGCAAGCTGAAATGCATAGACTTAGACAAATCTAAAAATTAAAAAATAAATTTAGAAAAAAAAAACATCGCTTGTATTATTATGATATCAGAACACTCAAAATATTATTTTATGCTTTTTAGTCCATTTTATAAAAGCTTGTTTTCAAAAAGTTTTTTTTTTCTACATTTATTTCAAATGAAAAACGTTATTTTTTTAACTAATAAATAGGAAAACAGGGTTTATGAAAATGTAAGTAAGTAATATTTAACTTTTAATCAAATAAGCTAGGTATACATTTTAAGTTATGTACTTTGTTAACTTTGATAGTTTTTTGAGTTAAATCTTAAAAAATTAATAGAATATTACAGTGATGTAAGGTAGATGAGGGGTATAAGGCTCACCTTTTTTTACGACTGAATTATCTTAAGACAAAAGTAGAAGCTAATATTTCTGTGACAATTTCCAATGCTTTGTAGAGTTATCCAACTAACCCCATGAAAAAAAACACATATAGAAATATTTTACCCCTCTTTCGAATAGTACTGGTCGCCTAAAACTACACTATCTTTTTTTTTTAACGTGGCAGAAAGGCACCACAACATTTGGTGCGAAAAATTGCCCTAACTTGTGAAATGAGAAATAGATTGAATGTTTAAATATACCTCTACTTTTTTTTATAGTTAGAGCAGGATCAGATCTTTATTTAGTTTTATTCTTATTATTTTGGCCACCACTGTATTTCTATTTTAATACCCTTTCTCTTGAGTAAACTGTTCACGCAATGATCCCGTGCCAACTCGCTAGACATGCATTGTTTCGCGACACAGGCCCGCTCTTCATATAATTTTATTGGCTTGAGAAAGTTAGGGTGACCTAGGGCTACTTCGTTGTCAGCCCAGTATAGCGTCTATCTTGTCGAAGACGCGACGCAACGTCGTCTTATAGTTTGGCGTACATATAGGGGCACTTCCGGGGCATTGCGGGGGCCTTGTCTGGGCATTTCCCGGGCCCTGCGGGATTTGCCTGGGCTTTTCCGATCCATTGCTGGGTAGGTCGTCAAAAATTCTTTAAAATGACCGGAGCTTTTTTTCGGTTGTCAAAAATGTTTTTCACCAAAGTTAGTGGACTTCGAGGGCATCGCCTGGGCATATATTGGATGTTTCAATGCCTTTTAAAGTAAAAAAGTTAGCACCGATGAAGCCCTCGGACAGGATAACCAGCCGGGCCATTTTGCAAAAGAATAATGCGAAAAATAAAGAAGCTTAGCAATATACGTTCAACTTATATACACCCAACAAGTTTTCGTAGCTACAGGGGTAAAAATGGTCTCGTTTCTCTCGTATTTGTTCGTGGGTAGCTCGAAAACTTAGTCTAACGAGGGTCCAACATCTGATGGATCGATTAAGTGTTGAGAGTTAATTGTTTCGCCCTTATAGAAAAAAAATTGCAAAGGAATGGTGTAGCGAAAATTTTATAACACATAGCGCCGCGAAAAAACATTTTGGTAAAATCTGAAAAACTTGATGCCGCAAGCGAAAATTATAAAAAAAATTTAAAATCTTCGGTAAAAATGGTATCAATTGTTAACATTTTGGTTAGTTTTGAATATTTTTGCCACCGCAGTTAGAAATTTTTAAATCAATAATTAATAAGATAAACAGAGCATTTCACTGGCCTTGGAATGACGCTAATTTCCTCCTAGTTAACAAGACCCCCTGTAGTTACTTTTATGTTAGACGCACGCTATATAAGTAGGTATGTTAGAGTTTAAGGACGTAGGTTTAGTGTAGTAATTAATATGTACTGCATGACAGTTTTTATTTTATGTTTCCTCTAAAAACCTCCTCCGAGTAAAAAACTTTATTTTGGTCGGTCTAAAATTAATGTGGTGAGATTCAGTAAAATGCCATGATTTTTTGCAATAAAATTAATATATATATTTTTTTTAGTTAAACGATTTTATTATAAAATTTCACAAAAAAAATAAAAATAATTTGCTAGATTACTACTGTCTAGATGTACCAATAGCGTTAATGGTACATTAGATATTTTTAAAATCGTGGCGCGATTATTAAAGATCAAATTGAGATGTATACGCACCACATTTTTATCCCGAACGTAGAATTGATGGGTGTCAACATCTTTAATAATTCACCCCGACTTTGTATTAAACTTAAAAATATATAATGTGCCAACAGAAATCTTCTAAGGTATTTTTTACTTTTTAGTACAATTTTCGAAAAAAATCGTTTAACTAAAAATATAGATTTATATTATTTAAAAAAAAAAAAATTTATGAAAAAAACAGAGGTATGCAAGATGTATAATTATGGCTTTCACAGCCTTATCATTTCTAGTAGTGCCTCATGATTACAAGGTTTCTTTTCTGACAATTTTATACAATCCCATTCCTCAATCCTTAGTTTATCATGCGATACCTCCGTTTTTTCATAAAATAGTATTGTCAGCAGAATAAAACATAAATCTGAAAATCGCATGTTCGTATTTATTTAAATATCAAAGGTCAGAATTTACCTCTTTTGAACTTCTCACCAACCCCTTAATTCCGTTTTTTTTCTTCATAAAATTCGATTGTCACTAGATCAAATCATAAATCTGAAAATCGCATATTCGTGTCTGTTTTGATTACTTGCTATGAATTTACCCCCTTTACAGCCCTGACGTCCCCCTACCGCCGTTTTTTTATCATAAAATTATATTGTCACCAGAACCAATCATAAATCTGAAAACGGCATGTTTCTATTTGTATTTTTACAAAGTTCTAAATTTACCCCCTTTACAGCTCTTACCCCTTACCACCCCCTATTTCCGATTTTTGTTCATAAAATTGTATTGTCACCCGATCAAATCATACATCTGAAAACCGCATGTTTGTATCTGTTTTGGTTTCAAAATTCTGAATTGCCCTCCCTTACACCCCTCACCTACCCCCGTATTTCCGATATTTTTAAATAAAGATGTATTTTCATTACACCAAATCGTAAATCTGAAAACCGCATGGTCATATCTGATTTGCTTTCAAAGTTATGGATTTATCCCTTTTACACCCCTTAACCACTTTCTACCACCCATCTGTTTTCATAGTATTGTATCGTCGTCGGACCTACACTACTTTGCTAAATTTCATTAAAAACGGTTCACAGGAAGTGTGTCAAAAATATATCGCTAGATTTGATGACAGACATCGCCAGACTCTGTGAAGTTAATAAAAATCGTTTAAAACATGGTCACCTTAATAGTGTATCTGAACAGGAGCCTTGCATGCCTCCGCCACTGACGAAACGTGGCGTGAAAGCCGAGTTCTCATTGTGAATTCAAACTCGCAAAGAAACGATCGCAGAGCCCTCTCCTTCTGGCAAAATTTAACTGGGCTCGCGATTGAGCGATTTGGCGGAGGTTCTTTAGATGTTATATGTTCTCTGGTTACGACGTTTCAGAATTAGGGTGACGGTATATTGTAATTAATAATATTGTTCAAAACATTTGCAGTGCAATTTTGAGGTTTTTTAATTGTTTCCTATGGTTTTATCATAGTTCCTATCAGCCTTTCGAAGTTCAGCTCTGTAGCGTTCCTGGAAGTGGACAAAGTTACTTTTAAATAAGTTTATACAGGGGCGGCTAGTGCATACGGGCTGCAGAGCTGCAGAACCCCCAAAATTTTCACATTATTTGACTATTTTTCAGCCGCTGCTATTTTTCTAATATAATTATTTTATTTCTAAAATTATTGGAATAGCAGTATATTTTCGGTCCGGTGTTGGTATAGTAGGCCTTCAAATCGCGTACGTGTGTTCAGTATGACGCCGCGCGCCGTCGCCGAAGTTCTTTGGCCGAAGGCCGCATTTCACAGTCGGTCAAATGAAATTATTGGCATTGTTGCGCTGCTAAATTGCAACACAACGTAGCTTTGCGGCTAAAGAGATCTGTGCTCGGCTAGGAACCCCTTCCTTTGCCCCGCACCGCACTTGCTCGTGGGTTTAGATAGCGAAATCTAGGCAAAAATAGAGCTGCAAAACTTGCAGTTCCAGCACAATTCCGGGCGGGAGGGCTCAGCGTTGCGTGTTTGCGGGCGCATTTGTTTATTTAGAAGACGCCAAACGTATGAGCGGGAGGTTATGGTCGTGTTTGTTGTTTGTGTTTGTATAATTGTGTCACAATGAATGTGGTGGATTTTATAATAGACACGTGATCTGGACATTGTAAAAAATAGCATTTTTAATACCCTATCGGCAGAACTCACAAACTTTACTGTCACGAGCCGCCACTGAGTTTATATTTATAGGGGAGGGCAGCAAATCAAAATGTTGGTCTTTTTACATTTTTTCCTATAGTTTTGTCATAGTTCCTATCAGTCTACTAAAGCTCAGTTCCCTAGCGTTTCTCGAATTGGGCAATGTTACTTTTACATAACTTTACATTTATTGGGGAGAGAAATTAATTAAAATTTTGGGTTTTTTTTATTTTTTCAATAGTTTCATCATAGTTCCTATCGGCCCTCGAAAGCTCAGCTCTCTAGCCTTACTCAAAGTAGGCAATGCTACTTTCACATAACTTTACATTTATAGGGGAGAGAAGCAAATTAAAATATATACCCCAAATTTACCTTTGTGCTGAGGTTTGGTTTCTGCATTGCATTCGCTGCCTAAACCAGCCCTAGGAGCAATACAAACCTCTCATAAATTAATATTCCTGATAAGGTTTCAGGAGTCCAAATCAATCAATAACAATTCCAGTAGATCCAGTCCTGTTGAAATAGGGAGTTTAGAAAATTTGGGCATATTAGAGCACTGCACTGGCGCAAATTCAAACAACATTTATTGAAAACGTGTATGTTTACCTTTGCGGAAATTGCCAAAATCAGACAAAAATTTTTAATTTTCCAACTATGTAATGTAAAAGGGCGGCGGACGAAACAACGAAAGACAGAATGTCGAAAGTACAAAATGTCGAAATTACAAAATGTCGTAGTTATAAAATGTCGAAGTAACAAAATGTCGAAGTTACAAAATGTCGAAAGGCAAAATGTCGAAATTACAAAATGTTGAAATTACAAAATGTCGAAATTACAAAATGTCGAAATTACAAAATGTCGAAATTATAAAATGTCGAAATTACAAAATGTCGAAAAGCAAAATGTCGAAATTACAAAATGTTGAAATTACAAAATATCGAAATTAAAAAATGTCGAAATTATAAAATGTCGAAATTACAAAATGTCGAAATTACAAAATGTCGAACATACAAAATATCGAAATTAACAAATATTGAAAATAAAAAATACAAAATTTCTAAACCTTAACCTAACCCGACCCTGACGTTATCTAACCTAATCTAACTAAACCTAATCTGACCTAACCACATAAAAATAGAAAGTTTCAAAAACCTAACCTGACGAAACCTAATCAAATCTAGCCAAACCGAACCGAACCGAACCGAACCGAACCAAACTAAATCGAACCAATAATTAAAAAAAAAAAAAAATTCCTGTCTTCTTTCCCGGGATCCTAGAGGGTGTGAATCCGAACCGAACCGAACCAAACCGAACTGAACCAAACCGAACTGAACCGAACCGAACCGAACCGAACCGAACCGAACCGAACCGAACCGAACCGAACCGAACCGAACCGAACCGAACCGAACCGAACCGAACCGAACCGAACCGAACCGAACCGAACCGAACCGAACCGAACCGAACCGAACCGAACCGAACCGAACCGAACCGAACCGAACCGAACCGAACCGAACCGAACCGAACCGAACCGAACCGAACCGAACCGAACCGAACCGAACCGAACCGAACCGAACCGAACCGAACCGAACCGAACCGAACCGAACCGAACCGAACCGAACCGAACCGAACCGAACCGAACCGAACCGAACCGAACCGAACCGAACCGAACCGAACCGAACCGAACCGAACCGAACCGAACCGAACCGAACCGAACATAACCGAACCGAACCGAACCGAACCGAACCGAACCGAACCGAACCGAACCGAACCGAACCGAACCGAACCGAACCGAACCGAACCGAACCGAACCGAACCGAACCGAACCGAACCGAACCGAACCGAACCGAACCGAACCGAACCGAACCGAACCGAACCGAACCGAACCGAACCGAACCGAACCGAACCGAACCGAACCGAACCGAACCGAACCGAACCGAACCGAACCGAACCGAACCGAACCGAACCGAACCGAACCGAACCGAACCGAACCGAACCGAACCGAACCGAACCGAACCGAACCGAACCGAACCGAACCGAACCGAACCGAACCGAACCGAACCGAACCGAACCGAACCGAACCGAACCGAACCGAACCGAACCGAACCGAACCGAACCGAACCGAACCGAACCGAACCGAACCGAACCGAACCGAACCGAACCGAACCGAACCGAACCGAACCGAACCGAACCGAACCGAACCGAACCGAACCGAACCGAACCGAACCGAACCGAACCGAACCGAACCGAACCGAACCGAACCGAACCGAACCGAACCGAACCGAACCGAACCGAACCGAACCGAACCGAACCGAACCGAACGGAACCGAACCGAACCGAACCGAACCGAACCGAACCGAACCGAACCGAACCGAACCGAACCGAACCGAACCGAACCGAACCGAACCGAACCGAACCGAACCGAACCGAACCGAACCGAACCGAACAAACCGAACCGAACGGGCGGCGGACGAAACATCGAAAGACAGAATGTCGAAAGTACAAAATGTCGAAATATCAAAGTTGCAAAATGTCGAAGTTACAAAATGTCGAAAGGCAAAATGTCGAAATTACAAAATATCGAAATTACAAAATGTCGCAATTAAAAAATGTCGAAATTACAAAATGTCGAAAAGTTAAAATTTTACGCCTATGCATAGGTCCCTCAATAACATAAATAAGGGGGCTGTGGCTTATAATATTCCTTCGCCACCCTTTACTAATGACAACAACACTGGCATTAACACTGGCAAGGTGTCACCCAATTTCTAATTTTATTTAAAAATGTCGAAGGAATATGAGATAATTTGTAGTCAAAAGGGAAGACCTAAGCTATACGTAAGTGGATTTTCCTTTGTTAAAGAAAAAGCGGTTAACGAAACTACATACTGGAAGTGCGATCAGTGGGCACATGGTTGTAAAAGTAAAGTAGTCTTTTGCAACGGAATAAGCCTTAAAAACGACCACAACCATGAGAGAACCCCAGAAAAATATGAAATTTCGAAGATTAGAAGTAAAGTAAAAAAAGCAGCATTGAATACAAAAAATACTCCCCAAATGATAGTTTCAGCCGCAACTTCAAGTTTAAATCAAGCAACTGCCCTTCAGGCGCCGTCCATCAGCAGCTGGAGAAGAGTTGTAAGGAAAGAAAGAAGAAAAGAAAATATAAAATATGAGATTCCAAAAAGTTTGAAAAGCTTAATAATTCCAGAAGAATACAAAGTTACATTAAAAGGTGAAAACTTTTTGTTGTTGGATAACAAAGATGATGATAGAATTTTAATATTTGCTACAGAAAAAAACCTTCAAGTACTTTCAGAGAGTAAAACTTGGTTTATGGATGGAACCTTTAAAATGGTACCATCATTATTCGTGCAACTTTACACGATTCATGCAGATGTAAATGATAGTAAGGTATCTCCTTTGGTTTTCGTTTTGCTCACAAGGAAAACGGAACAGACGTACGTGACAGTACTTGAAAAAATCAGAAGCTTAATGTCAAATCCAAAGGTAACGATTATTATCACTGACTTTGAGATAGCGGCGTTAAATGCAAGCAATTTATTATTTCCGGTCGCCATAAAACAGGCATGCTATTTCCACTTTCGACAAAGCATCTACAGGAAAATCCAGTCGTGCGGATTAAAATCAAAATATGATGTTGATTTCAAATACAACATTAAATTGCTAATTGCTTTGGCTTTTGTACCCGTAGATTTTGTTGTAAAATGTTTTGAAATTTTATGTGAGAGTGGCTCAATTCCAAAAGAAGCATCCTTATTGTTGGAGTATTTTGAAAAATATTACATTGGTAAAGTAGAAAAAAGAAAAGTAAGAGCAAATCCTATGTTTGCATTAGATATTTGGAACTATTACGAGGTTACTTTGGAGGGAAAATCCCGCACAAATAATGTTGTCGAATCATGGCATCGTTGTCTGCAACATCAAATTCATGGAAATGTTCCAACATTATGGAATTTTCTAGACGGAATATAACGAGAACAAGGCCTTACTGAAACTAAAATCATTCAACAAATTTGTAATGTAAATGTGAAACATTATAAGGAACCTAACCAAAAACTTAGTTCCATTGTACAGACCTTTCAAACAAATTTCGAAGAATTTATTTATTTTAGTATTTTAGTATTTAGTATTTATTAACCAAAAAGAGTTGCTGCAGTTATTTAAAAATTTATAATATTACTTACTAGTTACTTATTGGTTTAAAGTGATATAAGTAGGTACTTAATATACTTTGTTGATACTTAATTTTTTGTTTTAAGTTGTTTAGCAATTTAACGTTTTGACTTTTTATTATATTTTGTAATTTCGACATTTTGTAATTCGACATTTTGTAATTTCGACATTTTGTAATTTCGACATTTTTTAATTTCGACATTTTGCTTTTCGACATTTTGTTATTTCGACATTTTGTAATTTCGACATTTTGTAATTTCGACATTTTGTAATTTCGACATTTTGTAATTTCGACATTTTGTAATTTCGACATTTTATCATTTCGACATTTTGTAGTTTCGACATTTTGTAATTTCGACATTTTGTAATTTCGACATTTTGCATTTCGACATTTTGTAGTTTCGACATTTTAAATTTCGATATTTTGTTTTCGACATTTTGTACTTTCGACATTTTGTGTTTCGATGTTTTGGCCCTCGCCCAATGTAAAAGGACATGGATGGCACTGTCAAAGATTGGCGCATGATGTTAATATTTTCTAATGCCGCGACGTAAAAAGAACAGAGAAAATGTTTTTGCCAGAAAAGGCTCAGGGCCTTCATAAATGTTTGTATTTTTCTGTAATGTCTAGATCATTATCCTTTATCCCATCTTTATCCTTTATATTGCATGACCCATTCTTGGGTATTGTCTGTTTCTCTCTCTCATTAATTCACACCAAATTCAAAACGGAAAAGTATTTTGATGCAAAGGTTTTATCCACAGGATAAAATTGTATTTTCCTTAACCACAAAAATCCATAGTATATATTAACATATTTCGGAAAAGTTTTGTTTAACTTTCCTGGCGCTGTTTTAATAACAAATTCGTCGGCCAAACAAAACCTCTGTTACCCTTTGCTTAACAAAGGATCAGACCTTATGTGTTATTTAAATATTATCTTGGGAAAATATTTGCTTTTAAAGTTAGTTGAAAATATTTTAGGTAGTTTTCTATGAGGAATAAATAAAATAAAGACATATTTTGTAGAAACAAACACACCTAGTCGGGTGTCTAATCTGATGAATAGAGAAATACAGATGCGGTCCAACGTCTCCATCTATATTAGAACAGCGGCGTCTGATGCCACAGGCGAGGTGAAGCGCTGCATTATAAACACCGGTACAAGTGTTCTCTTTTAAACCTCGTTGGGTCCTAGAGCTCTTAGAGACATTATAAACAAACATTTTTGAAAGAAAATAATAAATCCATAAGAAAAATTTCAATTTTTCCAATTTCTCATAAACCAAAAGTAACAAATAAAATTTAATTAAGCTGGATCCTTTATTAAAAAAATAACTATAAAAATAAATTTACATGTTAAAATGCCCCCTCTGAAATGCAGGCTTTTCAAAAACTAATGGGTAGAAACAACTTGCTATATCTCACGGTGGATAGAATAGACCGGTGTTCGGACCTTATATATATATATATATATATATGTCGAATTTTTCACGTCACTGGTGGTCCAGCTGATTTTTGTAAACAAAAGTTAGATATGATATGAACAACGGAACTACTAATATTTTTGGAATTTTTTGAAAACTAAGGCAATTTTCCCACTGTTTTCTGGTACATCCTTATAAAATATAATTTTCTAGACTTATTGTCGTTATTTTTTTTAGCCCACTTTATTTTTTATTAAACAATACTTAAACTACAAGTCAAACTGAATGTGATCGTTTAGTACGAAAGGTGAACCGAGGACTTGGGAAGTAAACAAAGATGTAGTCATTATTTTTGAAGCTAAAACGAACACATTATTTTCTTCGAATTTTAATTTTTATGTAAAGCGAAATGAAGCGGGCTAAAAAAAATAACGACTGGTATGGCTGAAAAATATTATTTTATAGGAATATACTAAAAAATAGTGGGAAAATTAACTAAGTTTTTAAAAATTCAAAAAATATTGTTTATATCACATCTAACTTTTGTTTACAAAAATCAGCTGGTCGTGAAAATTCGACATATATTTATAAGATCCGAACACCGGTCTATTCTATCCACCGTGGCTATATCTGAGCTTTACCCAGTGTTGCCAGATTTAACGGATTTTCGTCAATATGAAGGATTTTAAACTCAAATTTTGTCTTTTGAAGGTTTAAAGATTTTTATCCGAATTTGAAAGATTTGGAGACAAAGTTATATATTTTGCAAATATTACAGTAATTTTCGAGGTAATTTTGCCAAACTTAATTTGTGTAAATAAATTTAAATACTTTATTTTTAATTTTGGTTATTACAATTTATGATTCAAGATATAAATATTTTATTTGTTTGGTTTTCTCTACCACTTTTATTTAAAAAAATTGTTCATGGTATAAAGATTTTTGTTTGGTAAAATTTTTTGTGTTGTCGACCACCCACCCGTTACTGTTGTGAAGGATATGCAGGGTTTTTGTCACTTAGTTGAAGGAAAGTTGTCAAAAAAGTCTGGCAACACTGCCTTTACCAGTAGTCATCTCAATGTTCGCAAGTGGGGGTCAGTAGACTAGCGTGGGTGGCTGAAGTGCTGTAATAGAGGCAAGTAAAAAAATCTCAACGTTAAAAGTCCGACAAAAAGTTCAAAAACTTTCTTAAAAAATAGGGCAGCACCTTGGCAACTATATTTTAGCCAAGAGAAAAATACAGCCTTTTCTCAAATTTCCCCGCGGACCAAAAACTAAGAAATGACTTGAAATTACTGTTGTGGGTTTGCAACGTATATAAAAAGAAACACTGGCGGCTGAGCTGAGGGTTGAAGCAATTACACAAAAAATACCCTACAGGAATTACCGAAAAATTAACACGAAACAGCTATAGGATTCATAGACTGTTTACTGTGCTTCAGGTGTGTAAGAGAGAATAGGGTGTTTGACAGTAGTAAAAAATAAATATATATTTATTTTTAGATTGGTCTTGGTAATGCTAAAAACAAACATTTTTGTTTAATTTTTTCTCAAATTCATAGTTCTTTTAATTAAATAAATTCGTTGAATTCAAACAATTTTGAACGTGATTCAAAACAGGCGGTCTACCAATCAGCTGCGAGTGACGTCACAAAACAGTAAACGCCTCGAAAGAACCTATTTTGTGTGTTATTTTCTTATGGATGGTAATGGACGGTTTAAAGTGCGAATTATCGTCCTAAATTAGATTTTATTTTGTGTTTTGCTTATAAAAAACATTTTCAATGGAAAACGGATTCTCCAAAGCCGATAGCTCCAACTTGCTAATGCTGAATTCCTTTATGGTGGCAGGCTTCTGTGCCAACAATAGTGATTTTTGTTCTGCGGAATTTAGAAACGTTAAAATGTTGATATAAGTATTCGATTAGTTGTTTTGTATATAACAGAAAGTTTTTTTACGATATTCTTCGCCTACTTTTACTCATTTAGATTTTAAGGTTAGGTTATATGTTTTGCTTTTTTGTTTAATATGCCACTTACAATAGAATTTCAAAACACCAAAATTATTATGAAGTGAGCTTTTTAATATACCTCTATAAACTTAGCATTACCACTTAAGAATTGGATATTCGCAATATATGCATTAATTGTCGTGATTTTGTCGTAAATTTGTCGTAAAAGAAAAAAATTTGTCGCGCCACCCGTTTTCCTGAAAAGGGTATGTAATGCTAAGTTGAGTCTCAACTTAGCATTACCACCCCAGAAAAAATTAAAATTTTTAAAAACTAATCTATGGAAAAATTGTCGTAAATTTGTCGTAAATTTGTCGTGAAAGAAAAAAAATTGTCGCGCCACCAGTTTGCCTGAAAAGGGTATGTAATGTTAAGTTGAGTCTCAACTTAGCACTACCACCTCAGAAAAAATTAAAATTTTCAAAAACTAATAAATGCATTAATTGTCGTGAATTTGTCATAAATTTGTCGTAAAAGAAAAACAATTGACGCGTCATCCGTTTTCCCGAAAACGGGCAGTGAGCAATTTTGAGATTTCCCAGCTAAATCTTAGTGATCTTTAAGCTTTTTCACAATACGAAGATGTAGTATATTTAACCTTGTCGCGCAATTGTAAATTTTTGGTGCAACAATCATTATATTACGTTCCGCTTTTACTTTTCAATATAAACTTTTGTGGTGTTTGTGTAAATATTCATTGATCGCCAGGATTTTGCGTTGTTTTAGAAATTATGAAAAAAGTGAACTTCTCACGAAACATTTATATGCATTAATTGTCTTAAATTTGTCGTAAATTTGTCGTGAAAGAAAAAAATTTGTCGCGCCACCCGTTTTCCTGAAAAGGGTATGTAATGCTAAGTTGAGTCTCAACTTAGCACTACCACCCCAGAAAAAATTAAAATGTTCAAAAACTAATCTATGGAATAATTGTCGTAAATTTGTCGTAAATTTGTCGTGAAAAGAAAAATTTTCTCGCGCCACCCGTTTTCCTGAAAAAGGGGTGTAATGCTAAGTTGAGTCTCAACTTTCTCAACTTAGCACTACCACCCCAGAAAAAATTAAAATTTTCAAAAACTAATAAATGTATTAATTGTCGTGAATTTGTCGTAAATTTGTCGTGAAAGAAAAAAATTTGTCGCGACACCCGTTTTCCTGAAAACGGTATGTAATGCTACGTTGAGTCGTCTCAACTTAGCATTACCACCCCAGAAAAAATTAAAATTTTTAAAAACTAATCTATGGAATAATTGTCGTAAATTTGTCGTAAATTTGTCGTGAAAGAAAAAAATTTGTCGCGCCACCCGTTTTCCTGAAAAGGGTATGTAATGCTAAGTTGAGTCTCAACTTAGCACTACCACCCCAGAAAAAAATAAAATTTTCAAAAACTAATAAATGCATTAATTGTCGTGAATTTGTCGTAAATTTGTCGTAAAAGAAAAACAATTGTCGCTTCATCCGTTTTCCCGGAAACGGGCAGTGAGCACCTTTGAGATCTAAATCTAAATCTCAGTGATCTTTAAGCTTTTTCACAATACGAAGATGTAGTATAATTAACTTTGTCGCGCGATTGTAAATTTTTGGTGAAACAATCGTTATATTACGTGCTGTTTTTACTTTTACCCTTACCCTTTTTGGTGTTAATATAAATATTCATTGCTCGCTGTTTTCAATGATCAAGCTAGCGCCAGGATTTTGTGTTGTTTTAGAATTAACGAAAAAAAGCGAACTTCTCAAGAAATATTATGTTGTCCTTTTAACAATCATAGGCATTTTGCTACAAAGAACGGATATACATATGTTTCATACTAACAAAACACCATCTTCTAGTAACACTAGGTACCTACTAGTTGTATAGCTTTATTTATTTTATTGTAGGCGAAAGTTCTTACCTAACAAAGTCGAGAAGCCCTCCCTACCCCTTGTTACACTTTGCCAAACTTTTAGGAAGCCCTCCAAATCCTGTTACGTAATTAATAGGCGACCCCTAATAAAATAAAGATCAAGCATAGCATAGGCAATGGTTGGGAAAAAACTTTTCGGACACGTGTGTAAACGTGGTATGTCGACTTGGCAACATTGAAAGCCCTGCACCAAAGCATCGAAAAAATAATATCTTTGACCAAAGTTCTTTAAGCCGACAAGACGTTTTTTTTTAAATTTTATTTAATAATTATTCCGACAAGTACACCATGAAAAGAGGGAAACCTCCTAAAATCCTACTATTCTTGTACGGCCAGCTAAATTCTGGACCAGGTTTGTTTTTCCACTCCTGAACCGAACCGGAAAAATCCTAACGAATATATTACTGCTAGACCGTATTTCACTTCCAGTAAGTCTCTTTTAATTGTGTTGCCAAAACAAATCTGACAACCAAGAGTAAGGCTAGAAACGCCACAAAACTGCCGCGGATTTATTTCACGGTGAAAAAGATAAAGGTGAAAATTTCACTCACTTCAAGAACCTTCAAGAATAGGCACCCAGAGCTGTGTTGCCAAGTCGACATACCACGTTTACACACGTGTCCGAAAAGTTTTTTCCCAACCATTGCCTATGCTATGCTTTATTAGCTCACACCTATACTATACTTTCGAGAAAAAAAAAGTTGCTCCGATTTCAAAAATTTTTATATATCTTTGCGTTTCAGATGATTTTAAAACTTTTTTGTTGCGCCGTCTGTCTGTCTGTCTGTCTGTCTGTCTGTCTGTCTGTCTGTCTGTCTGTCTGTCTGTCTGTCTGTCTGTCTGTCTGTCTGTCTGTCTGTCTGTCTGTCTGTCTGTCTGTCTGTCTGTCTGTCTGTCTGTCTGTCTGTCTGTCTGTCTGTCTGTCTGTCTGTCTGTCTGTCTGTCTGTCTGTCTGTCTGTCTGTCTGTCTGTCTGTCTGTCTGTCTGTCTGTCTGTCTGTCTGTCTGTCTGTCTGTCTGTCTGTCTGTCTGTCTGTCTGTCTGTCTGTCTGTCTGTCTGTCTGTCTGTCTGTCTGTCTGTCTGTCTGTCTGTCTGTCTGTCTGTCTGTCTGTCTGTCTGTCTGTCTGTCTGTCTGTCTGTCTGTCTGTCTGTCTGTCTGTCTGTCTGTCTGTCTGTCTGTCTGTCTGTCTGTCTGTCTGTCTGTCTGTCTGTCTGTCTGTCTGTCTGTCTGTCTGTCTGTCTGTCTGTCTGTCTGTCTGTCTGTCTGTCTGTCTGTCTGTCTGTCTGTCTGTCTGTCTGTCTGTCTGTCTGTCTGTCTGTCTGTCTGTCTGTCTGTCTGTCTGTCTGTCTGTCTGTCTGTCTGTCTGTCTGTCTGTCTGTCTGTCTGTCTGTCTGTCTGTCTGTCTGTCTGTCTGTCTGTCTGTCTGTCTGTCTGTCTGTCTGTCTGTCTGTCTGTCTGTCTGTCTGTCTGTCTGTCTGTCTGTCTGTCTGTCTGTCTGTCTGTCTGTCTGTCTGTCTGTCTGTCTGTCTGTCTGTCTGTCTGTCTGTCTGTCTGTCTGTCTGTCTGTCTGTCTGTCTGTCTGTCTGTCTGTCTGTCTGTCTGTCTGTCTGTCTGTCTGTCTGTCTGTCTGTCTGTCTGTCTGTCTGTCTGTCTGTCTGTCTGTCTGTCTGTCTGTCTGTCTGTCTGTCTGTCTGTCTGTCTGTCTGTCTGTCTGTCTGTCTGTCTGTCTGTCTGTCTGTCTGTCTGTCTGTCTGTCTGTCTGTCTGTCTGTCTGTCTGTCTGTCTGTCTGTCTGTCTGTCTGTCTGTCTGTCTGTCTGTCTGTCTGTCTGTCTGTCTGTCTGTCTGTCTGTCTGTCTGTCTGTCTGTCTGTCTGTCTGTCTGTCTGTCTGTCTGTCTGTCTGTCTGTCTGTCTGTCTGTCTGTCTGTCTGTCTGTCTGTCTGTCTGTCTGTCTGTCTGTCTGTCTGTCTGTCTGTCTGTCTGTCTGTCTGTCTGTCTGTCTGTCTGTCTGTCTGTCTGTCTGTCTGTCTGTCTGTCTGTCTGTCTGTCTGTCTGTCTGTCTGTCTGTCTGTCTGTCTGTCTGTCTGTCTGTCTGTCTGTCTGTCTGTCTGTCTGTCTGTCTGTCTGTCTGTCTGTCTGTCTGTCTGTCTGTCTGTCTGTCTGTCTGTCTGTCTGTCTGTCTGTCTGTCTGTCTGTCTGTCTGTCTGTCTGTCTGTCTGTCTGTCTGTCTGTCTGTCTGTCTGTCTGTCTGTCTGTCTGTCTGTCTGTCTGTCTGTCTGTCTGTCTGTCTGTCTGTCTGTCTGTCTGTCTGTCTGTCTGTCTGTCTGTCTGTCTGTCTGTCTGTCTGTCTGTCTGTCTGTCTGTCTGTCTGTCTGTCTGTCTGTCTGTCTGTCTGTCTGTCTGTCTGTCTGTCTGTCTGTCTGTCTGTCTGTCTGTCTGTCTGTCTGTCTGTCTGTCTGTCTGTCTGTCTGTCTGTCTGTCTGTCTGTCTGTCTGTCTGTCTGTCTGTCTGTCTGTCTGTCTGTCTGTCTGTCTGTCTGTCTGTCTGTCTGTCTGTCTGTCTGTCTGTCTGTCTGTCTGTCTGTCTGTCTGTCTGTCTGTCTGTCTGTCTGTCTGTCTGTCTGTCTGTCTGTCTGTCTGTCTGTCTGTCTGTCTGTCTGTCTGTCTGTCTGTCTGTCTGTCTGTCTGTCTGTCTGTCTGTCTGTCTGTCTGTCTGTCTGTCTGTCTGTCTGTCTGTCTGTCTGTCTGTCTGTCTGTCTGTCTGTCTGTCTGTCTGTCTGTCTGTCTGTCTGTCTGTCTGTCTGTCTGTCTGTCTGTCTGTCTGTCTGTCTGTCTGTCTGTCTGTCTGTCTGTCTGTCTGTCTGTCTGTCTGTCTGTCTGTCTGTCTGTCTGTCTGTCTGTCTGTCTGTCTGTCTGTCTGTCTGTCTGTCTGTCTGTCTGTCTGTCTGTCTGTCTGTCTGTCTGTCTGTCTGTCTGTCTGTCTGTCTGTCTGTCTGTCTGTCTGTCTGTCTGTCTGTCTGTCTGTCTGTCTGTCTGTCTGTCTGTCTGTCTGTCTGTCTGTCTGTCTGTCTGTCTGTCTGTCTGTCTGTCTGTCTGTCTGTCTGTCTGTCTGTCTGTCTGTCTGTCTGTCTGTCTGTCTGTCTGTCTGTCTGTCTGTCTGTCTGTCTGTCTGTCTGTCTGTCTGTCTGTCTGTCTGTCTGTCTGTCTGTCTGTCTGTCTGTCTGTCTGTCTGTCTGTCTGTCTGTCTGTCTGTCTGTCTGTCTGTCTGTCTGTCTGTCTGTCTGTCTGTCTGTCTGTCTGTCTGTCTGTCTGTCTGTCTGTCTGTCTGTCTGTCTGTCTGTCTGTCTGTCTGTCTGTCTGTCTGTCTGTCTGTCTGTCTGTCTGTCTGTCTGTCTGTCTGTCTGTCTGTCTGTCTGTCTGTCTGTCTGTCTGTCTGTCTGTCTGTCTGTCTGTCTGTCTGTCTGTCTGTCTGTCTGTCTGTCTGTCTGTCTGTCTGTCTGTCTGTCTGTCTGTCTGTCTGTCTGTCTGTCTGTCTGTCTGTCTGTCTGTCTGTCTGTCTGTCTGTCTGTCTGTCTGTCTGTCTGTCTGTCTGTCTGTCTGTCTGTCTGTCTGTCTGTCTGTCTGTCTGTCTGTCTGTCTGTCTGTCTGTCTGTCTGTCTGTCTGTCTGTCTGTCTGTCTGTCTGTCTGTCTGTCTGTCTGTCTGTCTGTCTGTCTGTCTGTCTGTCTGTCTGTCTGTCTGTCTGTCTGTCTGTCTGTCTGTCTGTCTGTCTGTCTGTCTGTCTGTCTGTCTGTCTGTCTGTCTGTCTGTCTGTCTGTCTGTCTGTCTGTCTGTCTGTCTGTCTGTCTGTCTGTCTGTCTGTCTGTCTGTCTGTCTGTCTGTCTGTCTGTCTGTCTGTCCCATTTAAAAATGAACAAAGTCCAACAACGGTATATCTCAAAAATTAGAGTTTAAGTGAAAATATGGCGTTTTTGATATCAAACGAAAGGTAATTGAGTCCGGAGTTTAACAAAATATATTATATAGTTTTTGTTTTTTTTAAGGGTGGGGATGGAATTCAAAAATTTGAGTTTAAGTCAAAACATGGCTTGTGTGGTATCAAACAAAAGGTAATTTAGTCTGGAGTTGAATAAAATATATTTCAATTTTTAGTTATATTAGCTCACACGTACACTATAACTATAGTACCTAGTGTGAGCTTAGGGGCCCATATATTGGCAGAGTATTTTATTAGGGGTCGCCTATTAATTACGTAACAGGATTTGGAGGGCTTCCTAAAAGTTTTGCAAAGTGTAACAAGGGGTAGGGAGGGCTTCTCGACTTTGTTAGGTAAGAACTTTCGTCTACAATAAAATAAATAAAGCTATACAACTAGTAGGTACCTAGTGTTACTAGAAGATGGTGTTTTGTTAGTATGAAACATATTTATATCCGTTCTTTGTAGCAAAATGCCTATGATTGTTAAAAGGACAACATAATATTTCTTGAGAAGTTCGCTTTTTTTCGTTAATTCTAAAACAACGTAAAATCCTGGCGTTAGCTTGATCATTGAAAACAGCGAGCAATGAATATTTATATTAACACCAAAAAGGGTAAGGGTAAAAGTAAAAACAGCACGTAATATAACGATTGTTTCACCAAAAATTTACAATCGCGCGACAAAATTAAATATACATCTACGTATTGTGAAAAAGCTTAAAGATCACTAAGATTTAGATTTAGATCTCAAAGTTGCTCACTGCCGGTTTCCGGGAAAACGGATGAGGCGACAATTGTTTTTCTTTTACGACAAATTTATGACAAATTTACGACAATTAATGCATTTATTAGTTTTTGAAAATTTTAATTTTTTCTGGGGTGGTAGTGCTAAGTTGAGACTCAACTTAGCATTACATACCCTTTTCATGAAAACGGGTGGCGCGACAAATTTTTTTATTTCACGACAAATTTACGACAAATTTACGACAATTATTCCATAGATTAGTTTTTAAAAATTTTAATTTTTTCTGGGGTGGTAATGCTAAGTTGAGACTCAACTTAGCATTACATACCGTTTTCAGGAAAACGGGTGTCGCGACAAATTTTTTTCTTTCACGACAAATTTACGACAAATTCACGACAATTAATACATTTATAAGTTTTTGAAAATTTTAATTTTTTCTGGGGTGGTAGTGCTAAGTTGAGACTCAACTTAGCATTACACCTCCTTTTTAGGAAAATGGGTGGCGCGAGAAAATTTTTCTTTTCACGACAAATTTACGACAAATTTACGACAATTATGCCATAGATTAGTTTTTGAAAATTTTAATTTTTTCTGGGGTGGTAGTGCTAAGTTGAGACTCAACTTAGCATTACATACCCTTTTCAGGAAAACGGGTGGCGCGACAAATTTTTTTCTTTCACGACAAATTTACGATAAATTTAAGACAATTAATGCCTATCAATGTTTCGTGAGAAGTTCACTTTTTTTCATAATTTCTAAAACAACGCAAAATCCTGGCGATCAATGAATATTTACACAAACACCACAAAAGGTTATATTGAAAAGTAAAAGCGGAACGTAATATAATGATTGTTTCACCAAAAATTTACAATTGCGCGACAAGGTTAAATATACTACATCTTCGTATTGTGAAAAAGCTTAAAGATCACTAAGATTTAGCTGGGAAATCTCCAAATTGCTCACTGCCCGTTTTCGGGAAAACGGATGACGCGTCAATTGTTTTTCTTTTACGACAAATTTACGACAAATTCACGACAATTAATGCATTTATTAGTTTTTGAAAATTTTAATTTTTTCTGGGGTGGTAGTGCTAAGTTGAGACTCAACTTAGCATTACATACCCTTTTCAGGAAAACGGATGACGCGTCAATTGTTTTTCTTTTACGACAAATTTACGACAAATTCACGACAATTAATGCATTTATTAGTTTTTGAAAATTTTAATTTTTTCTGGGGTGGTAGTGCTAAGTTGAGACTCAACTTAGCATTACATACGCTTTTCAGGAAAACGGGTGGCGCGACAAATTTTTTTCTTTCACGACAAATTTACGACAAATTCACGACAATTAATGCATATATTGCGAATATCCAATTCTTAAGTGGTAATGCTAAGTTTATAGAGATTTTTAATATCTATTAATTGGTTGTGTATCTTTCTACTTATAGGTACTGCCTAGTCCTGCCTATGCACTGCCTAGTCTTGGATATGCACTGCTCAGTCCTACATTTAGCCTGCATGTGCACTGTCTAATCCTGCATTTAGAGGTACTCCCTAGTCCTGCCTAATAACTGCCTAGCACCGCCTAGAAATTTGTACACCTGTCTGCCCATTATAGTTGTTCATCCCTTGTTATAAACATAATCTCAAAAATTTCATCGTCATTTACGAAATAGTTATATATATTATAGACAACGTGAGTAAAATTAATAGAAACACTTTAGTTATACTCACATCAAAGTGATCTTCACAAATGTAAAGTGAAGATCTATTAGATAAGGCCCTTGGGTCTCTTCGAGCAAGTTCTAGCCAATTTTTCCGTTCTTTTACTGCTAGTATTCGAACACTGAGGCACTACACACCACTTATAGGACATTTTTTTACATAAAAACAGTAAAAACACAGACCAAAAACAAATAAACACTTGAATGCCGTGTATCTTTCCGCGAGTTTACTGCGCTGTGACGTCATTGCAACGCCATGCTAGAAATGAGCGTTTTAACGGCAAATTCAAATCGGAAATTAGAAAACTTGATTTTAAATGTAGTCTTGATAAAATATACTCTTCTAATAATTTTGCGTAGCAAATTAGGGATCTATGTATCATTCTAAACTCTTTTCTAAAATTTGTCAAATACCCTATTAAAAGAAAGCGGTGGCAGTGTCTTGAAATATTTGTCGCTTTTTTAGACCCATATTCGGGCTGGTAGTGGGACAGGGTAATACATCGTAACCTCTCGTCTTTACGAAGTTTTTCGTCATTCCATTGTGTGCAGCAAAACAGGTGAGAAGTGGGTATTTGTTTTTCACGAAAATTCTAGCTCAAGCTATGCCTCGTATAACATTCAGCGTTCAGGAAAAAGCACAGATGGTTAAATGGTATCTCATGGCAAATAGCTGTGAAGATGTGAAAAATTTATTTTTTGAGCGTTTGAGGCAAGGGATATTCCAAGCCGTAGCACGGTTCAAAAAAGACGATGTCCCATTTTATTCTTGTCAGTTCTTCCTGCAGTTCATTTATTTTTTCATCGGTGTTCATTGACCTAATATACTAGTCCGTAGCAAGCAGTGGCGTATATAAGGGGGGGCCTGGGGGGCCCGGGCCCCCCCCCCCCGAAGCTAACAATTTTTTTCGATATTTTCCACATATTTCATGAATACAAACATAAAATAGCATAAAATCAGGCATCATAAGGTTTCGCACCCCCTCCGGTAACTGTCTCGGCTCCCCCGAAACTTTTTTCTATATACGCCACTGGTAGCAAGCATTATTTGTTAACCCGTAACCGGTGACGTCCCATTTTAGGGACATAACCGGTGACGTGGAGTCTCACAGACCTCTCTTATCTATATCACTTCTTTTTTGTTAATCCGTAGAATTTTGTTAGATTATTGATATCAAAGGTTTTAGCTCACACTACTACTATAAGTAGTGTGAGCTATGGTGATCCTAATTTTTTCGAGAAAAAAAAAGTTGCTCCGATTTCAAAAATTTTTATATATCTTTGCGTTTCAGATGATTTTGAAACTTTTTTGTTTTGCTGTCTGTCTGTCTGTCTGTCTGTATGTCTGTCTGTATGTCTGTCTGTAACGACCAACCCGCATAACTCAAAAACCGCTTGTCCGATTTTAATGAAATTTGGTACCTAAGTTGGGTCTTGGGCCGTAATGGTCCCATTTAAAAATGAACAAAATCCACCGAACGCAAGCCAAATAAAAGGGTGGGGGTAGATTCCAAAAATTAGAGTTTATGTGAAAATATGGCGTGTGTGATATCAAACGAAAGGTAATTAAGTCTGGAGTTAAAAAAAATGAATTTTAGTTTATTTAAAAAAAAGGGTGGGGGTAGATGTCAAAAATTACAGTTTAAGTGAAAATATGGCGTGTGTGATATCAAACGAAAGGTAATTGAGTCTGGAGTTAAACAAAATACATTTTAGTTTTTTTCAAAAGGGTGGGGGGTAGATTAAAAAAATTTGAGTTTAAGTCAAAACATGGCTTGTGTGGTATCAAACAAAAGGTAATTGAGTCTGGAGTTGAATAAAATATATTTCAGGTTTTGATTATATTAGCTCACACTATAACTATAGTACCTAGTGTGAGCTTAGGTGCCCATAGATTGGCAGAGTATTTTTCTATATATTTTATAAGATATTTTATCAGTTGTATAGTGATACTTCATATATTTCATATTTTATTAGGAAATGTACAAAACAATGCAAAAAATTAGAATAAAAATTGAAGTGATTTAAAATATGTTTTATCGAAAAAAAATTCGAACACATTTTCAAAAAAAAACTTAAGCCTAAATTAAAAAAGCTCCCTTTCCACATTATATTCCCCGCATATTTTGTTGCGGCAGCTCAGACAGATCGGTTTTTTACAGGATATGCATACATATTCTAGCAGTTCTTGCTCATTAATGGAAGGTTTTTCAATATGAAGGATACGCCTTATAGTTTCTCTCAATTCTAGCGGGATTTTGACGACTATCTCAAAATCGGAATCACAATTATCAACATCACTGATCCATCTGAATCCAAAGAATTGTACCAAGCTAAAATAGTGGACTCAAAGTTTTTGTCTATCGCTGGTGGTTGGTTCGCCATTGAAATAGTTCGTTAATACGGCAAAAAGAAAAATCTGCAATACGAAAAATAGGCGCACTAACGGTGACGTGGAGTCTGGCAGACTCCGACATGCACTTGTACTCGCGAACGGCTAAAGACTGACTGAAGCCACTAAGGGGGTTTACTCCTTTACTACTTAGGAAGGTACCTAGGAGGGAAGTGATCAGTTGCACTTGGCTTTAAAGTTATCCGCCCACTTTACATCGGAGGAGTCTGAAAGACTCCTATACACCGGTTACGGGTCAAGACATTTTTGTTCAAATTATTATACCTCTATACTTAATACATTGACATGTACCACTTCCAAAACCTTAAGTTTTTTGAATTTTTTGAATGAAAATAATATTTCTGATATAATTAAATCATTAGATAAGCAGAAATGTACTGGACCTGATAATATACCTATTGTTTTTATAAAAAAATGCAGATCGTTCCTATTAAAGCCTTTAAAGATAATTTTTAACCAGTCATTGTTTGAGGGCTGTTTTCCAGAGGTTTGGAAGTCCTCAGATATTATTCCCATATTTAAAAGTGGGGATAATCATGATGTTCGGAACTACAGACCAATTAGCAAGTTGTGTGTATTGGGTAAAATATTTGAAAAAATTATCTACAATGTCATATTTGAGAGCGTAAAAGACATTATTATAAAAGAGCAAAATGGTTTTTGTGCACACAGATCCATAGAGACCAATCTAGTTTCATTTGTAGATTATATATCTGAGTCCATGGACAGCAGGGAGCAGGTTGATGCTGTATACACAGACCTAAGCAAGGCATTCGATACGGTCAATCATCGAATGCTGGTCGAGTGCCTTGCTGGGGTGAAAGTTCCTAGCTTCCTCTTACGTTGGATATGGTCTTACTTATCTGAAAGAAAGCAGGCTGTAGCTGTCAATGGTTTTAGATCAGATCCTTTTATTGTTCCCTCAGGAGTACCTTAGGGTAGTCACCTTGGACCACTTTTTTTCATCATATATATCAATGATATCAAAGACTGTTTTAAGCATTGCAAATTTTTGGTGTACGCCGATGATGTAAAGGGATACAAAAAAATTCTTAGTCAAGAGGACTGTTTGAGGGTTCAAGAGGATTTGTATCGGTTGGAGGTTTATTGTCAGAGAAAAGATCTGTCTCTTAATTTGGGGAAATGCGTTACAATATCTTATACCAGAAACAAAAATCCGATAAAGCATGTGTATTTTATAAGCAATCATAACTTGAAGTCCGTCTCTGAGTTGCGAGACTTGCGGGGGGGGGGGTGATTTTAGATTCCAAACTGCAATTTAACTCGCACATTGATAATGTTTTAAACAAATCCAATCGAATGCTCGGATTTATGAAACGCGTATGTAATGATTTTCGTGATGTTAGACCTATTCTCAATGTTTATTACGCATATGTCTATAGTCAGCTCTCTTTTGCATCGGTCGTGTGGGACCCATGTTATGACGTTTATGCAAAAAGATTAGAATCTGTCGAACACAAATTTCTAAGATATATTGGCTAGAAAACTAGAACACCTATAATTAATAGAGACTACAGGTTCATTATGCAACAATACAAAATCATTTCACTCAAGGGCCGTAGAACAATGTCCAATCTTTTGATGATTTTTAAAATAATGAAGGGTCTAGCATCGTGTCCAGAGGTTTACCAGAAAATATAGTTTAGACCACAAAACAATATGAATATAAGAAACCGTGAGCTGTTTGAAATACCTTTTCGTACAACTAACTCTGGACAAAATGCTCCCCTTTGCAGAATGTTGAAATGTTATAATCAATATTGTAATACTCACCCCTTATTTTAAAGCTAGGATCAAAACAATATTTTTAAGTAATAACATAATGTGACTTTCTCAAACCCAAATGTTTCTTCTTTCTCTTTTAGCTTGTAGTTAGTGTTTAGGATTTTGCTTTTTTCTTGCTTGTAATTAGTGTTTAATTTTTTTCCCACTGTTCTTACGATGTCGAGGGTTGCGTTTGTAGATGTAATCATCTGTTGTTAACCCCTAATTGAAAATAAATAAATAAATAAATTCCTTATATGCCGTGTCGTAATAAAAAATATATACTGTATATTTTCCAATTTTTTACCCAATTTTTATTTTGTAGTATTAACAAACAATTAAAAAAATATTTAAATATTATTATTATTTGATTTCATTGGATAATTTACCTAATTAAAATGTGTTTATAATCATAAATCAATATAGATATGCTGCAAAACATTAATAATATTTTGTTAATTATATATTGTATACCTAACATAGAGGATCATCCAATAAATAATAGCATTTAAATGTAAACAAAATGTTTCCCGTAAAACGAGGCTACTTTGCGCCCCCTGGTCCTACTTTGCTCTATTGCGAAAAAAAAATCTTAAATATTCAACATTAAAAATCTGAGCATGCACCACAACGCCACCACGCGTTAATTATCCGTTGCGAATTTGACTTTTCAAAGACGCGGTAGCCGCTGTTTTCTGTTTAGTCGTCTCGAGTTAATACCAGAGTGAAGTGCAGCTTGAAATTCCTTTTAAAATATGACCTCGAAAAATTTGGCGTCTAGTGCAGTTATCGATTTCTATGCAATAAAAACTTAAAAAACCAATATAAAACGAGGTTACTTTGCGCCCCCCTGGTTCTACTTTGCTCCATTGCGAAAAAAAAATCTTAAATATTCCACATTAAAAATCTGCGCATGCACCACAACGCCACCACGCTTTAATTATCCGTTGCGAATTTGACTTTTCAAAGACGCGGTAGCCGCTGTTTTCTGTTTAGTCGTCTCGAGTTAATACCAGAGTGAAGTGCAGCTTAAAATTCCTTTAAAATATGACCTCGAAAAATTTGGCGTCTAGTGCAGTTATCGATTTCTATGCAATAAAAACTTAAAAAACCAATATTTTTAAATTTTTTATTCACTGTTTTGAATGTTTGGGGAAAGCGAACTAATTATTGGGTGTTGTTTGCGCCATCATATAAAACACCAATGTTTTTTTTCCATATTTTATGTTTAAGTTAAGTTAAGTTTAAGTGGGACAAAGTAACCTCGGACTATGGGAAACTTTGGTCCACTTTTCAAGTTAAAAAAATATTTATAATACTAAGTATTTTATAATAAAAATGTCCTTTGTTAATTACCTATACCATGTGTTTTTCATTAAAACCAAAAAAACATTTTTTATGGTGTAATTTTTGGTTATTTCTTTGAATTTTTCGAATTAACTCAAAAAAATGGAGCAAAGTAACCTCGTTTTACGGTAGTTCATTATTCAATGAGCTAAAAAACTAAATAAGCTTAATTGACCATTTAGTAGAGGAGGCCGTGAATATTGTTTGGAACTTATTTTCTCAGTCTGTGTTTATGAATAAGTATGCTCTGTTAATGATAATAATCAATTTTTTTTTATTTTCGTGATGATTTTCCAGTTCAAAAAGTCAGTAAATAACACGGGTCTGCAAAAAAAAATCTTGAGCAACCATTCACCATTTTTGAGGGAGCAGCCTTTTTACCTATTTTTATCATTTTTCGATAATAATTATAATATTATCGACATAAATTTAAATTTTTAAGTATAAAGAGAGTTATTTTAGTTTCAAACAATAATAAATACATGGGCGCACCCAGGGGCGGGCTTGGGGCTCGCCCCCCCAAGCCTTAGATTTTTTTGCATATATTCAACATATTTCTTTAAAAAAACACAAAAAATAGCTTAAAATTCGACATCATGAGGCTATAGAGGCGGCGGCCCCCCCAAGATATATTCCTGGGTGCGCCACTGATAAATCAGAATGTTCGTACCTTCACTTGGTGCTTGCGGTGCTTGCTTTCCTTTTATACCCTGAGGTACAACCCTCTCGTTTCAAAAACCAGCAGTACTCCGCCAACATGCTTGCATTTCACTTCCCTGAGAACGTCTTTTCCAACTTAGCGATGTCTTGATGAAACCGTTCCCCGTATTCATCCGAGACTGCTCCTAAATTTTCAGGCAAGAAGTCCAGATGCAAGTGAAGAATGTGCACTTTAAGGGACATGTTACATCACAAGGCCTTGTACGCTAAGAGCAATTCCTCGACCTGAGTGACATAATCATCACTTTTATGGTTAACTAAAAAGTTCTTACACACGTTTTGGAATACAAACGAAGCTCGTTTTTCTTTTTGATTCAGGTGTTCAATAAACGCCGAACCTTAAAAAAGTTGTCTAATCTGGGGCCCCACAAAAACACCTTCCTTGATTTTAGTCTCACTAAGACGAGGAAATTTAGTTTTCAAATATATGAATGCTTCGCCAGTTTTGTTCAGAGATTTTACAGACTGTTTGATCAATCCAAGTTTGATGTGCAAAGGCGGCAAGTAAATATTATCTTGCAGGACTAATATGGATCGTTGGCGACATTTTTCTGACCGGGAGTAAATCTTTCTCGCAAAGAACAGTCCGTACAATGTAATGTTTTTCCCGTGCTCAGCTGTCCCATTCACAAATAAAGCAACAATATATTATTTTTTTATTATAGTTTCTGCATGAGCGTATACAAGGGGAGAGGGGGACTTGGGGGCAAAAGTCCCCCCAAGAACCTAAAAATAGATTATGTTAAAACTATTTATTTTCCTACTTTTTAATATGCTAATAAATAAAAGTGGAAAAAATTTCCAAGCCCCTCCAAGGCGATTTTTTGTATACGCCAGTGGTTTCTGTATGTATATACTTTTATATACTAATATGTTGCTTTATACTTTGCTATAACGTTTATTACCTTTACCGTTAAGCTGCTGGCAGCTAAAATTTTATAAAAATAATTCGAAAATACATATAAAACGGTAAAATCGACAATGTCCATTTACCATTAATACAAAACACCCCCCCCCCCCAAACAAATGGATTACCACCTTACTATAAATATTAATGTTTGAGAACACTAAACTCTCCAGTCTCTCAGAAATAATAATGTCAAGGCCAAAAAAAATCCTTTCCGTCCCACCAAACTATCGAAAAGCAGTAAAAAAAGGTAGGGGGTCTCCCCCGAAAATTCGTGCTGATGGGGAAAAACAGAGTCCATATTTGGATTCAGGAGGTCATTTTACATAAGGATCTGCAAGAATGGTGTCAGGGCAGATTTTCATGCCGACCAGTGTAATATGAGTAAATTTTACTTATATTTATATATATTTTTTTCTTTTTTGGTTGGCCTTACTTGCGGTCCCGCGGCTCCGACTCACATGGGTGCAAGTAGGCCAGATGTTCCATTACCGTTTCTACACCCTATTAACCGCGAGGTTAGTAGAAACAATGTGCCGCATCATGTATCCTGAGTAGAGGCAATGATCCGAGGATGACTGCTTTCTGCATGTTGCCTGTCACGGCAGGCCGGCAAGGTCTTGAGAGCTGAGAGCAGTGTCTGCCGTGCGCCTCCGAGAGCTCCAATTACCAAAACCACTAGCTTAACTGTATAGCCCCGGTACACTCGGCGAAGGTCAAAGAGAAGATCCTGATATATCGTCCGTTTCTCTTCCTCCTTGGCAATGGTCTTCGTCTCGGAAGGCGCCGAGAACTCAATGACATACATAATTTTGTCATTTTTGTCAAGGAGTACTATATCCGGCTTGTTAGCGTTTACAAGCCGGAGTGTTAATATATATAATAATAATTTATTTATATTATTATTATATATATTATTTAAAAAAAAAAACTTCATATTTCTTAGCTTTCTGACATCCTCTGGGCCAGGGGCGGCTAGTGCATAAGGGCTGCAGAGCTGCAGAACCCCCAAAATTTTCACATTATTTGACTATTTTTCAGCCGCTGCTATTTTTCTAATATAATTATTTTATTTCTAAAATTATTGGAATAGCAGTATATTTTCGGTCCGGTGTTAGTATAGTAGGCCTTCAAATCGCATACGTGTGTTGAGTATAACGCCGCGCGCCGTCGACGAAGGCCGCATTTCACAGTCGGTCAAATGAAGTTATTGGCATTGTTGCGCTAATAAATTGCAACACAATGTAGCTTGGCGGCTAACGAGATCTGTGCTCGGCTAGGAACCCCTTCCTTTGCCCCGCACCGCACTTGCTCATGGGTTTAGATAGCGAAATCTAGGCAAAAATAGAGCTGCAAAACTTGCAGTTCCAGTACAATTCCGGGCGGGCGGGGTCAGCGTTGCGTTTTTGCGGGCGCATTTATTTATTTAGAAGACGCCAAACGCATGAGTGGGAGGTTATGGTCGTGTTTGTTGTTTGTTTTTGTATAATTGTGTCACGTGATCTGGAGATTGTAAAAAATAGCATTTTTTATACCCTATCGGCAGAACTCACAAACTTTACTGTCTCGAGCCGCCACTGCTCTGGGCTCGCAAATGTTTATAAATATAGTGGAGCCTGCGTGTAGCCACTATTTACATAAAAGGTACTGAATTCAGTTCACCTTTTTGTTGTTGTTTTGTTTGAGTTGTCACCATCTCTCCCATTTTTACAGGGGAGATGGTGAACAGCTTTATGCGAATTCCCTTAATTTTTAATAATTTTTAGGTGACAAAATGCATTTAGCATCAAACATCAAAATTTTAAAGAATAACACATACCCCTCAAATTAAGGAGCCTGATCCTTCTTTGAATTAGAACACTGTCAAAGGCTGACATGTCCATTATTTTCTTGTCAGCCTATATTTTTTTGATTTCAAAATATTGTCACATCTGTCAGCCTTCGAAACTGTTGCAATCCAAGGCAGGACCAGGAGAACGAATAGACTTACACCCGGTTCCCACCTACGACTTTCTCGTGGGTGCTCGCTCACGCGTCACATGATCTCAATATGAAATGACAGTGAAGCGTGCGCGGACACGCACGAGAAAGTCGTAGGTGGTAACCGGGTTTTATCCTTTTGTGAGTTCGTGTCCGCTTGTGAAGTGGTCCGGCTTCGGATGTATCGCTGCTATGATTGCAGCAGTGGCGTATATAGAAAAATGTTTTGGGGTGGGCCCACGACAGACCCGCGAGACACCATGAGGCCGTATTTTATTTATATTCGACCGGACTGCCTTGATCACCATGATCATGGTGTTTCGCGAGCTTGTGGGTTCGAGTCCCACTTAACGCAAGATTTTGTTATTATGTCTAATAAATTGGTAAAAAAAATTTCAAGTCACAAGCTTTTATAAAATACCCTAAAAATTAAAGAATAATTTTCTTAAATTCTAATATTATCATAATAATAAAAGCGATGGCCGACTGATGGAAATTTTGACGATGTTACCACGATAAGATATCCGTCTCAATTATATATATATATATATATATATATATATATATATATATATATATATATATATTTATCGGTTTCACAACGTTCTACGTCTTCCGATACCCAATCTCCACTCGTTTCTGTTTGCCCATAATTCATCATCTAGGCCTCTTATTCTTATTTCACTATCTATTCCTTCTCTCCAGCTTCTCCTCGGCCTTCCTCGTTTTCTTCGGCCAGTTGGTTTCCATTGTAATATTTGTTTAGGTAGTCTTCCATCATCCATTCTTTCTACATGTCCGTACCACACCAGTTGTTTTGTTCTTATATCATCCACTAGAGTAAGTTCACCCACTGTCATAATTTCTCTTATTCTTTGATTGGTAACTCTTTCTCTTTTTGATTTCCCTGCTGCTCTTCTCCAATAGTCCATCTCCGTAGCGGAAAGCATTTTTTCTGTTGTATCTTTGATTGGCCATACTTCTGAGCCGTATGTAATAATACTTTTAACAATGGTGTTATATATATGGTTTATTCTCTTTACCACTGGTCAAGGGAATATCTAAAGTCGAGTTACTGCTTCAAAATTAATGAAAACGTTTAGACAGATTCTAAAAATGTGTAATGACAACTCTTATTTTTTATTGACCACAACAAAACTAATCAAAATCAAAAACATAATATTCAAAACACTTCAAACTCTAAGGTCGCTAAAAGTTTATTCATTTTTCCACCCAGGCAAAGTTATTTCGGAGAAATTCATAAGTTAAGTCGTTGTGGAGGTTTAATAGTTCTACTAGAACGAGAAACAATTTTTGAATTAATATTTTCGACATTGGGTTGAAATAAGTTATTAATATCAGCATCTGGTTCTGAAGCTGTATAAAGTTCTTCTTTCTCTTTCTGTTTTGAACTTTTCGCTTTCATAGCTTCACCTTCTTCAGTTTCAGATATTTCCAAAGGGTAGAATCTCTGAATGGGCCTTAGAATTTGATTGCCGGAATGAGATTTTAACCGTAACAATCTAATTACACCATCTTTTCCTGGAATTACCTCTTGAATTCGTGCTAGAGGCCATTCAAATCTTTTTTTATTTTCTACTTCAATGAATCCGAAGTCTCCTACTTTGGGAACCAAGTTACTCTTTAATTTATTTCGATTTTTCATAATAAGCGTGCTTAGGTATTCATTTCGAAATCGTCTTCTCAATTCGTCTTTTACTTTTAATCTGTACCGGTATCTTCGTCTTATATCTTTAGGTTTGACTTGATCCAAATCTAACACTCCATATTCTGTCACATCTTGTAAAAACATTGCAAGAGTCAGTGTTTGAAAATCATCTGGGCTCTCTGACAAACTTATCAAAGGTCGTCGATTCACAACTGCTTCACAGTCACACACGATGGTCGTTAGTTCTTCTAATGTAAATGATGTTCTTCCCAAAACCTTTCTTAGCAATCTTTTTAATGTCTTTATCAAGCTTTCCCACCAACCTCCCCACCAGGGTGATGCTGGAGGATTAAATTTCCATTTGATTCTTTTAGTATTACTTTCTCTTGTAATTTTTTCCCAGTTTAATTCAGCAAATAAGTTTTCTGCCCCAATAAAATTGGAACCCCTATCACTGTACACTGTTACAGGGCGGCTTCTTCTTGATATAAATCTATGAAAAGCTAGTAAGAAACAGTCTGTTGACATTGACGTTATTACTTCAAAATGAACAGCTCTATAAACAGCGCAAGTAAATATCAAAATCCAAACTTTTCCTTTATCCTTGGATAGCAAAGGGCCAGTTGCATCTACTCCTGTTATCTGAAAAACAGAGGCATCTTTGACTCTGTCTTTTGGCAAAGGGACTGAGACTGCTTCTAGGTGCTTAGCGTGGTGTTTTTGACAAATAACACATCTGGAGATAACAGCTCTTACAGACTTTTTTCCTCCCAATATCCAAAATTCTTCTCTTAAATTTGCTAGGACGGTTTGAACTCCAGCATGCATCAATTTAATATGTCTTTCATGGATAAGACGCTGTACAACTGGGTATTTTCCTGGCAAAATTGCTGGATATTTGAAAGATTTTAAGTCATCTCGTTCACTTATTTTTTTCTGTATTCTAATAATTCCAAATTCATCTTCTTGTATCTTAAAATTTTTTAATGTGTCTGGATTTTTCTCAAAATAATCTTGTTGAATATTCCAAATTACTACTCTTTCAGATTCTTCTAGTTCTTCTACTGACAAATATTTTTCCAAAAACATGGGTCCAAATTTTTTTGTTTTCTTTATCATAAAATTTCTGGCAAATCTCTTTAACCATGCAATTAATCGTAAAATGGCTTCGTAACTTTGCACATGTTTAAAGTGGTCCCACAACCATGGAAAACAATGTTGATTATGATTCACTAGCGATATCACACCTTTCAACTTCTCCTCTAAAACAATTTGCTCATTGACATCGTAAACTTGGCTAGGTCATTTTTCTTGAACATCTAGAAGCCCTTTGGGACCATTCCACCAATTACTTTTCAACAACTTACTGGGTAAACAACCTCTTGACGGTAAATCCGCTGGATTTATACCTCCTGGAACATGATGCCAAAATTCTTGTTTGGTAAGCGTTAAAATTTCATGCACTCTATTTCGAACAAAAGGTTTCCAATTTTCATTACGATGGATCCAACTTAACACTGTGGAAGAGTCAGACCAACAGTGTATAAGTATGTCATTATTGAATTCATTTCTAACTGATGCTAGAATTCTTGAACCTATAGTGGCGGCCAGCAATTCCAGGCGAGGAATTGAAAGGTTTTTAATTGGTGCCACTCTATTTTTGGATTGGACTAAGCGTATATCTGTTGTGTTTGTAGTTTCTACTCTTAAAAAAATCACAGCAGCATAGGCATCTTGACTGGCGTCGCAAAATAAATGTAAACTCTCATGCTTCTATCTTTTATAGCTTTGTCTAGTGTTCCGTCAGCTGTAATTTTTAGACCCAAGTATTTATACTCATCACAGGACTGAATTCGCTGCCCAGTATTTTAGATCCTGTTTCGTTCCACCAATACACATATACTCTGTCTTATTGATATTAACCTCTAGTCCCCACTTACTTACTACACTTACTTTTCTACTTAGTTAGTCTCAATTAAATATCACTATTTGCAAGAATTAATCTAGCAGAAAAATGCAGAGGTACCAAACCCACCCAACCCGACCCAAGATACCCCAGCATTTCTCTGACATAGGTATGGTAGGTAAACATATCTTTGATGACCTGCTATGTTGAATATTCTTTAAGTGTTTAGATCACAAATTTAAATGGACTTATGCTTTGATTTGCGGCCATCGCTTTTATTATTATGATAATATTAGAATTTTAGAAAATTAGTTTTTTAATTTTTAGTGCATTTTATAAAAGCTTGTGACTTAAAAAAAAATTTTACCAATTTATTTTTTACTTTTTAGTCTCAGCTATCTACTCTATTAAATGAAAATATTTTTTCAATAACAGAACAGAAGTGTTTATTCTAGATTATAATGAAATCGCTGATCGTGAGTTGTTTGTAAACTCATTTTTCTATTGGGAGAAGGAGAGGGTGGGGGTAGAGGTAGAAATATATTTTTTGTTTAGGCTGTATTGCCATCGGACCTTTATGCATATAGAAGTGTGTCAAAAACGCATTTTTTATGGAAGGGGTGGGGGGTAGGGGTGGGGGGACATTTTTTCATTATTGTTGTATTGTCATCGGACCACTATATGTATACCAAATTTCATCCAAATCGGATAATGGGAAGTGTGTCAAAAACGCTTTACAAGATTTGATAGATAGTTAGTTAGTTAGATAGTTAGATAGTTAGATAGTTAGATAGTTAGATAGTTAGATAGTTAGATAGTTAGATAGTTAGATAGTTAGATAGTTAGATAGTTAGATAGTTAGATAGTTAGATAGTTAGATAGTTAGATAGTTAGATAGTTAGATAGTTAGATAGTTAGATAGTTAGATAGTTAGATAGTTAGATAGTTAGATAGTTAGATAGTTAGATAGTTAGATAGTTAGATAGTTAGATAGTTAGATAGTTAGATAGTTAGATAGTTAGATAGTTAGATAGTTAGATAGTTAGATAGTTAGATAGTTAGATAGTTAGATAGTTAGATAGTTAGATAGTTAGATAGTTAGATAGTTAGATAGTTAGATAGTTAGATAGTTAGATAGTTAGATAGTTAGATAGTTAGATAGTTAGATAGTTAGATAGTTAGATAGTTAGATAGTTAGATAGTTAGATAGTTAGATAGTTAGATAGTTAGATAGTTAGATAGTTAGATAGTTAGATAGTTAGATAGTTAGATAGTTAGATAGTTAGATAGTTAGATAGTTAGATAGTTAGATAGTTAGATAGTTAGATAGTTAGATAGTTAGATAGTTAGATAGTTAGATAGTTAGATAGTTAGATAGTTAGATAGTTAGATAGTTAGATAGTTAGATAGTTAGATAGTTAGATAGTTAGATAGTTAGATAGTTAGATAGTTAGATAGTTAGATAGTTAGATAGTTAGATAGTTAGATAGTTAGATAGTTAGATAGTTAGATAGTTAGATAGTTAGATAGTTAGATAGTTAGATAGTTAGATAGTTAGATAGTTAGATAGTTAGATAGTTAGATAGTTAGATAGTTAGATAGTTAGATAGTTAGATAGTTAGATAGTTAGATAGTTAGATAGTTAGATAGTTAGATAGTTAGATAGTTAGATAGTTAGATAGTTAGATAGTTAGATAGTTAGATAGTTAGATAGTTAGATAGTTAGATAGTTAGATAGTTAGATAGTTAGACAAACATCTGAAGCTAAATAAAAGCTTGTAAATAGCTACTTTCGCCGCCAAAACTTTGGCAAACCCTGGGCGACTTAGGGCCGGTTTATCAATGGAGGGTTACCCCTCGAGTTAGAGATAGCACTGGGTTAAAGTTGTCAAAATTGTTTATCCATCCAAGGTTGACTGCAGGCTCGAGTGTTGACTCTAGGCTAACTTGACCCGGGCTCGGACGGCAGAGTAGCGTATTTAGCTCTGGGTTAACGACAAAAATTCGAATACTTTTTTTTATATTTTGGTTTATTTTTCTGAAAAGCATAACATTTAAATTGTGTGCTTTAATTTTATAAGATATAGAGTAACGTCAAGATAAAATGCATAAATAATTGAGACATGCTAGAGCACTTTTATAATTAAAAAAAATATGCTACATAATAAATAATATATCACATCCCTTCAAGGTTTAAACACTTTCTGCAGCCAGGAAACCTCTTGCTGTGCACAGGATGTCTTTAAATCAGTAATTCCGGTATAACAGTTTGATGTGTCAGCAACTAGTACCATTTTATTTCTTGTTGACATGCCTTGTTAATATTTATTCATTAAAATGCCCAAGTTTAGAAAAGTTTCTTTGTTTCCTTGTAAAGACATAGCCTGTAGCAAAAATAAAATAGGTGTAGTAGTTTAAAAATAAACCTAAAAATGCAGATATATGATCCAATACCAAATCCATTTGCTTTTAACTCATTTCAGCTCTTAAATTATGTAATGTATAGTACCTACAGATGCGTTTTTATTTTATATTGTAAGTAGTTAAGTACAACAGAAACAATTTCCATATTTGGAGCTACAAGCTAATTTTTATGTAGTTAAATTATTTTCATGTAACGTAGTAAATACTTAATACTGGCTAGAGTTCAATAACTGACGAAGGTGAAAAAGTAAAACCACAAAATGTAAAAAATACTACAGACTATTGAATAAGAAGGGAAAACTTAGCTGGTTAATTGTTATTAGCATTGCCAACCTGCGAGTTTAGGAGCTCTGGGTTAAAGTCGCGTTGATAAACACTTTTCTCTTTAAATCGAGGGTTACCTCAAGGTTAGAGTTGGCCCAGCGGTAGCTAACACGACGAGATACCCCTCCATTGATAAACTAGCCCTTAAAATAATAGAAATTCAAGAGTCCAAACGGCAAAGCCAAACTACAGCTATTCACCGTCTCGCTACTACCACTAAGATATAATGCTTGTGCATGATAGGTATGCACCTCTTTCATTTTTATTCTGTACTTTTCCATGTGGATTTACCTGAGCTTTAAAAACCTTAATTTGGCGCCCTTGTGGCGCAACTTTGTTAGACATTTTGTAGCTCCCTGGCCTGTCTCCGGGCCGGTACAGGAACTCATCCTGTACCACGGGTTTTTGATGCCCCTCGACCCGTCTCATGAAACGATCCTTCTGCTCCTGGATCGTTTCTGAGATATCCTCAATGTTGAGCTCCCTCTTGATTTGTACGTTACGCACAAACCAAGGAGCTCCCGCTATTTGTCTTACGACTCTATTTTGAAAGCTTTATAGCCTTCTCATTTGCGTTTTACATAATTTATTCCAGCACGGGGCTGCATACGTTAGTATGGGGCGAACGACTTGCCTCCATATTTGTAATTTTACTCTCCGGTGTAGAGTGCTCCTGGAATTTAACAACGGGTATAGCCTACTGTGGGCTCCACTTGCTTTTTGAAGTGCGTTCGATACCTGGTCGTTCCAGCTTAGTTTCTTGTCGAAAACTAACCCCAGGTATTTCACGTTCCTTCTTTGCCAGGGTATCCTTCGACCACCCAGAGCAAGCTCTGTTCGCGGATTGCCCCTTTTCCGCGTAAAGACAATCGCTTGAGTCTTGTCTGGGTTGATCTTAATTTTCCACCTTTTAGCCCAGGTTTCAATTTCTACGAGGTGCCTCTGAAGCCTTGTGAGGACGTATTGGATGTTATTACACGTTGTCAAAGTGTCATCCGCGTACACATAGAGCTTCGTTTTCCGATCTTTGGGGATGTCACAGGTATACCATGCATATAAGTGTGGCGAGAGCGGGGAGCATTGCAGGACTCCCGCTCTTATTTGCCTTAACCGGGATCGTAAACAGTCTACCTTTACATTCTCGCCCAGTATCACCATCTCAATCGGTTTTACCATGAAATAATATAATATTATGTTTAAAAAATATAAAAGAAGTTTCTCTAACTACAATGAATGGCTCTAAATATAGCGACATAATTGCGGGACACCAATAGAGCACAACGCGGTTTCCTCATACCTGTCTGTTGTGTATCCTCTTTGTTTAACTTTATTACCGCATTTATGTGCGGTACATTTGATACAGAAATAGAAATAGAAAACATTTGAAAACCCTAAAACTTAAAAGTAAATTTTTTAGGTGTCTTGTTTATTTTAGTCATATGGATAAAAACTGACTGAGCAGATGCAAAAATCCTTTATCTATGATTAAGGTACAGTGTGCTCATACCTGCTGTACCGTTTAGATTTCTTGGGCGTCCATTTTTACATTTCAACAAGTCAGTACTGATGGGCGGCGGATAAAAGGTCGAAAGTACAAAAGGTCGAAAGTTCAAATGGTCGAAAAAATAAGGTCGAAAATACAAAAGGTCGAAAGTACAAAAGGTCGAAAAATAAGGTCGAAAATACAAAAGGTCGAAAGTACAAAAGGTCGAAAAACAAAAGGTCGAAAGTACAAAAAGTCGAAAGTAAAGGAAAGTCGCCTAATATGGGGAGGTTTCCTAATTTGGGGAGATCAAAAATCTCAGAGAATGAGGGTATACGACCAATCGCACGTACTGTATTTTGTATTCTATGTTCGGTTGCCTATATTGCAGCAATGATAACCTGTTTTATTAAAAACATGAAAGTTATCTGAATAGAAATATTTAGAAAGTTTATTTGTGTTATCCGTTTTAATTAATGGCTACGGTAAGGTTAGTAATTAGTGATTTGTTTTTTTATTAAACGAAGCTTTGTAGAGACAACATTGATGCTACATGTTTATTTTCGATAATACAAATATGATATTTATTTTTTGAAGTTATAAACCTTAGAGGACTGGGTCTCCTATTATGGGAAGATTAGGGAGTCTAAATTTGAGGCTCCCCATATTAGGAGAAGCCTCTAATAATAAAACGAAGCCTAATATATGGATGACTCTGCAGTCGACTCAATATCTGATGAAGAAGATGAGAAGTGCTTTTACTGCGGTGGACATTTTTCAGATGACCACGAAGGTGAAGACTGGGTTCGCTGCACTGTGTGCTTCAAGTGGACTCACACATGATGCGGGGATCTTGGTACTAAGGCCGTAGCTATCTTTAAATGACCATTTATCGTGACTTTTGAATTCATTTTTACCTTCCTAGCCCGCGCAGCAATGGCTAGAGAAGGTATTATTTTCGACAACAAATTTTTTTTTGAGATAACGCCGAAAATGTTTTATTTGGGTCATCGTCATGATGTCTGTCTGTGTATGTGTGTCTGTCCGTAACACGATAGCTCCTAAACCGCTCAATCGATTTTCTTAAAATTTTTAGGTTACATAGTGTTCAACACTCTAACGAGCTCATTAGATTTTGGTCGAAATCCATTAATGCTAATGACAGTTTTTTGACAATTAATAAATTACTACATTTTGTTTAATAATTTGTGTTATAACCAAAAACTTCGTAGGAGCTTTAGTTTCTGAGATATCTACAAAAAATTGTTTTCAAGGCTGATATATCATGGCTTGTGAGCTAATTGGCTAGCTAGGAAGGTCTGAGATCCGTCATGGATCCATTTTTTTTTTTATAAGAAAGTTGTTTCTTAATAAATGCATCTTAGCAGATTTTAAAGTTATTTTTTCTTAAAAATAACATCCATTCTTTTTTAAATACACTTTGTGTCCCATTGAATCCATAAATTGCTTCTGCAAAGGTGAATGTATACGAAAATTCGACCTCCCCAATTTAGGCGCCCACAGGTTCCTAATTTGGTGAGATTCATTTTTTTTACAAAATAGGATAACTATCCCAATTTAATAAAATTTGAGTGGTTTTGTACATATATCATCTGTCCTGGTGCAAATCGTTATCACTACAAGATATTTCCAATTTCGAACATATCATATTTTTTTTACTATTTTTGAAAAAACCTCCCCATAATAGGCGACTCTCCTGTACAAAAAGTCGAAAGGACAAAAGGTCGAAAGTACAAAAGGTCGAAAGTACAAAAAGTCGAAAGTACAAAAGGTCCAAAGTACAAAAAGTCGAAAGTACAAAAGGTCGAAAGTACAAAAGGCCCAAAGTACAAAAAGTTTTAAAAAAATCGACAATACAAAATATTAAAAATACCAATTTACCATACCAAGTCGAATTGACCTGTCCAGTCGAGGTGGACCCGGGGCCGAGGATAGGTTAGTTTACTATCCCAACCTCAACCGCTTAGGTTAGTATATCAAAAAAAAACTTTCCTGACGAGATCAGGGTAGTTTTTTTTTAGTAAACAAACCTAACCTGGTCAGGTTGGAGTAGTAACCTAAACGGGTTAACTATCAACTATCCTTGACCCCTGGACCACCTCGGCTGGGCAGGGCAATTCGACTTGATTAGGTTTGAACCTTTATTTTTCGACCTTTTGTACTTTCGAATTTTTGTACTTTCGACCTGTTGTACTTTCCACCTTATGTACTTTCGACCTTTTGTACTTTCGACCTTTTGTACTTTCGACCTTTTGTACTTTCGACCTTTTGTATTTTCGACCTTTTGTATTTTCGACCATTTGTTTTTCGATCTTTTCCCAGGGGGGGGCGAACGCGTCCTTTGAGAAAAAATAGAGAAACTAAATTTAACGCAAAAACAAATGGTGCCCCCCCCCTCTACTGATCCAAAGCTCTCTATTCTGCAGTTTAGGGAAATAATGCTCCTACCTATTAAAAACTTCACCACAAAAACATATAAAACAATGTGCCCGACAAAAATAAAACAACTCTTTTAAGCCATGCATAGTGCCTGCCTAAACTATCACCAGACAAACTATCGATGGGTTTTAATAGACTATACTTGATGTTGTATTAAAGTGGCACCGCGTCATCAAAACCCGATGGGCGGGAAGGGTGTAGAGAGGTACATACAGTGGCCCGCACTTCCTGTAATTTTTTTATTGGTATTGATTCCCAAAACGAGGCACTGCACTAATTAGTCATTAGCTTACTATTTAACTTGCTTTTTATTTATGTCTTCTTCTAAACGATTTTATTAGAAAGGAACATATATACTCTTGTCTGGTTGTTCGAACATACTGATTTAGCCGGGCTATGACGTTTTCTATTCGTTGTTGCTTTGACTTTTTTAATGTCAAACAAATTGGGACCGACTTTTTACAAAACAAATTACCGTTTTTGCAACTAAATCAATATTTGCGCACATTTTAATACAATTTTGGATCCTCTTATATGTTTCGGATCTTTATTTATTAGGTAAGTACCTATTTATATCTCCTTTAAAAGGTCTCGGTGTTTTATTATAGACATATAAAGCGGCACACTGCAGGTACAAAGTGAAACAACAATTTTTTGGGGCTTCTTTACATAACATAACCAAAAGTGATTCATGTCATGTGTTCAAGATAGGCCCTCCAATATCGTCCACTTTTGTCAGTCTGTCGCCGTGTTCATCCATCTAGTTCCCGCATGTTTCTTTAAATCGTCCGCCCATTTTATTTTTGGTTTTCCCTACTTCTTTTATTTTCCCGAGGTCTCCAGTTTACAATATATTTGTTTTGTCGATCATTTTTTTGTCTAATATTATCATCAAAAAATATCAGGTGGTATTAAAAAATGTCAATAAAAATATGCGTATTGTGCACTTTTTTTGTCTGATTTGTTTAGCTGAGAAGTCTCTTTTAACACACTAATTCTGGGGAGGGATTAATCCCCCTTGATCACTCTTGATCCTTTCCTAAGTACGCCCTTGGATATTATGATCAGCAAATTTCCAGTTTAATTTTGCTACCTCTTACTTTTATTATATTTCTTATCAATTTATTCCTTTTTCCATCGGTTAGCTTTACACGAAAGATTTGTCTTTCCATTGATCTTTGGGCTTTTGTTACCCTATCCATGCTTGGTTTTGTAAGTGTCCAGGTCTAAAGAATTTTTTTATTTTTAATATGTAGCTTAATTTACCGAATGCTGCCAAGGCGAGGCTCACTCGGACCTACATTTCAACTGTTTGGTTTTCTTTTGTTAGTTTAATAATTTGTCCCAGATATATTCCTCTACTTGTTCTATTTTTTCTTGGTTTATTCTGATCATGATATCTTCATCTGTGTTTGTTGTGATTTTAGTGTTAGTATAGTTGGTACTCAAGCCTATATTTTTAGCCGCTGTATCCAGTTTTTCCAGCATTTTTATCAGTTCTTCTTCCTTATCTGTTATTAAGGCGATATCCTCAGCAAATCTTGGGTGGTTCAAGTATTGTCCTTTACTTTAATGCCTATTTCTGCCCAAGTTAAGTTTAAAAAAAAATCTTTTGAGGCACGGTAAAATAGTTTAAGGGATATTGTGTCACCCAGTCAGACACCTCTTCTTATGCAAATTAGCTTGTATTTTGATTGATGTTGCTGCTTCACCATATTATTATCTATTAGCTATTTAGCCTGTGTATCTTTGATCTATTCGGCTATTAATTAAAGATGCTTTTAGTGCGCATTGCTCAATGCTATCGAAAGCTTTTTCAAAATCTATAAACTCAATATATAGTGAAATATTGTATTCGTTGGCTCGTTCTATTAGGATTTTCATGGTTAATAGGTGGTCAACTGTACTGAAACCTTTTCTGAAGCCTGCTTGTTCTTTTGATTGATATCCGTCAAATTTTGTTGTCTATTGGTTAATATTTTTGTGAAAAGCTTAAAAAGGTAAAGATATCTTGCAGAATCTTGGCAGGTTTTTCTATTTTATAAAAAAATTCCTCCTTGAAACAATGTACCTTCCTAGTAAACGAAATTAAAAATTCCTCTACGATGAAAAATACCGTTCTGTTTCTAGACTAAAGCAATTCACACTAAGTGAGTAATATTTTACGCATTTTCCGGTGAGTTCTTTTTAAACAAACTCATGCTTATAAACCTGAAATAACTGCCGTCATAAATCCGTTTAAGGCATCACATAAATTTTTCTTAAACCTCTGGAGAAGAATTTTTAATCCTTGGCCTTCGTTCGGTTCAGAGCATCGGCTGATTTGTGACATGTCATGCTATAAACCCAAAAGGCTTGAAAAATACTTCCACAGAAAAGAAAGATATGGCAAATGAAACCAAATGACATCAGTTCCAAACAAAAATACTCTGCCAATATATGGGCCCCTAAGCTCACACTAGGTACTATAGTTATAGTGTACGTGTGAGCTAATATAACTAAAAACTGAAATATATTTTATTCAACTCCAGACTAAATTACCTTGTGTTTGATACCACACAAGCCATGTTTCGACTTAAACTCAAATTTTTGAAATCTACCCCCACCCTTAAAGAAAACAAAAACTATAATGTATTCTGTTAAACTCCGGACTCAATTACCTTTCGTTTGATATCACACACGCCATATTTTCACTTAAACTCTAATTTTTGAAATTTACCCCCACCCTTTTATTTGGTTTGTGTTCGGTGGATTTTGTTTATATTTAAATGGGACCATCTAGACCCAAGACCCAGCCTAGGTACCAAATTTCATTAAAATCGGCCAAGCGGTTTTTGAGTTATGCGCGTTGGTCGTTACAGACAGACATACAGACAGACAGACAGACATACAGACAGACAGACAGACAGACAGACAGACAGACGGCGCAACAAAAAAGTTTCAAAATCATCTGAAACGCAAAGATATATAAAAAATTTTGAAATCGGAGCAACTTTTTTTTTCTCGAAAAAATTAGGATCACCATAGCTCACACTACTATAGTATAGTATATGTGTGAGCTAAATACTAGTATTTATTACACTGAGAAAAAAATCTATTTGGAAATAATAAAAAACTATTTAAACCAAGTACAACGTCTGTATGAAATAGAAGACAGATAAAGTATACATTTAGAATAAATATTTCAATCCAATATTTATTATAAACAAACTGGAATAAGTAGATAAAAACATTTAAAACAGCAGCTCTCAATAAAGCATTTCTCTCGAGTGATAGGTCCGAAACTTATTAAATTTATTAAAACATAATGTACCATGCAAAACGTTTTGTTGTCTCTAGCGCCATCTTTTACAAGTCACTTAAAGTTCAAAAATAAATAGGTTTAACATTAAATTTAGGATATAAGAACATTTATTTTAGGAGTTAATGTTGTAGATTAAATTAAAGTGCAAAACCTACTAAAAACAAATAGATTTTCTATTAAAATTTAAATGTCTTTTCCTAAAATTGAGTTTTTATTTAAAACTCTTAATCTATAGAGTTGAACTCGCCTGGTTTAATTGTATTTTTTTAATAGAGGAGATTGGTATAATATGGCACACTTTTTACGAAAATGCTTATATATTTTTTAAAAATGGAGTTAAAAAAGTAACAAAAGTACTTGCAATATGTATTATATCATTTTTTTCACTAATTTAGAGATGGATGATAGGAGAGATATTGGAAGAAAATAAGCGAGGTCTTTCTGACTCTCCACTTTTGCGTATCGGGATCACTAGAGCTAATTTTAAGCAGCCAGGAAAATAACCCTTGTCAAAAAAGTCATTTATTAGATCGGCCAATAACTTTGGTACTCTATCTATAATTGATGTTGTACTAAAGTGACACCGCGTCATCAAAACCTTGATGGGCGGGAAGGGAGTAGAGGGGTACATACAGTGGCACGCACTTCCTTTAATTTTTTTATTGATATTGATTCCCAAAATGAGGCACTGCACTAATTAGTCATTAGCTTACTATTTTACTTGCTTTTTATTGATGTCTTCTTCTAAACGATTTCATTAGAAAAGAACATATATACTATTATCTGGTTGTTACGAACATATTATTGATTTAGCAGGGCTATGAGGTTTTCTATTCGTTGTTGTTTTGACTGTATGTCAAACAAATTATAACGGAGCTTTTCACAAAACAAATTACCGTCTTTGCAACTAAATCAATATTTGCGCACATTTTAATATAATTTTGGATCCTCTTTTATGTTTCGGATCTTTATTTTGCAGGTAAGTACCTATTTGATCTCTTCTTTAAAAGGTTGTAGTGTTTTATCCTTCGAACATTAAGCCCTGAGCGGCACACTGCATATACAAAGTGAAACACTAATTTTTTAAGGCTTCTTTACTTAGATTTTGCCGCAGAATTTGGTTTACCATAGCTATGACGCGGTGCCACTTAAATAGAACATCAACTATAGTTAATGTAACAATATTTTTGTGGATACTCTATCGCCTCCTAAACTATTTTTATTTTTTATTCTTGGCAAGACCGTTTTTATTTCAGCTAAAGTAGTGTGGTTAAACACATAAATCACATCAACTTTAAATTCACGTTAACAAAAATATTAAAGTTATTTTTTAGTAGAAAACAACCTCTTACTATGTAATATTTGTTTTGTTAATTCTACATGCTTAAAGATAACTTAAAAACAAGGAAGAATCAAGCTATAAAAATGTAATTTTTGCTGAACTCTTTGGTGCTGTGTATATAACGTCTTTTTTATATTCGTCATGTTCATGTTCTAAAATACAACTAGATTAAGACTTCTCAAATCAAGTAACTTTTTGCGTATTATTTTGTCACTTTTTTTTCTATATGTTTTTTAATAAAAAAAAGGCGCGAAAGCATGTTTTAAAAGCCCTTTAGATAAATACTTGTTAAGTTTTCTGCGTCTTTTTTTGTCACGTCACTTTTTTTTACTTAAAAATGACGCAAACGGAAGTTCTAAAAGTTTACTAGTTTAAGACTACATCACTTTAAGACAATTTTAAAAGATGGCGCTCAAGGCAAGACAAAATCTCTATACATACATTATGTTTTCTTTAAAAGCTAAACAAGATGTTTCAACGGTAAACACTTTTACACAATATTAATGTGTCTTTATCAGGTTAATAACTGATGCGTCGTAATCGTGAAGTATCAGTTCATTAACTGATGTTTGAAGTTGATTTTGTCGAAGTGAAAAATGTCGCCAATAGGTGGCACTGCTTCTAGTAAAATATCAAAAATATTTAGTAGAAAAGCCATGCAAGTCGCGTTTTAAAATTCGTGTAGAAAAGGCGCCAACCTAATGTGATTTTGACATTGGTAAAAATCTACTTATAATCTTGAACATAACGTAAAAGCATTGCTTTTTTGATTTGATAATGGCGTTATTACAACGACGTTTTTAGCAACGTTATGTTTTATAATGTTAATGAATGACCTATTAAGCTTGCTTTGCTTTCATATATGAAATAAACGTTTTTTTCTAGCAGTTTTTTTTTTCTCACGCGTTTTATACGTGTCAAACACGTTATTGTGCTATGTGGGAAGGTAGGATAATAGTCAATCATTAGATAAAAGGTTCGTCAAGTATCAAATAATTAAACATTTTAATATATATATATATATATATATTTATCGGTTTCACAACGTTCTACGTCTTCCGATACCTAATCTCCACTCGTTTCTGTTTGCACATAATTCATCATCTAGGCCTCTTATTCTTATTTCACTGTCTATTCCTTCTCTCCAGCTTCTCCTTGGCCGTTCTCGTTTTCTTCGGCCAGTTGGTTTCCGCTGTAGTATTTGTTTAGGTAGTCTTTCATCATTCATTCTTTGTACATGTCCGTACCACACCAGTTGTTTTGTTCTTATATCATCCACCAAAGTACGTTCACCCACTGTCATAATTTATCATATTCTTTGATTTGTAACTCTTTCTCTTTTTGATTTCCCTGCTGCTCTTCTCCAAAAGTCCATCTCCGTAGCGGAAAGCATTTTTTCTGTTCTATCCTTGATTGGCCATACTTCTGAGATGTATGTAATAATACTTTTTACAATGGTGTTATATATAAGCTTTTTGTTATGTTTTGATATACTTTGGTCCCAAATTATTTCATTTAATAAAGTTATTGCTTTTCTTCCTTGTACGTTTCGATCTTTTATAGCTTTGTCTAGTGTTCCGTCAGCTGTAATTTTTAGACCTAAGTATTTATACATTTTAATAATTTCTTTAAAAAAAAAGTAGATGGAAATCTTCCTTAGGTGTGCCATTTTCACCCAATCTCCCCTATTCCTGTCTTTTTGCATCTATTTCATGTCATTCTAAAGTCGAAAAGGTTATTAACTCCTTTATATTTCATGCCTGAAATAGTTTTAGAAAGTTTACGTCTCATGCCTTTTGGCTCCTTACCCCGCCCCGTTGCGTAACTTTTGTTTTCTGAAAAGAAGCTAGAAAACTAAAATGGAATAAACAACAACTGGTGCCTCGTGAGTTGCCTGAACTAAAAATTGTTGGGAAATGAAATTTACATTTTCGTGAGCAAATAGCAAAATATACTTTTCGGGAAAGTTTGGCCCACAGAATTTACAATTTTAAAGATTAGTTATTTAGCAGTAGAGTCACGTTTATCACAGTATTTAAATACTAATTGTGGCAAGTATAGACCAGTGCAGAAACCTTTTAAGACAAGCAAAAGAATCAATAAATTAACAACAGCATAAAGTCTGTTAAAGAGGAAAAATGAATTGGACATGATCCGCAATATTAGGATGAAATGGGGGGAAATTTTAGAAGTAAGTAGAGCATTTTTTTAAAATAATTTTGGCTGTCTTAAACTAAAGAAAATGTTTATTGAATGTTTATCTCAGATTTCTCAATTTTATTATGAAGACTACGAATCACTTTAGGTCTGAAACCACTTAAAGTCATTTAGAGCAACAAAAAAATACTCTGCCAATATATGGGCCCCTAAGCTCACACTAGGTACTATAATTATAGTGTACGTGTGAGCTAATATAACTAAAAACTAAAATATATTTTATTCAACTCCAGACGAAATTACCTTTACAAGCCATGTTTGGACTTAAACACAAATTTTTGAAATCTAAAAAAAAAACAAAAACTAAAATGTATTTTGTTAACTCCGGACTCAATTACCTTTCGTTTGATATCACACAGGCAATAATTTCACGTAAGCTCTAATTTTTGAAATCTACCCCCACTCTTCTTTAAAAAAAACTAAAATGTATTGTTTATCTCCAGACTCACTTACCTTTCGTTTAATGTCATACGCGCCATATTTTCACATAAACTCTAATTTTTGAAATCTACCCCATCCCTTTTACTTGGCTTGTGTTGGGTGGATTTCGTTCATTTTGGGACCATCTCCACTCAAGACCCAGTCTAGGTACCAAATTTCATTAAAATCGGGCAAGCGGTTTTTGAGTTATGCGCGTTGGTCGTTACAGACAGACAGACAGACAGACGGTGCGACAAAAAAGTTTCAAAATCATCTGAAACGCAAAGACATATAAATTTTTTTGAAATCGGAGCAACTTTTTTTTTTATCGAAAAAATTAGGATCACCATAGCTCACACTACTATAGTATAGTATATGTGTGAGCTAAAATATGGAATGTTAAAATGTCCTGTCGGTAACGTGCCACTAGAGCTTTGTCAAGTTTCTAAATAACTTCAAATATTGCCTTCAGAGTTATGGAGCCAATAACTGAAAGTTACCTTTTATAAAAATTTTGTAGGTTTGCAAATATATAGGTTTTGGTATATTTTATTCAAAGAAAATGAAATAAAAAATGAAATAACTTGTCACAAGAAATCTGTCCCCGGCGGTAACAGCCAATTTTTCCCCAAAGAAAATTCATGCCACGTTGCAACTAAAAGTTGTAGTATGAACAGACGTAGTGGGTTATAAGAGCCGCGACAAAAAATATCTGAGAGGTTTTCGACTATTGATAATAAATCTGTTTGTGTTTGAAAAAAAAAATCGACTTAAGGCAAATAATGTTGTTTCCGTAAAAAATCAACATTTTCCAAGAGAAAACCGTTAAAATCTTATACAAAACTTAGCAAAAAATCCGGGCCGGAAAAAGCTAAATATAAAGGAGTTCTCCCATCTGTACCACTAATTGTCCCGTTCGATAACAACATTTTTCGGGATTACAGATATTGTCCCTGTGTTACAAATTCGGAAGTTGAATTTTTATGTTATGTAATTTTATTCAGATGACTGAATAATAACAAGCAGTCAAAAATAAAAAAATCGAGATTAGAGCTTAAATATAGGACATATTTTCTAGAAATAAAACATTAATATTTTAAGGAATATTGGAGTTTTATACCAATCAAATTCATGCTAAAACTAGTGACACCCCAGCGGGGCATTGGGCTACCCCTCACCCCCAAATTTCTTAAAAATGGGATAAAATATTGCTCTGTTTGACACGATTAGTTTACTACAGTTTTTGGTGAAAAAATTGCAAAAATTTTGGTCTTGTTTTAAAAATGAGTGGTGGTTTTTTACGATTTCGAATCGAGTTTGATTTATTTTTTCGTTGCTGCAGTGTATTGCATTCCATTTTCAACAATTTTTATGATTATGATAATGATGAATTATGGGTGCCTTACTGATAGATGCTGCTTCTACTGTGCCTTTAGCTCTAAGAACAACTTTATTTAATGATAAATAAATAGAAGCTAAGTAAAACAATGCCTGGCGTTCCTAGAAGCTCGTTTTATTGTTATTCAGCCAGTAAAACATTGTGATACCTATCTGAAAACTCTAAACAAAAACGTGTTTATTATTATTGGTCTTATTGTTATAAGTATACACTTTCGCTTTAATTCAGTGATTGATCCTAGCTGAGGAACCAATTCTCAAAGGCCGATATGTATGCCAAGTTTTATTGGTCAAGCATAAACCGTACAGATTTGAAAAAAAAATATTTTGCCACTCTAACCTTACTTTTCGACTGAGATATTTCTGGGTCGTTTAACAGGTCAGGTCAGTGCACGGTAAAAAAAAATGTCTTAGATCAAAGCAAATTGCTTTGAAGTAAAATAATTTGTGCTTTCCTATTCACCAAGAGAATATTTTCTTGATATGGCACAAAAAATGTCTTGCCTTTTATTTAAATATAAATCAGAAATTGTTTTATTATAAATTGGAACTGAATTAATCTAAGGCAGCGTTTTCGCTGGAAGCAAAATATTACTTATATGAAGACAATTTGCTGTGTTACAAAATGGAGTATAATGAATCAAAACAATTAAAGAAGAAAAATAAAGTCTTATTTCAAGATTAAACGCTGCGTTGAACTAAAAAGAAATATTTTAATTCAACACAAATAGTTTTAAAGTAAAACAATTTATTGAAGAAAAGAACGTGTTTTTGACAATTTTTTTTACCGTGTACGATCAATAGTAATTGATCAAAAGGTGTGGGTGTCATAAAATATTCATCAAAAAGTCTACCTTATTTTTTTTACACCATCTCAAAACGAATATTTCAAAAAAAAAAAGACCTTTGTTTTTCTTAATCGGGACATGAAATTACTTCTATGGTATTTAGCTGGAAAATAGTTATGTAATGTAATTTTATACAGATGAATAATTTTAATCTGTCAAAAATAAAAAAATCAAGATTACAGCTATAATTTTTGACATATTTTCTAGAAGTAAAAAATTGATATTATAATGAATATCGGCGTTTTAGACCAGTAAAATTTATGTTAAAACTGGTGACGCACCCAGGGCGGCATCGGGCTAGGAAATGTGAAGACAATTTTGTTTTTTTTCACAAACCTATGTTGCAACAATTTTTGCTGATAAACAAACTTTTGATTTTTTTAACAAAACCTTTGGTTCTGTTTCAAAGAAAAAGTGCCGTTTCTCCTGACAGAATATTTTTTTTACGATTTCGAATCGATTCTGGTTTATCTTTTCGTTGGCTTCAGTGTACTCCATTCCATTTTCAACAATTTTTATGATTATGATAATGATGAATTATGGGTGCCTTACTGATAGATGCTGCTTCTACTGTGCCCTTAACTCTAAGAACGACTTTATTTAATGAAAAATAAATAGAAGCTAAGTAAAACAATGCCTGGCGTTCCTAGTAGCTTGTTTTATTGTTATTCAGCCAGTAAAACAAAATGGCAAAACTATACAGTTTATCAAAAAAAGCACCGAGTTGCAGTATTGTGGCATCATACAGATACGAAAAAAACACTGAGTGAGTTGAGAATCCAAAAAACATCATTTAGCGATTTTTAGTATAGGAAAACCCATAAGACCAAAATGGCAAACTTTGAAAATTCATATTTTACAAACTATACAGATTATCAAAAAAACACCGTGTTGCAGTATTGTAGCGTCATATAGATACGAAAAAACCACTGAGTGAGTTGAGATTCCAAAAAACGTCATTTAGCGATTTTAAGTATAGGGAAACCCATAAAACCAAAATGGCAAAACTTTGAAAATTCATATTTTACAAACTACAGTTTATCAAAAAAAGCACCGAGTTGCAGTATTGTGGCGTCATAAAGATACGAAAAAACTACTGAGTGAGTTGAGATTCCAAAAAACGTCATTTATCAATTTTTAGTATAGGGAAACCCATAAGACCAAAATGGCAAACTTTGAAAATTCATATTTTACAAACTATACAGTTTATCAAAAAAAAACACCGAGTCGCAGTATTGTGGCGTTACGTAGATACGAAAAAACCACTGAGTGAGTTGAGATTCCAAAAAACGTCATTTAGCGATTTTTAGTATAGGGAAACCCATAAGACCAAAATGGCAAAACTTTGAAAATTCATATTTTACAAACTATACAGTTTATCAAAAAACGCACCGAGTTGCAGTATTGTGGCGTCATACAGATATGAAAAAACCACTGAGTGAGTTGAGATTCCAAAAAACGTCATTTAGCGATTTTTAGTATAGGGAAACCCATAAGACCAAAATGGCAAACTTTGAAAATTCATATTTTACAAACTATACAGTTTATCAAAAAAAACACCAAGTTGCAGTATTGTGGCGTCATATAGATACGAAAAAACCACTGAGTGAGTTAAGATTCCAAAAAACGTCATTTCATTTCCTCCGATGATATTCTGTGGTTTTGAAAGTTCGCGGACGTTTGATTTTTAATTTATAACTGAATATATACTGCGATTAGGTACAAACAAAGTTTTTTAAATAATCAAAGCTACTTACTTCAAAAAAGAAAACGTTTTTTTCACTACTATAAAACTCGTTTTTACAAGCAACACATCGTGTTCCCATTTTTTATTTTTGTTCAACAAAAACAATTTCAATAATATACTGACAGACACACACAACAGGACTTAAAGCATTGGAAATTGTAGAGCGGTGAAAAACGAAGTTAAAAAAAATAAATGCGTGGGCATGGGCGTTGCGGGTTTTGGGGGGTAAAAGGGGACAGGGAATCGTAATATTGCGATTTACGGCGAAAGTTGACGTTGGAGAAAAAAGTAACATACAGAAAAGTTATAGGCCATAAAAATGTCTAAAACTTTTTTACATAACCTCAAAATATTCGAGAAAAATAAACAACCGTGACCAATGGTCAGTCGAGACGTCTTTCGCATGAAAAAGTCAACAAACCAACCGAACTGTAGCAATAGGGATCTCCAGTCCAATAGTTCCGACTCTTAGGTTACACTTTTGTGATTTTAGTTAGGAATAGTAGCATAATAAGTAAAAAATGTAAAGAAACGCAGCTCAAAAACACTTTGACTTACCCTTGGATGAAAGGAACTTGGTGCATGGACAACTGCATAGTCGAATCCAAATAATTCCAATCAAAGTAGTAGCAGTAGCACATAAAAGCAATCCATAAAATGTTTATACACGTCCGCGCGGTCTTAAAAGCACGTATGTGATTTCACTTTGCGATCAATATATATCACTGGTATGGAGAGTACCCCAAATATTCGCATGAGCTCCATATAGCAAGACGGATGTTGGAGCACTGCTATATGCAGCAATAATACAGCAGTAAAGGCATGTTTAAAACTAGGGAAAAAAACTTAAATTAAAAAAAGGATGGAAAATAGATATACTCAAGGTAGAAAGAAAGCAAAAATAATAAAGTAAAGTCAATGCATTCTTGAGCATATAATTCACCGCGCAAATTCAAATTTTTACCCTTTTTGTAGGCAAGGCATATCTTAGTAACTAAATTAGTTTAAACCAAGAAATAAAAGTAACTTTAAGTATAAAGTTTTAGCATAACTCTAGCAAAAAAAAGAAAATAAAAAGCATTCTAATTTAGATAAATGTCTCTAAATTTTATATCTTAAAACTAAACACCGAGACGAAGCAACCAGTAACGATAAACAAATGGATTGTGACGGCCATGAATTGAAAACGAACTTTCGTCTGTAAAACAAATATTTTTAATTATATTTCAAAAAACTCCAAAATTCGAAACTGATCATCTGGAAAAAAAATTTGGTTTTCTTTACTTTAAAACTCCCATGTCGTTTTAAAATGTTTCGGATGGTTAAGAGTAAAATGTCATCGCCCACATCATTTCACAAACAGGTGGCAAGCGCAGATTTGAGGGGGGGGCAACGGGGTAATTACCCCCCCTAGAAAAAAAATGCACTTTTTCCTAATAAAATAAGGGAAAACAGGAGAATTACCCCCCTAGAAAAAAAATTATAATACAAAAAAAAAATAGTCGACTGTTACCCCCCCTAGATTTTGACTCAGATCCGCGCTTGACAGGAGGTGCCTCTCCGCCACTGCATTTGTGGCCAAAATTGACACACCCCTTTTGTTGGAAATGGGTCACTATTCTTGGACCGTTCCCTCAAACCCGACAACAAATAAATATGCCACATCTTGACAGTTATTTCCAACGAAATATCATTGAATTTGCTGTACTTTTTTAAATGCAATACGCGGCATGGGCTGAGCTAGAATTCGCGTGAAAAACAAATACCCACTTTTTGCCTGTTTTGCTGTACACGATGGAATGACGGAAAACGAGAGGTCACGATGTATTCCCTACTTTCCCACAACCAGCCGAATACGGGTCTAAAACAGCGAAAAATATTTCAAGACAGCCCCCAAAATATATTTTTCTCTCTTTTACTTTTCTTATACACATATTATACGCATAGCACAGTCTATGATTCCTATACCATTTGATCTAACTGAATAACAGAAAATAATCACAAAATTGTCACTCTGTATATATTAAAAGAAGGGCTTTGTTTTGAATGGAGAATACACAAAGAAAACCAGAAGTTTGTGTTGTTACAACTGTGTGGGCAAATTGCGGCAATTACAACAGTAAAGACCGCATTTACATTTGCAAATATGTCGCATTCTACACATAAATGAATACATTATTTTAGATGTTATGCAATGCCACCTTATCCCGTTTCAAATCTGGCGAAAATGGGCTTTTATACAATTGGTGCGTGGCACGAAAAATTGTAATACTTTGAATTATGCGTTAAAAAACTCCTTAACATTATTTTTATACATAAATACAATTTTTTATTTCTACTTGTTCTCCGGTTTTTTCTGGTTATCACTAGTTGCGGAAAGAAATAACACAAGTGGCAGTATTCTTGAAATCTCCCCGAGTGAGTACTCCCCGGGGAGTGACAACGAGTGAGCACTCCCTCGTTTCTCACCGTATTGCATAAATGCAGTATTCTTGGTTTGGGAAATACATGGAAAGTGATATGAAATGAGCGCACTGTTGCCAATTTTCAGATGACGGCACGTGACAATTTTAACCAATAAAAAAGCAAAAAATGTTGACAGACAATTAACCAAATACAGTTATGTGGTTGAATTGATGTGACCCCAATTTTTATTTTCTTGATTTTTTGTTTGTGGACATGGATGGACAAAAAATGAGTTATATAAAATTTGCCCCAAGATTTTTTATTTAGTTTTTATTTAAATATGTCTTATTTTTTCTTAAATAATAGCTCTGTCCTTATGTTATGAGATCAAAATTTGGTAGGTGGTAGACGCTTTTTACTCATTGGGCGTCGACCGGTGAGATACCACCATGTCAGAAATGAGTAGCGCTAAGTGGTATCACCACGTTCCGCTACTGCGCTGGCAGTCCGGTTCCAACAATGAGTAACAGATAGCATGATGGCGCCTCCAGGATCAAAATATTCCGGAGGTAAAATACCCGACCACTCGGATCTCCGGGCGTCGGGTGATCCTGGGGGGTCCTTCATGCAAAGATATTAATAGAAGACCAAAAACTCAACTCAGAATTGATTTTAGCAATATAAGAGGATTAAGTACCAACATGAATTCAGTTCACCAACATCTTGAAGAACAAAGACCTGACATCCTTGTTCTCACTGAAACTAAAATCAGTTCTGCAACACCTATTGTGAACTATCTTTATCCCGGCTATGACCTACACCACCGATTTCGACATAATTTTGGGATCTGTGTGTACATTAAAAATGACCTTTCATGTCATCGAGAGGAGAAGCTAGAACCAGCGAACCTCGATATCATATGGCTGAAATTCACCTCAAAGTCATCGACCAAGTTCATTTGCTGCCTCTACCGACCGCCAAGTAACACCGAGTATCAAAACTTTTTTGCGACATTATCCGAAAACTGTGATAGTATACAGTCTAACTATCCACATGCGGAAATTGTTTTTTTAGGCGATTTCAACGTCCACAATATACCCTGGCTAAAACACCACAACAAAACAGATAATGAAGGCAGGGAAGCAGAAGCTTTTGCCATAAGTTGTGGTCTAACGCAGCTTGTCGATGAACCTACCCGTATCTCAGAAAGGGGTGAATTTGCAGCGCTTTTAGACTTGTTCCTAACTACAAATTTTGACTTGTACACAATTCAAGTAGATCCCCCACTTGGTTCATCCGATCATAAACTTATAAGAACAAAGTGCGAAATGTTCATACCGCCAAGCCAACAATCACTTCCTCGTAAAATGTGGCACTATAAATCGGCAAAATGGAATGACCTTAAACAGTTTTACCTGGATTTTCCATGGCAAGAGGTTTGCTTTAAAACAGCTGATCCCACTATTTGCTGTAACGAAATAACAAAAGTAATCTTATCTGGAATGGATGCATATATCCCACATACAATAAAACGCAGAGCTAATGCAAAACCTTGGTTCAACAGCCAGTGTCAAGCGGCTGTACAGAAAAAACACAGAGCATATAACCTTTGGAAACGACAACAAACCGCTCAAAACCACACAGAATTTATAGAAGCCCGAAATAGTTGCAAAATTACTATTGACACCGCCAAAGAAACATACAATCAAAGAATAAAAAACAGGTTGCTGAATTGTCCAAGTAGTTCTAGGTCCTTTTGGTCTCTTGCAAAAGCCGTTGGATCAAACTTCACCAAGTCATCCATACCACCACTTACAGATAAAAATACTCACTTAGCCACAACATCAGAGGAAAAAGCCAATATGCTGGCCAAAATCTTTTCCTCCAACTCAAACCTAACAGTGCCAAATGGAAAAACTCCACCGTTCATTGAAAGGGTTTCCCACAGTATGCCAGAGGTACCCTTTTGTCACAGAGAAATACGAAAATCCCTTAAAAAGTTGGATACAAACAAAGCAATGGGTCCAGATGGCATTCCCGCGATAGTACTCAAAAATTGTGCTAGCGAACTCACCCCAACTTTCGCAAAATTATTCAATTTATCTTAGGCAAGGAGTATATCCATCATCATGGAAGTCTGCCGCAGTACAACCCATTCCAAAGAAAGGAAAAAAGACAGATCCATTAAACTATAGACCAATTGCTTTACTTCCAGTGATATCAAAAGTAATGGAAAGAGTTGTGAACAATCACCTAACCAAGTACTTGGAAAAGTACAAAATTATCAACGACAAGCAATACGGATTTCGAAAATATAAGTCAACTGGCGATTTACTTACATACGTCACTCACTTATGGCAAAAAGCGACTGAGTTGCGAGGTGAAACAAGAACAATTGCCTTAGATATATCTAAAGCATTCGATAAAGTCTGGCATGAAAATCTGCTCAACAACCTCAAAGCAACGGGATTGTCGCCGAGACTTTGCACTTGGTTTGAAAGTTACCTTAAGGATAGATCCATTTATGTTGCACTGGATGGCCGGAACTCCAACTCTTACCAAATAAATGCTGGTGTGCCACAGGAAGCAATCCTTTCGCCAACACTTTTTCTGATTTACATAAATGACCTCATAGATAAAACAGTAAATCCACTTTATTGCTTTGCAGATGATGGCAATGTAGTCTCCTCAGTCATACCACCCACATGTCTCTCCGCACGTGAATTCCATTACCTTAGACTAACTGAAATATCACAGATAAATAACGACTTGGAGATAATAGAGGACTGGGGCAACAAAAACCTTGTACAGTTCAACGCGCAGAAAACCCAAGCAGCCCTGTTTTCAAAAAAGACCAGCACTGGTGAGCCAAACATCATGCTATCTGGAAGTGCTGTCGCATTGCAGAGCCAGTTGAACATCTTAGGAGTCACTGCAGAGACCAACATGTCTTGGCACAGTCACGTGGCAGATATAGCTAAAAGGGCGTCCCAAAAGCTTGGGGTGCTATTTCGTACAAGACATCTGTATACACCAAGCCAACTGCTGACACTCTACAAAGCCCAGATTCGACCAACTATGGAGTACTGCTCTCATATATGGAGTGCGGCACCCAAACATACCTTAATGCTTTTGAACACCGTGCAAAAACGAGCTATCAAGCTGATCAATGACCCCGCACTTACCCGTAGCTTGGATAGTCTCGAACATCGAAGAACTGTGGGCGATCTATCTCTCCTCTACAGGTATTATCACGGAAAATGCTCTGAAGAGTTGGCACGTATGATCCCCCCGGGAGTAGCACCTACTAGGCGAACACGTCAAACAGACGGTAACCATCAATTTATTGTCAAAATAGAGGCACCAAGAACCTCATTATATCAGAATTCATATCTCTGGAGAACAGCATCGCTGTGGAATAAACTCCCTGCGACAGTTTTCCCTGCAGGTTACAACCTGAACCGTTTCAAAACCAACACACACCAACATTTCCGCGCACTTGCCGCTTCTCGAGCGTGATAGGAATCTCCTTGCGAGTGCGCATACCCGTAAAAAAAAAAAAAAAAAAAAAAAACCGCGTTCAATTGAGCAAACATATAGCACCCCCGCTAAAAAATAGTCACAACTCAAAAAAACATTGTTTTGAGAAAATCGCTGTTAAAGAATTTAGTTCATTAGAGAGATTAATTTTTCACTTACATGACAAATTACGAGTTAACATGTTATTTTATATCAACAGGAACCTATTAACTCAATGTAATTGGTGCAGTACGTTTCTCAGAAAAAATGATTTTTGTCGTTTTTAGTTAAAAAAAAAAGACAAAAACCCGATATTGTGACACTTCTTTAGAACAAGGCATCATGACGTTGTAAATCAGGATGTCACGCAGGATGGTAAATAATATAAAAAAGGAAAACAAATAAAGAAGAAACTTTGTATTTTTTTTACAACGAGTTATAAAATGCTGAATAACCACTGGGAATGTGATTATTCTCTAATACATTTTTTAAGTACACTGAACAATTCGAAAAAACAGTCACAACACAAAAAAGAACAGTATTTTAGTTGTTATATGGGTCAGATTTAACCAATGGTTCACACGAAAACCTTCACAACTCGAAACGTGACTTTTTTCAGGATGAAACTCCACGTTCACGCTGTAATAAAGTCAAAAGTGACACTGTAAAGGAACGCATCCTCAGCTAAACTGGACAAAATAAAAGAGTCACATCGCCATTTCGCGGTGAATTGTCGAAACATAAATTTGACGCTTTTATGGAAGAAAGTACAAGTTATTTCGATGATGGCAGCAGGTTTATCTCAATAAGGGCGATTTTTGAGTTGTGACTCTTTTTCAGCGGGTGTGCGATATCCTAACCGGTGTGTCGACCACCAGCATTTTGCAAAAAAAATGTCCCCACAAAAAAAGTTGTTCTTCGAAAAAAAATACTCTTTCAAAAAACTAATTTACAAAAAAAAACTAAAAATATTTTTTTACAAAAATTATTTTTAAAAATAATACTTTCTTAAAAAGCAGTTTTTTCAAAAACTAATTTATAAAAAAAAAACTAAAAAATTTGTTTTAATAATAATTTTTCAAAAAGCAGTTTTTAAAAAAATATATTTAGATCAAAAAAAGATTTAATAGTGGAGTTTATCAAGGAAAAGCCTGTAATGGAGGCCAAAAAATATACTTCAACATTTACAAAACAAACAGGGAAAAAACTTTAAAAGAACAAAACCCACACATAACCAAAACAACATTTTCTAGGTTATCTCAGAGTTTTTGACAAAAGTCAGCACGTCGGCACCTATCGAGATCTCCCCGGTGAAAAGTCGCCAAAATGTCACACGTTTTTCTGGTGAGAATTTCAAGAATACGATTGGGGGAGAAACGCCCACTTTCGCTCGAATTTCGAGGAGTACTCGCTCGGGGAGATTTCAAGAATAACGACACAGGGGTGTGCCAAATGGTGAGGAAACGAGGGAGCCATCTCATGCAACCACCATCAAAAGGCAACCAAATTTAAACATTTTCAAGATTTTGCCGGTCTCTAAAAAATTATATAACCTGCAATTAAAAAGTTAGGGTAAATTATGTTGTGCAAAAAAAACTGAGGTATGAGAAACTAATAGATTAGTTTGCAAAAAAAAGTTCGAGGGTCTGAAATCTTCATTTAAATTTATAAAAGATCGGGTTGATTGAGACGTGTTTTTGTGAGCGGATAGTTCCTATGTTATGTTATGAGCATACCTAAGTTTGTATATTTGAATATAATTATGTACCCATGTATTTATCTAAACCGTAGTTCTGTTGGAATGTTTGTAAGTTTGCAAATAAAATTTCATTGTAATATTTATTAGTCTAAGACCACAGATAATTTAGGGCCGCAATTAGGAGGAGGGGCTTAGGACCCTTGAGCTCAAAATTGGCCTCCCCAAACGAAATGAGCATAATTTATCAGGGACGAACTGACAATACAGTCAGTCAAAATTTTTTTATTTGATACCATTGCCAAGTGTTTACTGCGGCTCCTCTTTTTCTTAAAACTGTTTTACTTTTTGATTTTTTTAAGTTTGAGTAAAAAATTTTGTTAAATGACCTCAAGCAAAGTAATATTTCAAGTTTGAGACAAATCGGTTGGTAAATAAGAAAATCCGTCATTTTGGATCCGCCATTTTGATTTTTTTAAGTTGAGTAAAACATTTTGTTAAATGACCTCAAGCAATGTAATATTTCAAGTTTGAGACAAATCGGTTAGTAAATAATAAAATCTGCCATTTTGGATCCGCCATTTTGATTTTTTTAAGTTTGAGTAAAAAATTTTCTTAAATGACCTCAAGCAATGTAATATTTCAAGTTTGAGACAAATCGGTTAGTAAATAAGAAAATCCGCCATTTTGGATCCGCCATTGTTGTAATAAAAAACGTAAATTGTAGTATTACCAGGTTACCAAACACTACAACTACCAAGATTCAACAGTCGACTTAATGGATTTAACTTTACTTAACACAAACAAATTTCAAATAAATTAGTAAAAAAAATTTTTTAAGTCACAAACTTTTATAAAATGCACTAAAAATTAAAAAATAATTTTTTAACATTCTAATATTATCATAATAATAATATAATAATATTCTAGATGATAATGAAATCGCTGATCGTGAGTTGTTTGGAAACTCATTTTTCTATTGGGGGAAGGAGAGGGTGGGGGTAGAGGTAGAAATATATTTTTTGTTTGGGCTGTATTGCCATCGGACCTTTATGCATACCAAATTTTATAAAAGTAATTTGAAGTGAAGTGTGTCAAAAACGCATTTTTTATGAAAGGGGGTGGGGGGTAGGGGTGGGAGGACATTTTTTCATTATTGTTGTATTGTTATCGGACCACTATATGTATACCAAATTTGATCCAAATCGGATAATGGGAAGTGTGTCAAAAATGCATTTTTCTACAGATGAGGGTGGGGGTAGGAGTGGTAGGATTTTTTTTTCAATGTTGTATTGTCATCGGACCACTATATGTATACCAAATTTTATCCAAATCGGATAATGGGAAGGATGTCAAAAACGCATTTTCTATGGAAGGGGTTGGGGTAGGGGTGGGAGGATATTTTTTTTCAATGTTGTATTGTCATCGGACCACTATATGTATACCAAATTTCATCCAAATCGGATAATGGGAAGTGTGTCAAAAACTCATTTTTCTACGAAAGGGGGTGGGGGTAGAGGTGGGAGGATATTTTTTTCTTAATATAGTATTGTCATCGGATCACTATATGTATACCAAATTTCATCCAAATCGGATAACGGGATGTGTGTCAAAAACAAATTTTTCTATGGAAGGGGGTGGGGGTAGCGGTGGGAGAATATTTTTTTCTTAATGTTGTATTGTCATGGGACCACTACGTGTGTACCAAATTTCATCCAAATCGGATCATGGGAAGTGTGTCAAAAACGCTTCACAAGATTTGTTAGAAAGAACATCTAAAGGTAAATAAAAGCTTGTAAAAAATTGCGTAAAGGATTTTTTAAAGATGTTTTTATATAAATAATATATTTTATTTTTCATCTACACATTTTATCCGGCGAGTTGGCCGGCGACCAGTTGGCGGCGCCGAGTTGGCCCGGCGCCCAGTTGGCCCGGCGCCCAGATGGCCCGGCGCCGAGTTGGCGGCGCCCAGTTGGCGGCGCCGAGTTGGCGGAGCCCAGTTGTCCTAGACCGGAAGCATTTTGCTCTATAACCATTCAGTCAGGTTTTATAATTATTCAGTTTTTGAGTTTTGAAGATTTTTCGAAAAATATGCAAAATTTTTAGTCCTAAATAGTGGATCGACCAAAATTTTAATAAGAAAACTAGAAAACGTTTTGACCTACAAATGTTTGGTTTAAATCTATTGGCTAGTACTCACATAAACCTATGGAGTATGTAATAGCAAATTAAGGTCGTGATATTTATCACAGCAGAAACAAGTATAAATTTACTAGTTATTATATATAACACAGTTAGTATTATTATATTATATCATTGAAATCAGAAAGAAAAGAGGAGTCTAGGAAAGTAGACAATAAAATACTTTTTATACGACTGTCTTGTAAAAGGGGGTTTTGCGCACGGAGAACACGATCTGAAAATGGCATTTTGCGCACGCTGTCACAAAACGTTTTGCACACGCTTATGTCATTTTTGCGCACGCCTATGTCATTTCTGCATACGGGTCTCCCGTCATTGTGATTTTTGTTGTTGTCACCCATCAATATAAGTTGGGTTAGTTCTGTAGCAACCGTCACTGCTCGTATGTTTTGTTGATTAGATACGTCAAAAAATTGTTGAATTTTTAAAGTTTTGTTGTAAAAATGTCGGAAATAAAAACAAGTTAAATTAAAATTTGATTTTTCTTTCTTTATTAGCAGTCGTATAAAAAATATTGTAAAAAACTCATTTGAAAACCTCTTTGCACACTCCCTCGACTTGTAGACCTCGCCTTCCGCTCGGTCTACCAAACTGTCTCGATCGTGTGCCAAGAGTCGTTTTCAAACCTTGTTGTTTAAATAACTATTGTTTGCAATGTTTTATTTAAAATAAAAAGCCACCCGTCAAAGTTTAGCATTTCGTGTGGCGTATATAGAAAAAAGTTTCGGGGTGAGCCCGAGAACAGTTTTGGGGGGGATGGGTCAGACTTCTTGATGCCGTATTTTATGTTTGTATATGTTCATTAAATATGTAAAAAATATCTAAAAAAAATGTTAGCATCGGGGGGCGGGGCGTATCCGCCAGGCCCCCAATTATATATGCCACTGTTTCGTACCCTCAATGAAACTCTCATAAAACCTTTTACGCTACCCACAAGGCATAACAATAATATATAATTCAACATTTAATTTTGTTTTCCTACGACCATTAGCCTCAGAAAACGTTAAATTTCATTCGGGTGCAGACATTTTTCCACACGTGTGGAAAAGTGTATGATGACGTTAACTGTCACCAAACATGTGCAGAAAAGCAGTTTCATTTGATTTGTGCAAAATGTAAGACCAGTTTTTACAGAAATTAGTATAGTTCAACAGTGTTCGTAGGAAAAATAGGGTACACAATTTAATAGAAAGTAACTTTCATAGCGTTTTGTTTCACTCGGCTAGTGCTTCGTTGACAACATTCAAGCTTGTGTGAAATTTGTCACTTTCTTCTCTTGTTATGTAATATATATTAAAATAGTAATTGTAATAATTAGGACTTTGACTTACTTCAACTACGTATCGTATAAAATGATAGAATGCATCTAATTTTATTTTTAAAATATTATTCCTGACCGTTAAAATTGTAAATTATTATAAATCCTGGGAATCGGTCAACAAAAGTCTCTCTTTTTTTGTTTGTGACGTTTCAGTTTATTTAACCATCATCAGATATATTCTAAAGTGGAAAGTTCTACATTTAAACTTTATATATCTAATTTTTTAGACAAAACAATAATTTACGATAAAAAATAACATTACAAGTACATAGTTAACTATAATGACAACTATGTAATTGTAATGTTATTTTTTTATAATAAACTATTGTTTTGTCTAAACAAGCATATGTACCGGGTGGGCAAAAAAAACCGGACAATTTTTTTTTCATTATAACTTTTGAACTATCCCATTGATTTTAATGGGACAAACTGCGCTTGACAGAGAATTAATCATAGTTTTGACTAAATATATTTTTTTGTCCGCCGTCTAAAAATCCAAGATGGCGAACGAAATTAAATTGTACCCTTTAAAGATGCTCATTTATTCTTGTGTTGCGAAAATGTTTTAATTATTTACTTAAATCGGTAAAAAAGCTGCATTCCTGCCACGCACAAAAAGGTACGAATCAGCAAAATCGGTTCGATGGTTCCAAAAAAATATATATTTGTTTCAACCATTGTTTTGAACATTATACGTTTGCCTTGCCAATCATGGCTGCACTTATTTCCTTATAAAGTCATTACTACTGAACCGATTTTGATAAAATAAAAAACATCCTGGTGGGAATTGATTGCTTTTTAAAGATCATGGTCAAAATTTATCGCCATCTTAAAATTTAGGATGGCGGACAGAATAATACGTGATTCTTAAAAATGGCGTGCTTATTCTTATTTTCTAAAAATGTTTTAGTTTTTTCTAATCTATAGAAAAGCACTACTTTTATTCCGCATAACAAGTTACAATGTAATAAAATCGGTTAATTCTCACAAAATCTAATTTTGTTTTATCCATTGTTTTACAAATTATACGATTGCATTGCCAATCCTGTCTGCATTCAGTTCTGCATAAATTCATTATTACTCAGCCGATTTTAGTACAATAAAAAACATCATGGCGCAAACGGATTGATTTTTAAAGTTTGCATCATGTCGTTTTTTATTTCACTAAAATCGGTTCAGTAATAATGAATTTATAAAGAAATTACAATGCAATCGTATAATTTGTAAAACAATGGTTAAAATAAAATCCGATTTTGTAAGAACCACTATACCGATTTTATTAATTTGTACATCCATATGCGGGAGTAGAGTAGTGTTTTTTTTAATAAAAAGATACTAAAAAATCTTCGCAAAATAAGAATAAATACACCATTTTGAAGAATCAGGTATGATTCTGCCCGACATCTTAAATTCCAAGATGGCGGAAAATTTCGCTAACAATCTTTAAAGAGCAGTTAATTTTCACCATGATTTTTTTTTTCACTTAGATCGGTTTAGCAGTAACGAATGTATAAGGAAATTAATGCAGACAAGATTGGCAAGGCAATCGTACAATATGCAAAACAATGGTTAGAAACACTAAACCGATTTGCTTATTGATACCTTTTTGTGCGTGGCAAGAATGCAGCTTCTTCACTAGTTTAAAAAAATAATTAAAACATGTTCGCAACACAAGAATAAACGAGCATCTTTGAAGGGTACATTTTAATTTCGTCCGCCATCTTGGATTTTCAGATGGCGAAAAAAAAATATATTTAGTCAAAACTCTGATTAATTTTATAACAAGTGCAGTTTGTCCCATTAAAATCAATGGTATAGTTCAAAAGTTATAATGAAAAAAATATTGTCCGGTTTTTTTGGCCCACCCGTTATATTTAAATTAAAAGTGTATAACTTTCCATCTTACAATTTGTCTGATGATGGTTGACTAAATTGAAACGTCACAAACAAAAGAGATTTTGATTGACCGATCCCCAAGATCTAAAATAATTTTTCTAATCTTATTGTGAAAAGAAAAAATCTTGTGTCCCTGTTGATTTGAGTGTGCAAGACAACCTCGTAAATTTTAACTAAATTGCTCAACTAGAAGAGCATGGCCTGCTTCAAGTAAAAATTAGGCTATGCCAGTCCTAAACTTATAAATAAAATTAGGTCATAAACTAAAGGAAATTTAAGAGCATTTACAGATCTAATTTCAATATTTAGAGGGCTGATGTCCAATTCTATGTTCCCTGGGGCTCATTGAGAGCTATTGCATAGATGGCATTTATGCCATAGACATAAGAGGGGAACAGATAAATTTTAGTACGCAGTGGAATTTCATAAAAGGGGGTCTGCCAGTTGCTCGTCGGTGCGCCCATTTTGATGTTGATTCTCCATGATTATCTAATCTAAAAATATATTTGCTGTTTTGCATATTAGATAATTTCAAAGAGATTTTAATGATATAAAGTATTAGAAAAATAACCTCACTACATTTGTATTTTTACATCTAAAATAAAGAAGTTTTCCACAATTTCCAAGTGACGAGATTTGTTTATTTTTATTCAAGCACATCAAAACTGGTCCATAATTATATTGCACATATGTAAATCTGGTAAGCATCCACCACGCAACGCTACATAGAGTGAGTTTATTTTAAACTGACGTAGTATTTTATTTTTTCTGGTGGTAAAATTCTTAATAGGCACTTAAGCGCAGTAATTTCCTAAACACGAGTGTGATCGTTTAGTGCCAAAGGTGAACAGGGGACTTGGGATCTAAAGAAATGGGTGTAGGTAAGCTATTCACTTTCGATAAAAATAAAGATCACACTCGATTTTGTTTGTATTTTAAGTTTTCTCTAATGTTAAATAAAGCGGGCTAAAAAACGGCAATACAATTTAAAAAATTATATATTTTATTGACATTTACCAAAAAATAGTTTTAGTTTTCAAAAAATAATAAAAGTTAAAATATTCAATATTATTAATTCATTCGTTAACCCACTTATGGCCGCTGAAGCGTATACACAACACAGCAGAAATTTACTTTTTAAAAATGAGAGACTTTTTGGCTTAAAATATGGGCGATACCATTGACCCAATGTTAAACATAAAATAGAGTTATTTTTTTTTGACGCCACATATGTGTTACTGAAAAGTGTTGATATGACTGAAAAATCTTAAGTTTTATTTCTACCCTTGGCCGTAAATAGATTAATTAATCTTTATTATTCAGGAGATATCCTACCTAACTTTTGTTTACAGAATTCAGCTGGGCAGTCAGTTGCGACGTCAAAAAATAAAACGTTGGAAAAAATGCAATGAAACTTCTTTTTCTTAGGACCATACATAGACATTCACCACGCATCGGTCGATATAGTAGGTTTACTTTAAACTGACACATTATTTTATATTTTTAAGTGGTAAACTTTTTAATGAGCACCTACTAGAAATAGGGTAAAAACAAAGATATTCTTAAAGATGTTAAAAACAACAATAAAAAAATATCCACGTTAGCGAAGGGAGGAAGGGTAATCTATTTTCCTTTCATATCTCTGTCTACTTCTATGGTTCATACATTACATTATATATTTTAAACTATTCTGGGGACCACAGTTTCAAGCCAACGGAGCGTGAACTTTTATCAACTAGACCATGTCAGTCCTGTCAAAAGGTGAAATTGTCGGTTTTAGGTCCTTTATAAATTATAATTTTAAAGTTAATAGCTGGGGTGCAACAGTAACTAGATTCCCTAATTATACTATCAATTTAACTTATCTCTGGCTTCTGTATGATATGAACAAAAATTGTGAATAAAAAAAGTCTTAAAATAAGAAAAAAAACAAAAATGAATTAATGCCAGAGATGTAAGAACTGTTGAATAATATTTTGGATTGATTCCTATGTTACGTTCAGAAATATAGTGGAATCTCCCCTAATTTTTCCCGTGCACTGACTCAGCTTACACTCGACTCAGTCTCGAACACTCTCATATAATCTGTTCTAAGGCGAACGCGCACGATCACTTCGGATAACGCATCGCTAGAAAATTCTCAATAGGAAATTAACAGATTTCGTTAGACAGACAAAGATAGAAACTATTTTAGGAATTAATCCCCTTTGATCACCCTTAGGTACGGTCAGGAGTTGCACAGTTAATAGTTTATCTCATAGTAGCAGCTTTAATTTTGGATACAGGGTGATCATTTTTACTTTTGATGCAAAGCACACACATTATAAAATTATGATATATTTACACGTGAAAACTAAAATGTTATATGTTATACTTAGTTTATCGTAAACCTTTTGATTATAGCAAAAACAAAAACGCGACCTTTAAGTCGGTATTTTAACCCTCACATACATACCTTTATGCTTTTCTTGTGTACTTTCGACACATGAATAAATAATATTATTATTTGTTCTTAAGCTATTGACCCTTTGTAGGGAAACTATTTTTGATAAATTATTATCGGAGTTTTCCTGTAACTATTAATAAAAAAATTAAACCGGTAAAATTAGATGGTCCTTAACTTACTAGACAGCTTATTAAAAATCCTTAATTTAACACTTGGCTGTGTTTATTGGCTTAATTAGTAGGTAAAACTTTTTTTTTAAATAAATCAAGTTGAATCTACTCCGGCACTTTCTTCGCTCAAACAAATTTAACCCTTAAGTAGTCGCTACGGCGTTATAAGTACGCCACTCCATCCAAATCCAATTGAAATTAAAGATAATTTTGACCATTTATCTGTATTATAAATATATATTGTTTTGTTAAGTGAAAATAAATAAAGAAAATCTAACATATTCATATTTTTCTTAGTGACGTACAAAATAGCCCAACCGACCACCTGCGTAAAAAAAACTCATAGCGACTACTTAAGGGTTAAACATTTCTAGACTTATTCAGAAAGTTTTTTGACTTTCCCTAAATATTACCATAATTTTCCCGATAAATTTCAGAGTATTTCTTAACATTTTAAAAGTTATCTGAATATTGTCTCTAAACATTTTCATTTCAGACTTTTTCATGTGATGAGTTATCGTGAATATTTTTAGAGTTTGCAAAATTACTCTTCGACTTTTCCTGAATATTTCTAGATGTTTTCAAACAAATTTCTTAATATTTTAATTTTCTTACAGAACACTTCCAGAATTCTCTTGAATATTTACAGGCATTTTCAAAATATTTCCCGAGTATTCTAGAACAGTTTCAGACCTTTCCTATACATTTCCCGAGTTTTGAAAATATTTCCCGAGTTTTCCAGGACATTTAGTGAACATTTTTAGTATTTTGTGGGACATTTTAAAATTTCTCCATACGCAGTAAAAAATTTTGTCTACAATAAATACACGTTCTTTTCTTGAATGAATTGTTTTAACTTAAAACAATTTGTTTTGAACTAAAATATTTCTTATCGATCAGTTCAACGCAGCGTTTAATCTTAAAATGATACTTTATTTTTCTTCTTTGATTGTTTTGTTTCAGGATACTACATTTTGGAACAAAGCAAATTGTCTTCATATAAGTAATATTTTGCTTCCAGAGAAAACAGTGCCTCAGAATTACTCAGTTCCAATTTATATAAAACAATTTCTGTTTCACATTAAAATAAAGAGGCAAGACGTTTTTGGTGCAATATCAAGAAGACATTCTCTTGGTGAATAGGAAAGCACAAATTATTTTACTTAAAGCAATTTGTTTTGATATAAGACAATTTTTTTTACTGTGTACTCAAACTGAAAATATTTCCCGAGATTTTCCAAACATTTGCGAGCTTTTTCAAAGACTATCCTAGTTTTACAAATATTTCCCTATTGTTGTTTTTAATATCTCCAGAATTTTCAGCACATTTCCTGAATTTTTACGGACATTTCCCGAGATTTTCCAAAAATTTCGAGTTATCCGAATATTTCCGGTACTTTGCCAAACATTTCGTGAGTTTTCTGTACACTTTCCAAGTTTTCCGAACATTTCCTTAGTAGTAGTAGTAGTAGTAGTAGTAGTGGGGGGGTTGACCCGCAGGTCTGACAAGTAGGCCAGAGTAGGCCCTTTTTGCCATGCCTGTCTGTCCCTTAACCCACTCTCTGCACTTCCCTTTGATGGTCGGGTAACTCATTGGGCCTTCCTGTTCTCATTACAAAGTCCAGTAAGTCTGCCCATTTGAGCATGTGCAGTTCTTCCTCGCTCAGAGTTGGCGCTCCGAGTGCCTATTGTCTCATCCTTGCGTAGGCGAGGTGTCTTGATTTCTCTTCTTCCTGTCCACAGGCTGGGCAGGTAGGGTCATTCTCGACTCCTATACGTGTCATGTGCTTCCTCAACCGGTTATGTCCGGTTAGAGTACCTATCAGCAGTCGGAGGTCTTTTCGTGTCCATCCCAGCGAACATTTCCTTAGTTTTTCCGAAGATTTTCCGAGTTTTCGTAACATTTCCTTAGTTTTTCCGAACATTTTTCCAGTTTTGCCAATCATTTCTTGAGTTTTTCGAACATATTCCGAGTTTTCCGAACATATTCCGAGTTTTCCGAACATCTTCCGAGTTTTACGAACATTTCCCTAGTTTTTCTAAACATTTTCCTAGTTTTTCCGAATATTTTCCGTGTTTCCCGCAAATTTCCCGAGATTTTTCGATTATTTTCTGATTCTTTCCGTACATTTCCCAAGTTTTTTTGAAGATTTTCTGAGTTTTCGGAACAAGTCTTTCCGAATATTTCTCGAGTTTTCCAAACATTTCTCAAGATTTTCCGAACATTTTCCCAGATTTTCCGAAGAGTTTCCGAGTTCTTCCGAACAATTCCCGAGTTTTTTGAACATATGAGTTTTTCCGAACAAAAGCCATCAATGTTCTGTGAAGTGTGCAGAAAAAAGATGAAGAAGTACACAGTACACAGACCAAATTCTATATATACCGGGCGGTTTTTTACTAGTTTTTGAAACGTTTTTTATTAATTTTGCCTATAGAACACAAAACAGGCTTTTGACTGATAAATAAAAGATAACAAAAATAACGCAAATAAAAATTAAGTCTGCAAAAGGTAAAAATTGGACTTCTGAATATCACCTGACATATGTTGTTTAAAGTCACATTAATAAAGGATAAAGTTAACTAATGGAGTGCCGGCAAAATGCTTTCACCTTGTTTTAACCTTGCGAAAACTGGGCGATTGATCCTGATGCAAAGTCCCAGTATAAACGAACAAAAAAAAACTAAGAATTCATCGGTCCTTGATATGACAGAACAAATCTGACTACTGTTTTGGAGTCTGGAAATTATCACTAGGGTAAGTCCACATCAAATCAACCAATTTAAAAGCATTTTTGAACCTTGAGTTTTTTGATGATGGTGAGTTTTGTGTAGTTATTCCCCGCCTAATAAAAAGTAAAAATACAAATTTTAAAATTTTTTGATTGCATATTTTTTGTTATGCGTTTCCAAAAATAAAAATATTGACCCATTTTTAGCCTGCATCAGTTTCTTTAAATTTCTATAACTTTTAAACCGTTTAAGATAATTAGCTGAAAGTCGCTACCTGTAGAGAACGATTAACAAGCCAAACTTTGGTGTGTTGATAGCCCCATTTCCTAAAAAAAAAAGAACAAAACTATATTTTTGATGAAATCTCAAAAACGAATTTTTTGTTTTTCTTAATTTTTATGAATTTTTTTCTTAAACTTTTTGTTTACATGTGTGCTAAATTTTACCTTGGGATGATAATTGGATCATAGTTAAAAAAAATTATTTATATCTTGATGCATATATTTTTTGATATTTTTAATACTATAAAAATTAATATCTGCATATTTTGTTATGAGGCATCTTATTTATGTAGCATATATATCATAAAAACGTGGACACCATAGGCATCTGGTTTCGCTACGTTGACAATTAAATAAAGAAACAATTAATTAAAAAACGTACTTACATAATAACGGGCTCACAAGAATAATTGAGAACCTGTAAATAAATGCCCCCTTTTCGCCCTTTCTCGCTGCAATCTTTGACATTGATGAAAATAGTTACATTATTTATCTCTTAAACAGTGCTTGCGCGTGAAGTAAAACTTTAGGGGTGCACACCAAAAAATTATTGCAGCCACACCCAACAGATAACGCCAAGTTGTCTCAGTGCACTAATTTAAGCTGCACCTTTCACAGCCAACGGCAACCAGCCTAACCAATTACGAGAGTGCTGGCATTATCCATTGCCGCAATTGATTCACAAGAGCATGAACCGAAGTAAGGCCCAGATTCTGTGTACTGTGATATTCTATAGTTCGTAATTAGAATGCGACATAACATCAACGGTGAACAGAATTTGGATCCAGTTAAGCGCGGTGCCGGCGGTAGCCGACCTACGCATTCTCGTTTCAACTCAAATACAAACACATACATACATACATTACATTAATTCTTAGTTAGTATTCAAGTCTTTGGTGAATTCCATTTAGGGTTTATTAATTAAAGAATGGTCAGATTTTAATATTTTTTTAAGTAAAATTTGGGAGTGTACGTGCACATGTGCACTTATAGAGGAACCGCCGCTGCTCTTAAAATAGTGGCAAAATCGGCCGTAAGGTAATTATATATCAAAGCTGGCGTATTATTTTGACTGTTGATTTTTTGTAAAAAACAAAAGTTGCGTAAACATGGCGTTTCGTAGCGTGTTTTCTCAGTCTGGCTTTGCAACGTATCTGTTCTGAAAATTAATTTGACTTTACGTAGTTACCGAAATCGAAATGGTAGATTGAAAATCGAAAAAAAATTGGTTGGTATTTTCCACTTAATGCAACCCCCATGATGACCAAAATCATCCCACGATAATGAGAAATTCCAGAAATGTAACAGAGTGAATGTGTAATCTTAACTTAGGCGTCGAAATAAGTAAGTGAAAATGACTAAAAACTTTTGAAATAGTATAATTCCAGTCACGGCTAATTTATAGGTAAAATAATAAAGTAAGGGAATTTTTGTCAAATAGTTATATTTAAGGTAAAATAAAAGAATTTTGAACAACATTAATTCACAAAAATAAATTTTTAAATAGGAACCCACTGTCATCCCATGATAAAACTTGGCCTACATGTAAATAAATAGTCTAGAAAACAAATATAAAAAAAATTTACAAAATAAAAAATCCGTTTTTAAACTGCAACAAAAATAAATTTTGCGGTGAGACCCCTGCATTTTTTTTAGAAGAATGATGCCACTAGGCATACCATAATTAAGCTTGTAGACCTATAAGATCACACAGTAACTTTTACCTCGATATGCCCAAGACTTTATGAATAACAAGGGTTTAAAGAAATCAAGTCAGTGCTAAAAAAGACGATATTAAGCATTAAAAAAAATTAATAACTCAAAAACTAGACTGCTAAAAAATCTAAAATTTTGTATTTTTACTTCTTTCTACTTGGTAAAGAATTTGACAAAAAATTATGAAAATCAAGTCTATCTATATGGACTACCCACTAGTAATACCACTAGAGGTTAAACTATTTCAGGAACTTTTTTCGAGCTAATGAATTTTTGAAAATATTCATTAGCAAGAAAAATTTTACGGATTTAATTTAACCTCGCGTGGTATTCGGTACGAAAATTCCATATCAAATTGAATAGATTTAAAATGTATTTTTTGACTCACATCAATGCCAATTTTTTCTTCGACAAGACACCAGCAAAACATAGCCAGTTTTGATTAACTTAATTATTTAGTTACTATGGTAACTAATGTTCTGTCATTCTACCTACCTAAATTAAAGGGTGTGTCTAAAATATTGACCGGGCACTCAATTAAGGACCACGTACTTCTAGTAATGTGATTGTAATGAAATTAGGCATACAAGTTCGTGAAGTTAATACGACCATTCGGTAAAAATTTTAGCCCCCCAAGTCCCCCATAAGGGAGCTAGGGCAAAAAAATCGCATTGACCATAGTTTTTCTGAAGGACCAGGCACTTCTAATAATGGAGTTGTAATGAAATTTGGCATACAAGTTCGTAAAGTTAGTACGACCATTCGGTGAAAATTTTAGCCCTCCACGGCCCCACATAAGGGAGCTAGGGCAAAAAAATCGCATTGACCATACTTTTACTGAAGGACCAGGCACTTCTAATAATGGTGTTGTAATGAAATTTGGCATACAAGTTCGCAAAGTTAGTGCGACCATTCGGTGAAAATTTTAGCCCTCCATGGCCCCCCATAAGAGAGCTATGGCGTGGTCCTTATTTTAGTTGCTCTGATTGAAAACGCACTTCTAATGATGTGGTTGTAATGAAATTTTGCATGCACGTTCATAAGGTGTAAAAACTTTTCAGTGAAAATTTTAGCCACCCACGGCCCCCCATAAGAGAGTTAGGGCGTGGTCCTTATTTTAGTTGCTCTGATTGACAACGCACTTCTAAAAATGTGGTTGTAATGAAATTTAGCATGCACGTTCATAAGGTTAAAAAAACTATTCAGTGAAAATTTCATCCCCCCACCACTCACCATAAGGGAGCTAGGGCGTGGTCTTTATTTTAGTTGCTCTGATTGAAAACGCATTTCTAATAATGTGGTTGTAATGAAATTTAGCATGGACGTTCATAAGGTTAAAGAAACTATTCAGTGAAAGTTTTAGCCCCCCACCACCCACCATGAGGGAGCTAGAGCGTGGTCCTTATTTTAGTTGCTCTGATTGATCGCGCACTTCTAATAATGTGGTTGTAATGAAATTTAACATGCACGTTCATAAGGTTAAAAAAACTATTCAGTGAAAATTTTAGCCCCCCACCACTCACCATAAGGGGGCTAGGGCGTGGTCCTTATTTTAGTTGCTCTGATTGACAACGCACTTCTAATGATGTAGTTGTAGTGAAATTTAGCATGCACGTTCATAAGGTTAAAAAAACTAATCAGTGAAAATTTTAGCCCCCCACCACTCACCATAAGGGAGCTAGGGCGTGGTCCTTATTTTAGTTGCTCTGATTGATAACGCACTTCTAATGATGTGGTTGTAATGAAATTTAGCATGGACGTTCACAGGGTTAAAGAAACTATTCAGTAAAAGTTTTAGCCCCCCACCACCCACTATAAGGGAGCTAGAGCGTGGTCCTTATTTTAGTGTCTCTGATTGACCGAGCACTTCTAATAATGTGGTTGTACAAAAATTTAGCACGCACGTTCATAAGGCTAAGAAAACTATTCAGTGAAAATTTTAGCCATCCACCACCCACTATAAGGGAGCTAGGGCCTGGTCCTTATTTTAGTTGCTCTGATTAACAACGTATTTCTAATAATGTGGTTGTGATGAAATTTAGCATGCACGTTCATAAGGTTAAAAAACTATTCGGTGAAAGTTTTAGCCCCCCACCACCCACAATGAGGGAGCTAGAGCGTGGTCCTTATTTTAGTGTCTCTGATTGACCGAGCACTTCTAATAATGTGATTGTAATGAAATTTAGTATGCACGTTGATAAGGATAAAAAAACTATTCAGTGAAAATTTTAGCCCCCCACCACTCACCATAAGGGAGCTAGGGCGTGGTCCTTATTTTAGTTGCTCTGATTGATCGCGCACTTCTAATAATGTGGTTGTTGGAAATTTAGCATGCACGTTCATAAGGTTAAAAAAACTATTCAGTGAAAATTTTAGCCATCCACCACCCACTATAAGGGAGCTAAAGCGTGGTCCTTATTTTAGTTGCTCTGATTGAAAACGCACTTCTAATAATGTGGTTGTAATGAAATTTACCACGCACGTTCATAAGGTTAAGAAAACTATTCCGTGAAAATTTTAGCCCCCCACCACCCACCATGAGGGAACTAGAGCGTGGTCCTTATTTTAGTGTCTGTGATTGACCGAGCACTTCTAATAATGTGGTTGTAATGAAATTTAGCATGGAAGTTCATAAGGTTAAAAAACTATTCAGTGAAAATTTTAGCCCCACACCACCCACCACCCACGAGCTAGGGCGTGGTCCTTATTTTAGTGTCTCTGATTGACCACGCACTTCTTATAATTTGGTTGTAATGAAATTTAACATACAAGTTCGTGAGGTAAATTGGGTAAAAATTTTAGCTAAATGTTAAATGTTAATAAATGCATTTTAAGCCAGATTCACCTAAAACTGTAGGCAATAATACATTAAGTGCTTAATTTGCTTATAATCTTTAAAAAACTTTAAATAACCAAAAATGTATCTAAAACCGCAAAACAATGCTTTGTTTACCACCCAAGGCTGAAAATAATCACGTGACCCAAAATGATCGATTGAACTGACTACGACTAACCACGACCACCGATATTAAAGGCCCGGAATCGAATTTTTAGGGGCTCCTAATTTAATAATTTTGATAAAATTGTGTGATAGCATCAGACGGGCTCTGCAACGAAATAGCGCCTGTATAAATAACGCTTTTCAAAACAGCGCGTATCAAAATGCCGTATATTCATAATAGCGCCAATATCAGAATGGCGCGTGTACAAAATTGCACATATCAAAATAGCGCATGTATAAAATAGCGCCTCTTAAAATAGCGCGTGTTTTAAATGGCGCGTATCAGGTCTGCTTAGGTATATTTACACCTAAATAGTTTGCCAAACTTAACACAACTCATATAGTTCGACTATATTTTTTGAAAAACACAACTTCCCTGACTTCTTTCCGGGGATCCTAGCGGGTGGCATATTTGTAAACGACGTCCATGATTGCGATTCGGTTGTAGCTCGAACGCTGCCGTAACCGTGTCAATGAAGCCCTATTCTACATTGACACGGTTCGGTTACGTTGGCGATCGATTGACAACGGTTAGGTTTCACATTCTCTAGGATCCCGGGAAAGAGTTCAGGAGAGTATGTTTTAAAAAAATATATGTATGTTAGAAATTTACGAATTCTTTCTTAAGAAAGATTGTGGTTCTGAAATCCAGACTGATTTTTAACGAACATTTTTGCGATCACGGGTGTTAGTTACCCAAGCGATTTACCATATCGTCTGCTATTTACCAGAGATGTTCGGGCGAAAGCCGACTGGCGATCCTGAGTGTTGTATACAAATATGCTAGCGGGTGTGTGTAACCAAACCAAAACATTTTTTTTGATTTTGTTTTATTTAGCCCCCTGTCCTCATTTTGGGAGGTCGAAATTGGTGTGTCCTTAGCTTTGTCAATTGATCGCCAACATATTCTAATCGGTCCAGATACCACCTGACTTTTTTCACCTAAAAAAATGTCTCCAATGTCCCGCTATTTTAAACACCCGTCATTTTTAGACGTGCTATTTTGATACGCTCTGTTTGGAACATGCGCTGTTTTAAACGCGCCCTGTTTTGAATTAGCTTAAATGAACGCGCTATTTTGATACGCGCTATTTCGTAACGGAACCGAGCCTATCAGACTTTTTTATCACCCTATTTGATTGCATCGATTGCCTCTGGTTTGGTGGCTTTCATTTACCATTCTGTACGTCAGAGTTAAACTATGACAACTTCCCATTTCTTTTTTTTATGAGACATTTAAGAAAAGGTTTTTCTGTTTGCACACATGAAGTTGTCATATTATAGGATACGGTAGATATAGCCTAGGACAAAACTAAAATCATAAAACTTCTTTTTGAAAACACAAAGAAAATAAATGGATCCATGACGGATCTGATACCTTCCTAACCCATTAGCACACTCCAAGAAAAGTCCATGCTATATCAACCTTAAAAACAGTTTCTTTTAAATATATCCAACCAAACCAAGTTTTTGGTTATAACACAAATTTTTTAAAAAAATGTGCGATACAATGTTCCGAAAACCGCATATTGAGGCGATGAGCCGTTAAAAAGTTAGCATTTTGTAAATCTTTTAACTGTCAAAAAACTGTTAAAACAGTTACAGTATCGAATACTATTTTACCTAAAAATTTAATGAAAATCGGTTGGGCGGTTTAGGAGCTATCATGTTACGGACAGAGTTACATACATACACACTCAACATACATACATACATAAGCTCCTAAACCGCTAAACCGATTTTCATAAAATTTTCAGGTTAAATAGTCCTCGACACTAACGAGCTGATTAGATTTTCGTCAAAATCCATTAGGCCTAATGACAGGTTTTTGACAATTAAAATTTTTTAAAATGCTAACTTTTTAACAGAGCATCGCATCAATATGCGGTTTTCGGAATATAGTAGACTGCATTCTGTAGTATTTTCATTACAATCACATTATTAGAAGTCCTCGGTCAATCAGAGACACTAAAATAAGGACCACGCTCTAGCTCCCTTATATTGGGTGGTGGGGGGTTAAAACTTTCACTGAATAGTTTCTTTAACCCTATGAACGTCCATGCTATAAATTTCATTACAACCACATTATTAGGAGTGCCTTTTCAATCAGAGCAACTAAAATAAGGACCACGCCCTAGCTCCCTTATGGTGAGCGGTGGAGGGCTAAAATTTTTACTGAATAGTTTTTTTAACGTTATGAACGTGCATGCTAAATTTTACTACAACCACATCATTAGAAGTGCGTTGTCAATCAAAGCAACTAAAATAAGGACCACGTTCTAGCTCCCTTATGGTGAGTGGTGGGGGCTAAAATTTTCACTGAATAGTTTTTTTAACCTTATGAACGTGCATGCTAAATTTCACAACAACCACATCATTAGAAGTGCGGTGTCAATCAAAGCAACTAACATAAGGACCACGTTCTAGCTCCCTTATAGTGGGTGGTGGGGGGCTAAAACTTTCACTGAATAGTTTCTTTAACCCAATGAACGTCCATGCTAAATTTCATTACAGCCACATTATTAGAAGTGCGTTTTCAATCAGAGTAACTAAAATAAGGACCACGCCCTAGCTCCCTTATGGTGGGTGGTGGGGGGCTAAAAATTTCACTGAATAGTGTTTTTAACCTTATCAACGTGCATGCTAAATTATATTACAATCACATTATTAGAAGTCCTCGGTCAATCAGAGACACTAAAATAAGGACCACGCTCTAGCTCCCTCATGGTGGGTGGTGGGGGGCTAAAATTTTCACGGAATAGTTTTCTTAACCTAATGAACGTGCATGCTAAATTTCATTACAACCACATTATTAGAAGTGCTCGGTCAATCAGAGACACTAAAATAAGGACCACGCTCTACCTCCCTTATAGTGGGTGGTGGGGAGCTAAAACTTTCACTGAATAATTTCTTTAACCCTATGAACGTCCATGCTAAATTTCATTACAACTACATTATTAGAAGTGCGTTTTCAATCAGAGCAACTAAAATAAGGACCACGCCCTAGGTCTCTTATGGGGGGCCGTGGGGGGCTAAAATTTTTACCGAATCGTCGCACTAACTTTGCGAACTTGTATGCCAAATTTCATTACCACTCCATTATTAGAAGTGCCTGGTCCTTCAGTAAAAGTATGGTCAATGCGATTTTTTTGCCCTAGCTCCCTTATGGGGGGACTTGAGGGGCTAAAATTTTTACCGAATGGTTGTATTAACTTCACAAACTTGTATGCCAAATTTCATTACAATCACATTACTAGAAGTGCGCGGTCCTTAATTGAGTGACCGGTCAATATTTTAGAACCTTCCTAAATTAAAAACTAAAAACTGATTTATTATTTTTATGAATACAATACAAGAAAAGTTCAATTTTTTTTCTTTATTTCTTTTTCATATACTTACTTTCATGAACAAATTTAGATTCTTCGTAGTATTAGCAACAATTAGATTAATTTCTACTTTTTGCAGTTTCATGGAAATACCAGTTCAGAATGTAAAATATTTTATTCTCTTATTTTATATCAATTTTGGGTTACTACAAGTGGTAGAAAATTATAATTTTATCAATTTTTACATAGGTACTTAGATAAATTTAGTGCGCATTGCAGTTTGGGCAGCAATGGCTTCTCAGCCTTTTAGATGTTAGTTGCTACTTATTGTAGTAAGACAGAAATATCATTTTACTAGAAAGAATAGCATAATTTTTAAGTTTTTAATAGTTTTGAGCAACTAAAAGTGGTAGAAAATAAAAAATGTATTAGTTTTTCATATAGGTACATTAACACGTTCAGATCGTTCGCAGTTTCTTCACCAATGGATTGTTAGCATATATGTTGTTGATTTCTACTCACTGTAGTAAGTAACACAAAAATATATTTTTACGATATAAAATATTATATCTTTCCTTTTATAGTTACTTGTGGCTACATACTACACGTGGTAAAAAATTATAATTTTTACGAATTTTTATAATAATTTTTATACATGTACAGATTTAGTTTGTGTCACAGTTTCGCCAGCAATTTTAGCCATATAATTTGCTGATATCTACTTGTAGTTGTACGGAAATAACATTTTAAGACTCAACAAAGTACATTATTCAATTTTGCATAAGTTTTGTGTTACTACAAATGGTAGAAAATTGCTTTTTTGCGTTTTTATCAATATTCATGCAGCGCAAAAATGGTGAATAAAATCGTGTCCAATACCTACTAGATAGATATTAATTCATTCCATTTAAAGTCCACCTTTTTTGTCTTTAACAAGACAGGAGGTCGAAAGGAGGTGTCCGACGATTTAATTCGCTGTTGGGTACCCACGAGGAAAAAATTTCAACTAAAATTTGTGCGTTGCTATGGTGATATGTCAAAAAAACACATTTTCATAGGTTAAAAAATACTATAAACAACAAGTGAAATTATAGAAAGAAAAATAAGAAAAACGTTTCGGCCGGGGAAAACTTTTTTCTTATTTTTCTTTCTTTAATTTCACTTGTTGTTCATAGTTTTAGGTCCTTGCATTGTTTACAATTTGGTTTTTGATAATTATATTGGCAAATCGCTCATTTTGCGATCAGAAATTTTAACACACCAAAAGGTGATCTCATGCTTTCAGACGTTGATTATTTACGTCTAATTTGAGTTGTCATACCTTTGACAGTGGGAAAGAAGAATTTAGAGAGATCAGTTGGATGACTTGGTCGAGTTAATACCCTGAGGGTGTCTCGTTCTTGTATTGAGACACCGCGGCCTGCATAGATGGAAGGTGTCCGAAAAATTTATGTATGGCTTCGGTAGTTCAGTGGTAGAATGTTTTTTCTATTTTTCTTTCTTTAATTTCACTTGTTGTTTATAGTTTTAGGTCCTTGCTTTATTTGCAATTTGGTATTTGTTAAAAAATACTGTTGTGGATTTTTCCTAGAAATTGCGAATAAACTAAATCAAAAAAAATTGTACGAACCGTTGACGTAAAAAATACGAACCGAATGGTACATAGGCGAGAAGAACGTAAAACAAACAAAATGTAATTTTTAAAATCTTTTTAAGAAAACCCTAGTTCTGAGTTAAATAATAAATTGCCTTGGCACTGATGTAAATCTTATCAAAAAATAACTTAACTTGGTTGGTTAACTTTTGCATTTCTAGGGAAAAATAAATTTTTAAGCAGACATGTTTCGTAACATTTTAGAAAATCGTAGAATGACAATGATAGATATTGCATTCTTAAACATATAATTACATTTTATTTTAGCTCACACGTGCACTATAAGTAGTGTGTTAGCTCACCCGTATACTACGAGTAGTGTGAGTTATGCTGATCTTATCAAGAATTGGAAAAAAAAGTTTTTCCGATTTCAAATATTTTTATATATGTTTGCGTTTCAAATGATATTGAAACTTTTTGTCGCGCCGTCTGTCTGTCTGTCTGTATGTCTGTGTGTAACGACCAACCGATCAGGTTTGGTTTTGTCTCTAGATGGTCCCATTTAAAAATGAATAAAATCCGCCGGACACAAAGCGAAAGAAGTGGGGTAGATTTAAAAAATTAGATTTCTGGTACAAATATTACTTGTGTGGTACTATATTAAAGGTAACTGTGCATAAACATAAAAAAATACACCAGTAGTAGTAGTGTGGGGTAGGCTCTAGGCCTGGCGACTAGGCACATGAAGCGCCGTTTTCGCCAACCCCCGGGCATCCCCCCTACTGCGTCCTTCTTTCGCTAAGGAATCTGCCCGTCTTCTGTACAAAGGCCAGAATATCGGGCCACCTAAGATTCAGAAGGTCCTCCGTCTCAAAGGCTTCCTCTTCGAATACCTCTCTTCTTGCCTCCTTGTATGCTTCACATGATGAGAGAAAATGCGCCGAGGTCTTGTCCTCGGCCCAACATCGCTCGCACGTCGCGTCTTCATTCACTCATCTTTGCCAGGTGTCCTTGTAGGACGCAGTGTCCGGTTAGGGCTCCCACTATGGCTCCCACCTCTCTTCGTGTTCTACGGAGCAGCCAGTCCCTACGGGATTTGCTGTATCCTGTCACATACTCCGCCTGTCTGGCGTTTCCTGTGTTGGTCCACTCCCTTTGTATCTCTTTCTGGGTCCACTCTCTTAGGGCCGACTTCATTTGCCCTCTTGTGAGCCCCAGGAACCGTTCTAGCCCGACGCATTTCTGCTGGGATCCTCCCCTGGCTTCAAAGGTGTTACACTGGGGAGGCTATCTCCAATTGGACGCATCCTCGTGTGGCGGATAGGGGGTATTAGAGTTTACATTAATCGTGTTAGCTTAGGTGCCCATAAATTGGTAGAGTATTTTCTTTAGTCGACATATTCAAATAGGGGAGGCTGGAGCAAGTGCGTCACTAAGGATAATTCATAGAGCCACCATCATAAGTGTCAACAGCAATTGTTGAAAAAAATTACATACATTTTTCTTTGTGTAGGGCCCATTAGACCCTTAAACCGGTACTGGTGGGAAGCCAGCTTTAAAGACACAAAACTCCGTCATTGGTAGTTGAAATTTGGCAAAGGTCGTAAAGACTCTTACTGCATTTCGTCGAGTTGATAAATTAAAAGCATAAAGTGAACCGCATGAAGCAGACAACTAAATTGCTGGTTAAACACGAAAAAGGAATGAATATCATAAAAACACTTTTACGTCTGTATGTCTGTCGTATTATAGTAATTTCAAAATATCAAGTACTTTAACTTAGAGTAACAAAAAAAAATTGTGTGTGCTTAAGACCACACGGCAGAAGTGTAAACTTCAACAAGGCGAAATTAATAATACCAATGAGTCTTTGATCCATATAGAGTGGCAACCGGCGAGCTTTGCCACATTGAGGGGTAGATGACGCTGAAATAAATTTTAATTAGTACGCAATATTCAGGGACAAATAATAATATGATCTAATGGCATTTATATGATAGACATGAACCTCGGAACTTGCACATGCAACTAAATCGTACTAGTAATCCCTGAATATTGCGTACCAGACGAATCAGACGAATTTCAGAATCAGACTTCACCCGAATGAGCGTTACATAGCCGAGCCTGACGCCTCAGTCCATTTCAATACCCACAAAAACTGCTAAACGCGCTTAAAGAAGTTTACACTTCAAAAATACTTCGTCAATGTATGGGAAATCTAAGCTTACAAAGTTCTAACTCTACCTTTTTTTTACCTTCCTAGCCGGCGCAGCAATGGCTAAAGAAGGTTTTATTTTCGATAAAAAATGTTTTTCAGAAACGCCGAAAATGTGTAATTTGGGTGTATTTTGACCTATGTTAGCAATATCCTCGTGACGTCACTGTGTGTGTATATGTATGTCTGTAACACGATAACTCCTAAACCGCTGAACCGATTTTCAGGTAAAACAGTGTTCTACATTTTAACAGACCGATTGGATTGTGGTCAAAAATCCATTTATGCTAATGACATTTTTTTGACAATAAAAAAATGCTACCTTTTTAACGGAGCATCGCATCAATATGCAGGTTTCAGAATATAGTAGATGTTCTTCTAAATAATTTGTATTATAACCAAACACTTTGTAGGAGCTTTCGTTTCTAAGATATATAGAAAAAAACAGTTTTTAAGGCTGATATAAAGTTCACTTAAAGTGTATGTATTGTATAGGCTACCTAGGAAGGTATTAATTTTTTTTTTACGGGTATTCGCACTCACAAGGAGTTCCCTATCACGCTCGAGAAGCGGCAAGTGCGCGGAAATGTTGGTGTGTGTTGGTTTTGAAACGGTTCAGGTTGTAACCTGCCTCTATTTTGACAATAAATTGATGGTTACTGTCTGTTTGACGTATTCGCCTAGTAGGTGCTACTCCCGGGGGGATCATACGTGCCAACTCTTCAGAGCATTTTCCGTGATAATACCTGTAGAAGAGAGATAGATCGCCCACAGTTCTTCGATGTTCGAGACTATCCAAGCTACGGGTAAGTACGGGGTCATTGATCAGCTTAATAGCTCGTTTTTGCACGGTGTTCAAAAGCATTAAGGTATGTTTGGGTGCCGCACTCCATATATGTGAGCAGTACTCCATAGCTGGTCGAATCTGGGCTTTGTAGAGGGTCAATAGTTGGCTTGGTGTATACAGATGTCTTGTACGAAATAGCACCCCAAGCTTTTGGGACGCCCTTTTAGCTATATCTGCCACGTGACTGTGCCAAGACATGTTGGTCTCTGCAGTGACTCCTAAGATGTTCGACTGGCTCTGCAATGCGACAGCACTTCCAGATAGTATGATGTTTGGCTTACCGGTGCTGATCTTTTTTGAAAACAGGGCTGCTTGGGTTTTCTGCGCGTTGAACTGTACGGTTTTTGTTGCCCCAGTCCTCTATTATCTCCAAGTCGTTATTTATCTGTGATATTTCAGTTAGTCTAAGGTAATGGAATTCACGTGCGAAGAGACATGTGGGTGGTATGACTGAGGAGACTACATTGCCATCATCTGCAAAGCAATAAAGTGGATTTACTGTTTTACCTATGAGGTCATTTATGTAAATCAGAAAAAGTGTTGGCGAAAGGATTGCTCCCTGTGGCACACCAGCATTTATTTGGTAAGAGTTGGAGTTCCGGCCATCCAGTGCAACATAAATGGATCTATCCTTAAGGTAACTTTCAAACCAAGTGCAAAGTCTCGGCGACAATCCCGTTGCTTTGAGCTTGTTGAGCAGATTTTCATGCCACACTTTATCGAATGCTTTAGATATATCTAAGGCAATTGTTCTTGTTTCACCTCGCAACTCAATCGCTTTTTGCCACAAGTGAGTGACGTATGTAAGTAAATCGCCAGTTGACCTATATTTTTGAAATCCGTATTGCTTGTCGTTGATAATTTTGTACTTTTCCAAGTACTTGGTTAGGTGTTTGTTCAAAACTCTTTCCATTACTTTTGATATCACCGGAAGTAGAGCAATTGGTCTATAGTTTAACCGATCTGTCTTTTTTCCTTTCTTTGGAATGGGTTGTACTGCGGCAGACTTCCATGATGATGGATATACTCCTTGCCTATAAGATAAATTGAATAATTTTGCGAAAGTTGGTTGCACAATTTTTGAGTACTATCGCGGGAATGCCATCTGGACCCATTGCTTTGTTTGTATCCAACTTTTTAAGGGATTTTCGTATTTCTCTGTGACAAAAGGGTACCTCTGGCATACTGTGGGAAACTCTTTCAATGAACGGTGGAGTTTTTCCATTTGGCACTGTTAGGTTTGAGTTGGAGGAAAAGATTTTGGCCAGCATATTGGCTTTTTTCTCTGATGTTGTGGCTAAGTGAGTATTTTTATCTGTAAGTGGTGGTATGGATGACTTGGTGAAGTTTGATCCAACGGCTTTTGCAAGAGACCAAAAGGACCTAGAACTACTTGGACAATTCAGCAACCTGTTTTTTATTTTTTGATTGTATGTTTCTTCGGCGGCGTCAATAGTAATTTTGCAACTATTTCTGGCTTCTATAAATTCTGTGTGGTTTTGAGCGGTTTGTTGTCGTTTCCAAAGGTTATATGCTCTGTGTTTTTTCTGCACAGCTGTTTGACACTGGCTGTTGAACCAAGGTTTTGCATTAGCTCTGCGTTTTATTTTATGTGGGATATATGCATCCATTCCAGATAAGATTACTTTTGTTATTTCATTACAGCAAATAGTGGGATCAGCTGTTTTAAAGCAAACCTCTTGCCATGGAAAATCCAGGTAAAACTGTTTAAGGTCATTCCATTTTGCCGATTTATAGTGCCACATTTTACGAGGAAGTGATTGTTGGCTTGGCGGTATGAACATTTCGCACTTTGTTCTTATAAGTTTATGATCGGATGAACCAAGTGGGGGATCTACTTGAATTGTGTACAAGTCAAAATTTGTAGTTAGGAACAAGTCTAAAAGCGCTGCAAATTCACCCCTTTCTGAGATACGGGTAGGTTCATCGACAAGCTGCGTTAGACCACAACTTATGGCAAAAGCTTCTGCTTCCCTGCCTTCATTATCTGTTTTGTTGTGGTGTTTTAGCCAGGGTATATTGTGGACGTTGAAATCGCCTAAAAAAACAATTTCCGCATGTGGATAGTTAGACTGTTTTCGGATAATGTCGCAAAAAAGTTTTGATACTCGGTGTTACTTGGCGGTCGGTAGAGGCAGCAAATGAACTTGGTAGATGACTTTGAGGTGAATTTCAGCCATATGATATCGAGGTTCGCTGGTTCTAGCTTCTCCTCTCGATGACATGAAAGGTCATATTTAATGTACACACAGATCCCAAAATTATGTCGAAATCGGTGGTGTAGGTCATAGCAAGATAGTTCACAATAGGTGTTGCAGAACTGATTTTAGTTTCAGTGAGAACAAGGATGTCAGGTCTTTGTTCTTCAAGATGTTGGTGAACTGAATTCATGTTGGTACTTAATCCTCTTATATTGCTAAAATCAATTCTGAGTTGAGTTTTTGGTCTTCTTTTAATATCTTTGCATGAAGGACCCCCAGGATCATCCGACGCCCGGAGATCCGAGTGGTCCGGTATTTTACCTCCGGAATATTTTGATCCTGGAGGCGCCATCATGCTATCTGTTACTCATTGTTGGAACCGGACTGCCAGCGCAGTAGCGGAACGTGATACCACTTAGCGCTACTCAGTTCTGGCATGGTGGTATCTCACCGATCTCACCGGTCGACGCCCAATGAGTAAAAAGCGTCTACCACCTGTCAATATTGATTTAATTGATTATATTCATTGTTAAATGATACCATTTAGACCCAGAAACCAACCTAGATACCAAGTTTTATTAAAATTGGGCATGCACTTTTTGAGTTATGCGCGTTGGTCTCCACAGAGAGACATATATACACATACAGATAGACAGACAGATGAGGTGACAATTTTTTTTAAATAATTTGAAACGAAAAGATATAAAAATGTTTGAAATCGGTGAAATTTTTTATTTTTTTTTGACACGATCACCGTAAATTATATTTATAGTACATGTGTGACCTAAAAGTAATTAACACACTATTTTCCTTTTTTCCCGCCCCATTTTTAGTTTTTACAGGTTTTATGTTTCATGTTGTAAATTTTAGTAAAAATTAATTTAAACGTGAATATTAGTACCCGTGAATTTAAAAATCAAACAAGTTTCGTGGCTAATCGAGTAAAAAGGAGTTTTTGTTTCTCTCATATTTTTCCGTGGGTAGCTTGAACCAAGATCCAAGATCTAATGGACACCTAACAAGTGTTGACAGTTAACTGTTTCGTCCTTATGGGACTCCTCAGAACACTGCTCGGTCAATGTGACACTCTTGCGAAGTTAATTAGAAGGTTTTGTCTATAATCCTATGTTAATAGTGAGAAAACTCTCGAATCTATGGATATGAACCCTTTCATCCCTTAGGAACAGATTAACAAAAGCTTTAGTTTTGACATTTTTTTTCGTTTGATAAAACTCAATCTATTTACATAAAATTAAATCATTAGACTTGCTTTTCTGAATGTTACTTTTTGCTATAAAAATACACAATCTGTGACTGTACAAAATTAAAATAAGATAAATGTGATCCGGTGAATATACAAAAATGCGTTAGGTTGAGAAAAAATTTGAAGACTCTTCGTTTTCGGTCTAGAAGCAATTCATATTACTTTTTGGCAACAGACCATTTCCCCCTAATTCGACCCCGCTAAGACTGAGAAAATGTTTTTTTCCAAATTCAACAATTTTTTTTGAAGAATGGAATTCCCTTTCCAATGATGTATGAGTCGATTAGGTTAGGAAAAGCAAGTAGCTCTTTAGTGGCATCCGTAAATTGGGGGGTAGGAGACAATTCGCCGCGGCCGATTCGCCGCGGGACAGTTCGCCGCCGGCCGATTCGCCGCGGGGACAATTCGCCTCGAGATTTTTTATTTTATGATGTAACCATTAGCAATTGTTTAAACAGTTTTATTTAGCTTGACTTCATATAATAAATTTGTTTATTTCTTTGATCATAACTTTCTTGAAACTTCTCCAACTAGGTATTTGGGGTTAGTATACAATTCAACAATTTTTTCTATTAGAAAAATAAATAAAATGGCGGATCCAAAATGGCGGATTTTGCCATTTAGAAACCGATTTGCATCAAACTCGGAACTTTAAGGCCTTTCAGGTCGCTGATTATTATTTTTAACTTAATTTAAAAAAATCAAAATGGCGGTTCCACAAAGGCGCACTTTCTTATTTATAAACCGATTTGCCTCCAACTTGAAGCATCGCGGCGCCTAAAGTAACTCAATACAATTTTTGATTTAAATTTTAAAACCTGAAAATGGCGGATTACTCGGGGCCTAGGCTGCCCCCCCAAGCCTTAGATTTTTTTAGATATTTTTCACATATTTCATGAATAAAATGATTAAAGAGTATTCGCCATCATGAGGCAAAAGAAGTAAAATCATTTATATTTTCTGCTATACTAATCCTACTTGAAACTTAGGTCAAAATTTAATTGTGAACATTTCATGAAGTAATAACAACCTTAAGCTCAATTAAAACATAGACAGGCTTTAATTAATCAACGGGTGAAGGCTAATAATACACTTTAAATTGTCTTAAGGGTGTATTCTGCTCGTAGTAGTAATTGAGCTTATTAATATTAAAAGTAGAGTTCTCGGAAAGTTTCAAGAAAGCTATGCTCTATATTTATTAGAGATTTATTGGAAGTAAAATACTAGTGGTATATTGGCATCTACGCTTGCGCAGTTGCGCGGTTAAGTACGCGAGACCATGAGCATACGCAGCATAAAACTTAGGGGATGGCAAATGTAAAAAGTTAAAAATAAAAAAGGTATTTGTTCAAATAAACAAAATAAACAAAAACGAACATACACACAGTGAAACCTCCTATAAGCGGACACTCACGGTTCCCTCCATTTTGTCCGCTTATTGGAGGTGTCCGCTTAAGAGAGGGAACTGCGAAATTTTGATATATATTTATTAACAATTTCCGCTGCTTGAGATTTTCCGATATTAAATTTTTCGGCGATCTTTCGTGCTGAAACATTCACGTTCCTTCTCCAAAACGGTTAACAACTTCCATTTTTCCACATAAACTAAGAAGTTTTTTTACTAGGCGTCATTTCAAAAAGATCTATTATTACCCAAATGAACAATAAAAATAAACACAGCAGTCCCACCGAATAAAATAATGTTGTAAATACGACAGTGCCGCATTAAAACGGAAAGAGGTAATTCCCCGGCTGCAGAGTGCATTGTTGCCAACATACTTCATAATATTTATTCCCATGTCGTGCAGCACTCCGTCCCGTTGTCAGAAGTTCGCGTCCGGTTAAGGGAGGTATTAGAGTGTCCGGTAATAGGAGGGAATTTTACATGTGACCACATAGGCAAAGGCTTGGTTCCAATAAATGTGTCCGCTTAAATGGAGTGTCCGCTTAATAGACGTGTCCGCAAGGAGAGGTTTCACTGTACATATAATTTTTCTAAATTTTAACCTATTACAATAAAACGAAACTTCTGGGATCTTCAGGAAATCTGCTTAAAACCTCTTCTTCTACTTGTTTGTTTTTTTCTGAAACTGATTTCCGGTGTACACTCAGCATGCATAAATGAAATGAACCGCTTAATCTATCCTCTGAAAAGATCGTTCTATGGTACTACATAGCAAAGCTGGCAAAATATGTAGAGCAGTTTTAATGATGGAAAAAAAATCCAAATTTTTTAACTCTTTATTAATGTTTTTTCCTCTCCACAGTATCATAATTTAGCCTGATTGTCAAATTTGTTTATTGCGCGTGCGCATTTTAAATTTATTTAAAGACAAGTCTAGCATAACAAACTGAGTGCCAATTGTTCAAAAGCTGGTAGGTTTTATTGGAAAAGTTATGCTTTAAAAACAGTATTAGAGGCTCCAAATAAGGTATTAATAAAGATTTCCTCCAGTACTCTGCTGGGTTATTTGCTGGAAAGTTCATACGATTTTGCTGTCGCTCAACTATCATTGGCACTTAACTAACTCTTCTCCAAGCTTTTCGGCATGTGTGCTAGCCTCAGCTAAGCCAGTGTTCATAACTCCTTCTGCAGCTTCGCGATGATGTTTAATAAGATCTAACACTTTTTAATATGATTTCCAGATTGCAATAAATCTAAACTTTTAGATTGCAAGATATTGGCCACAGGTTCCAAAAAGTTGTATTTAAATACAGCAATACTTTACTATTTTTAAGACCATTGTTAGCTCCCGCTAAATTTCGCGGCTGTTTGTAAATTTAAAAACCACACAATTGGATGACGGACAGAGTGCATTTTTCGCGCATTTGGACATGCGCACCAAGAATCAGTGAGATCTTTTTTTCGACCGCCTCGAGAAAATGGCGTGTTAATTTCTTTCTCCAACTATTTCAAATTTCTACACTTTAAAGTGCTCGATTTTGGTGTACTGAAGCATAGAACTAGAAACTTCAGCCCTTCAGCTACGTGGTGCCATCATTAGATCAAGACAGGGGCCCCTTGGAACGTGGAGAAATTGGCTGCAAACTGGTGAGTGCTTTGTTTCTGATTTCCGTTGTGTGGTACCAACAATTAACCCATGGACCTTAATTATTTCGTGATTTCATATCAATATATTTGTGTTTGTTCGCGCTTTCCTTAATTAAAAAATATACAGTCCATTGCAGTTATCGTTATTCTAACTGCGGGCAAACAACCATCGTCTCTCACAAAGGAGAGGAATATTTATAAAACTAATTCACAGAAAAAAAAAACGAATTATATTCTTCACAGTATAATATATCGTATTAGGTAAGTATTTCTATTGTATAATATTATGTAGATAGGAATAAGTTCTAACTTGACTGATTGATTGTTTTGTTTAGAAATTAGGAAATTATTAAATTAATTTCAACTTTTAGGGAGGGGCAATACATAAAAAGACAACATTATAAATGTTTAAAAGTGAGGTTAAAAATAAGAAAAGGCCGTATAAAAAGTACGTTTCAATAGACATTTATTATTATTTTATTATTAGCAGTAATAGTGTCGGGGAGTATTGTGACAGACAGAAAGTCGAATTTATAAGTAGAGTCATTAATTTTCCATTAATAAAGGCGGCACTACTAATTCCAGTTCTTATAATACACAAAGGATTAATTTTGAAAGAAGAGAGCTGTTCTTATAATGGGAAACGATCAGAATAGTGACCGATACTATTCTACCTGGCTTTATTGCAAAAAGTCTCAAATAACTCATTGGTCCCAGCCACGTTACGGCCTAGCAGTATTTATATAAAGTTGTTCCTTATTACTGCAAGCCTCATTTTGGAATTTACAATAAGTCTCTATTATCTCTTTATTATTTCTACAAACAAGCAAGGAACAAAAGGCAAATAAAATTACGAAACGGCACAAAATTTGAAATTGGTTTCAGGTGTCCTAATAATATATTTTAATATAAACATCCTGCAGGAAAGGGTTTGTTAATGACAAGAAAATTAAAAGACATATTTATTTCATAATATTAATCGAATAGAATTAATAATATGACCAAACATTTAAAAGAAAACTTAAAGTTAATTAAACATTAGACAAAAATTATTCCCTTCAAATCCAACTTAATAACTCCAAAACCCAAATGCCAACTCTCAAAAGCCATAGAAAAAAAACCTGAGCTATTTATTTTAAAAAAATTAGTTTTCCGCCTATGAACAAAAAACAATGATTGAATGTACAAAACATTAATACAATAAACAAGTTCATTGATTCAATGAAGTTTTAGATTGAATAAATTTATTTTGATCATCGGCTGAAAATCAATTAAATGATGATATTAGGGATATTTAGCATGTCCCATTTTTCACTTATTGTTTATTTGAGACATGCGCAGCTACCTGGTTTGAACTTTATCGCTTACTAAAGGACAATGTTCGATCATACTTGTGTTCTAATAACGCAGGCTACTAGTTCCTTTATTTAGAGACAGTGTTACCGCGCGTATAACGTGATGACAAAATGTAATGTAATTTTAAATTATTTTTGATACCAGACAATAGGCTATTTGACAAATTTTAGAAAAGAGTTTAGAATGATACATAGATCCCTAATTTGCTACGCAAAATTATTAAAATAGTATATTTAATCATGACTACATTTAAAATCAAGTTTTCTAATATCCGATTTGAATTTGCCGCTAAACCGCTCATTTCTAGCATGGCGTTGCAATGACGTCACAGCGCAGTAAACTCGCGGACAGATACACGGCATTCAAGTGTTTATTTGTTTTTGGTCTGTGTTTTTACTGTTTTTTATATAAAAAAATGACCTATAAGGGGTGTGTAGTGCCTCAGTGTTCGAATACTAGCATAAAAACACCAGAAGAACTATTTATTCATGCACCTACAGCAGTAAAAGAACGGAAAAAGTGGCTAGAACTTGCTCGAAGAGACCCAAGGGCCTTATCTAATACATTTGTGAAGATCACTTTGATGTGAGTATAACTAAATTGTTTCTATTAATTCTTCTCACGTTGTCTATAATATATATAACTATTTCGTAAATGACCATGAAATTTTTGAGGTTATGTTTATTACAAGGGGTGAACAACTATAATAGGCAGAAAGGTGTACAAATTTTTAGGCGGTGCTAGGCAGGACTAGGGAGTACCTCTAAATACAGGATTAGGCAGTGCACATGCAGGCTAAATGGACTGAGCAGTGCATATGCAAGACTAGGCAGGGCATATGCAAGACTGGGCAGCACATATTTGTAATGAAGGGTCATAAGAATTCTTTGAAACAAAATGTATTTAGAAAATTTTGTTTAAAAAAAGGTTGGGTATTTAATTGAGTCTATTGTAAGTAGCATATTAAACAAAAAAGCAAAACATATAACCTAACCTCAAAATCTAAATAAGTAAAAGTAGGCAAAGATTATCGTAAAAAAACTTTCATTTATATACAAAACAACTCTTCGAATACTTACATGAACATTTTAACGTTTCTATATTCCGCAGAACAAAAATCACTGTTGTTGGCTAAGATGCCTGCCACCATAAAGGAATTCAGCATTGGCAAGTTGGAGCTATCGGCTTTGGAGAATCTGTTTTCCATTAACAATGTTTTTTATAAGCAAAACACAAAATAAAATCTAATTTAGGACGATAATTCGCACTTTAAACAAAAGCAAACATTACCATCCATAAGAAAATAACACAGAAAATAGGTTCGTTAGAGGCGTTTACTGTTTTGTGACGTCACTCGCAGCTGATTGGTAGACCGCCTGTTTTGAATCACGTGGCTAATTATTTTAATTCAATGAATTTATTTAATTAAAAGAACTATGAATTTGAGAAAAAATTAAACAAAAAAGTTTGTTTTTAGCATTCCTAAGACCTAAAGAGATATCTAAAAATAAATATATATTTATTTTGTACTAGTGTCACACACCTTATTATTTCAAGAGCTAGTTTAGTTTTGTCATTTATTGAAAATTATTTTTACGGGTAGATATGTGTTGTTTGGCGACAGTCTTCACCAACTAACCAAAAGTCATCATTGTTCTGTAAAGTGTATAAAAGAAAGAAGAAGTATACAGTAAACAGTTAAACTGGCGGTTTTTCACCGGTATTGGTTTTTCAGCTTTTCCCTCCCACAAGGTACAAAATCACATCAACGTGAACAAAAGTAACAAAGTTTTTTTTTACTTGAAAACAACTTCATTTTTTTTATTTAGTCGGTTTAGAACGTTTTTCTACGTTGTCCGACGCCTATTCTCCACCTCCTTCGATCCTGACAATCATCTTCTGTCAGATTTTTTTGACTCATTGATCTTTGGATTGACTGTTGCCATTCTAGTTTAGGACGCCCTCTTTTTCTGCGCCCTATTGGTTGCCATTCTAGGACCTGCTTTGGTAATCTTTCGTCATTCATCCGTTGTACATGGCCGTACCATATCAGTTGTCTTTTAGTGATGTCAGCCGTTATGCTCCCTTCGATTCCCATTCTTTCTTTTATGATCTCATTTCTTATGTGATCTGTTCTAGATATTCTCATTGATCTTCTTATTGCATCCATTTCGACACTTTCCATTTTTGTTTTGTATTTTTCTGTTACGCGACAAGTCTCTATTCCATACAACAGCGTGCTTTTCACCATTGTTTCATATATGTTAAATTTTACATTCTTTTTTATCTCTCTGCTCCATAAAATACTGTTAAGACATCCAATAACCTTTTTTGCTTTTACTATTCTTTTTTCCAGTTCTTTACAGTCTGTTCCTGTCTTATCAAATGTGACACCCAAGTATAGATACTCATTGCATGGAGATATTACTTGTCCATTGTCTAGTTCTAACTCACTGGATTCGTTTCCAATACATAAGTACTGTGTCTTATCCACGTTCACTGTTAATCCCCACTTTTGGTATTCTTCCATTAACTTTCTCATCATATACTCCATGTCCTCTTTATCATTAGCTACAATTACTTGGTCGTCAGCAAACTGTAGTGTGTATATGGTAAATCGGTCATTAAGTTGTATTCCCATGCCGTGCACTTTCCGTTTCCAGTTTTTTATAGCTACTGCGATATATATTTTAAAAAGAGTTGGAGAAATACAACATCCCTGTCTTAAGCCTTTTGTTACCAGGAATTCTTTTGAAAATCGATTTCCAATTTTAATTTTAGATTTTGAACCTTTGTATAGTTCTTTTATCGCTTTTATGTATGTATGATTGCTATTAGTCTGCTCTAGCACTGTCCATAGTTTTTCTACTGGAATGGTATCATTTGCTTTTTGTAGGTCCACAAAGGTAACATGAGTCTCTATATTTCTGGCGCTCCTTTTCTCAATTACTTGTTTAAGACAAAAAACATTATCACTATCAAGATCTGCCTGCACGAAACCCACTTTGCTCTTCTTCTTCTTGTTCATGAAAATCCTTCTCTATTAGATCTCTAAGAATCATACCGTACAATCTACTGAGAGTACTAGTTACTGAAATTCCTCTGTAATTGTTGCAATCCAGCTTGTTTCCTTTTTTATGTATTGAGGATATGAATGCAATTTTCCAATCATCAGGTACTGGATGTCCGTTTATGCATTGATTGATAATATATGTGAGATTTTCGATTAGTTTCTCTGATCCATATTTGAGCATTTCAGCATATATTCCTCCAGGTCCGCTAGCTTTTCCGGATTTAAGCTTTTTAATACTATTTTTTATCATTTCTTTTTCGATGATTACTTCCTCTCCGTGTACTTCTATGTCTCTCCTCGGAGAGGCTGCCAGATATTCGGGTCTCGTTTTCTGCAGCAATCCCTTGTAGTGTTCTGTCCATTGTTCTGGTTTGATGATCTGGATGTTTACTTTTTCTTTTGTTGGGTTTTTTACTGTAGAAATGAATTTCCATACTTCAGAACTCTGCCTACCTCCTACGTGTGTATTGATATCGTGGCATTTGCGCTCTAACAGTTCATTTTTTTCTGTGCGTATCAAATTTCTCAGCTGTCTTTTGGTTTCCCTGTAGATTTCTAGGTCTCTTTGTTCTTTAGTACTGAGCCATTTCAAGTATGTGCGTTTTTTCTCTTTGACCATTTCCTGTATTTTTTCCGTCCACGACATCTTCCTGCTATTTCTATTATCTTGGTATCCAACAGCTTCGATGCTTGCTTCCTTCAAGCTTTTTATTATGTTTGTATATATCTCTTCAAATGAGTGTTCTGTGTTTATTAATGTTTTATCTAATCGGTTCTGATACAATCTTTGAGTACTTTCGATTTCTAGACTTCTAAAGTTTTATTTTTGATTGTCTTCGATGCATTCTAGGTATTCATTTTCTTCAATACTTTCGACCTGTGTGTTTTTCTGAAAGGGAATAATATTTTTGCTTTTACCAGATGGTGGTGAGATCCACAGGTAATACCACGAAGTGCTCGCACATCATACCACTTTAATTGCGAGTGTTGTCCACCTATAGCATAGTCAATGATTGATTTAAGATTTCTTGTTGGCTGAATCCAGGTATATCGATGAATATCCTTATGCCTAAAAAAACCATTATTCATTTTTAGGTTGTGGGTTTCACACAATTGCATCAGTCTCAAGCCATTATCATTTGTTACTTCTTCTCCAAATGGTCATATTACTTTGCTCTGGGTTTGTCTACCAGTTCGGCTATTAAAATCGCCAAGCATAATTATTTCTCTGGTATTACCGATTTTGGTGATAGTCTCATCAAGTTGGTCAAAGAACAGTTGTTTTCTAGCTACTTTTTCGCCATCTGATGGTGCGTAGACTGCTATTATGCTTATATTATAACCAAGCATCTTCATGTTCACTCGAAGTATGTTTTCACTAATGCAATCGTAGTCGGTAATCTTATTTTTTAGGTTTTTCTTTATTAATAAGGATACCCCTCTGGCTGCTCTTCTTTCTTTTGGGACTCCAGTGAATATATGGACGAAATTGCCGACACTATTCGTACCTGTTCCTTTCTTTTTTGTCTCTGTAAGTGCAATGATATCGATCTTACAATTCTGCACTTCGGTTGCAATAAGGTCCAACTTTTGATTCACTCCCTGTACGTTCCATGTAGCTATATTCATAGTCCTTTGTCTTTGCTTTTTTCGTCTTTGCGAATTTCCATCTATTGCTCCTTGTTTAGGCTTTTTGGTAATTGCTTCGTTTTACAAGTATTAGAGAACCAGTCTAATGCCTCAACCCCCTACTTGGAGGGCCAGGATTTTTAATCAAGGTTTTTCTCCTCTAGCCTTTGACGAGCCAACGCCATACTGTAAGGCAACATCTGTCTTTTATACCATCCCTAAAAGAAATGGTTGCCACCTACGCTATGATCGCCGTACCGAGGTCCATTCTCTCCGCCTTTCATATCGATGTGGTCTTCTCCCGTAACCCTGGGAAAGGGACCCTAGACAGGTGCTAACTCTCCGGGTCGGAGAGTACCTGGAATCTACGGAGGGCAGGGGTCGATTCATTTCCCCTGATAGACATCTGACGAGGTCTACCCGTACCCCGTACCATATAATATTTATTTTGTTAAATCTACATGCTTAAAGATACCTTAAAAACAAGGAGAAATCACGCTATAAAATGTACTTCTTGCTGAAGTTTCTGGTACTGTGTATATAACGTGTTTTTTACCCTCGGTATTTTCATGTACCAAATTCACACTTGAAAAGTCCTCCACAACATGTTCTAAAACGCCACTAGATTAAGACTTCTCAAACCTACTGACTTTCTGCGTCTTTTTTGGTCAACATTTTTTTAACTTGACTTAACAGACGCGAAAGAAAGTTATAAAAGTTCACTAGTTTAAGACTACAACACTTCAAGACAATTTTAAAGATGGCGCTCAAGGCAAGACAAAATATCTATGTATCTATCTTTATACATTATGTTTTTTTCTAAAAGTTAAACAAGATTTATGAACACTTTCACATGGATTTCATGTGGATCAGGGATCAGTCCCTTAACAGGTTTTTGGAGTTTAGAGGCCAAAGCACTGCCTAATAGATTTCTTCAAAGTGAAAGATCCCGACTATAGGTGGCGATGCTGCTAGTAAAATCTCAAAAATATTCGGTAGGAAAGCCATGCAAGTCGCGTTTTAAAATTCGTGTAGAAAAGGCGTGAATCTAATGTGATTTTAACGTTGATAAAAATCACTTGAAACTAACGTAAAAACATTGCTGTTTTAATTTGTTAAAGGCGTTTTTTAATTTGTTAAAGGCGTTATTAAAACGCAGTTTTTAGCAACGTTATTTTTTATAACGTTAATGAATGACTTAAACTTGTTTTCATATATGAAATAAACATTTTTTTCTAGCAGCTTTTAAAATCAACGTTTTTTTTCTCACGCCTTTTTACGTGTTAAATACGTGATTGTGCTATGTGGGCTAGTTATTTTAAGAACTTTTTAATTAATTTTGCCTATACAGAACCGAAAATAGGATAACAGATAAATAAAGGATATCAAAAATAACCCAAATAAAAATTGTGTTTGCAAAAGGTCAAAATTGGGCTTCTAAATATCACATGACATCTGTCATTTAATGTCGCATTTATAAAGGATAAAGTTAGCTAAAAGAGTGCGTGCAAAAGGTCTCTATTACGCAGTGGCGGCTCGTGAAGTATAAGAATGGGTGTGCGCTATAATAAGTGAGTCGAAATAAATTTAAAATAAATAAAGTTAAAAAAATTTGCATATTTATTTGTAACCAAATAAAAGAACTTATGGTGCCCACTAGGTAATAAGATTGTCAAAGTAAAAAAAAGCAGGTCTCCAATAAATAAAAATATGACTACACAAAAAAAAATTACCTACAGTATAGGTACATACATATTAGTTTTTAGCCAACGATGTATAACATTAATTTAATGTACAAAACCGTTTTATCTTAGCTTTTGATTCAAATACCATTTCATATTGTAATGTTCGTATATGTTGATTCAAAAATTCAGGCTTTTTAATTTTTGCCTGTAGATGATTTAAGTCAGTTACCCCTATGCGGCTCCAGCTTTTATCCATGCTTGCATTGAAAAGTAATAAACAGGGAAAACAAAATAACGAGTTTGTAACATCACATTCACAAATCCAGTTGTTTTTTTGGTAAATATCTTTTCTAAAGTATCTTTTAAAATTCCTACCTTCTTTTCTTTTGGAGCAAGTTTGCGATAATTCTAGTTCTGGTCGGCCTTCCTAATCTTTTAATTTCAATTTTTTAATTTAAATTAAAGGAGGAAAAGCTTGCTATAATGTTTTGTACACAATTAAGTCTTGAATTACTTCCAGGATTACCCGAACCCGAACTTATAACTGCCCCAGACATATTTGACACTTGTAGATAATAATTAACCCAAAAATTACAAACAAGAAGCCGAAAACAGCATAAAATTCACTTAAAAACTGCGTAAAAAAATTTTAATTACGCCCTCAGACTAACAATGTTTATTAATCTAGGATTACGCCCAATACACGCATACTATAACGATAATATAAACAGTAATCAGCTGAGAACCATAAAAAAACGATGCAAGTGTGTATTGATTTAGCGCACCACCCCGCCCTTTTCACGGCCGATATCCTGAGCATTTCCGATCCAATTGCGTGGCAAAAATTGGATTAAAGAGGAACGCCGAATCCACGCGCACCTCCAGATTCAAGCCCGCCCTCTCATATCTCTAGATTCAAGCGAGGCGAGGCGATCGAAGGTCACCGTATGCGGCAGCAAGCGTCAAGTCGATATTAATTACTTCCGTTAATGGCCGATAGATGCCACTAGCGGGATCGGGATCATTACTAAATAAATAAAAAACAACAGTAATTATTTAATAATAGTTTGTTTTTATTTTTTTTTCTTATTTTTGCTGGGGGTGCGCGCACCAGCGCTCCTATGGACGAGCCGCCCCTGCTATTACGTAACTTTTCATTCATCATTAGCATTAATGGATTTTGAACAAAATATATTCAGCTCCAGTGTCGATCACTATTTTTGATGAAAATCTCATAAAAATCGGTTCAGAGGATTAGGAGCTATCGTGGGCCGGACAGACATACCCACACAACAACACACATACCTACACAGACACACACGGACAGACGCACAATGGGTTATATGAGAGGACTAGCGCGACACTCAATTTTAACTCAGTTTTAACCCACTTCTAGATATCGGATCAACTTCAAATTTGGTACACACTTAAAGTTCCGATGATAATACAATACAGCTCTCCCCCCCTTTGGAAATGCTGGAGGGGGCTACTATCTAAGTATCTCCGATATCGTTCAAAATTGGTATGCAGGGACTTTTGGGGATGGGGATCAAGAATTTTTAATTAGATTTTTAAATTTGTGAAAGTAACTCCCCCCTCCCCCTTGGACAATTTTGACCATCTTGTACATATCCGATCAAAATCAAAATTGTTGTGGACTTATAGTTATTATAAGTTACAAAGCAAATACAATAAAATATTATAATGCTTTAAAGTTGGCAACCCCTCACCCCTTTGAAGAGAGTGGAAAAGGATCATCTAAGTATCTCCGATTTTGTTCTAAATGGGTATGTAGGGACTTTTGGGGGTAGGGATCCCGATTTTTTAATTATATTTTTAAAATTGTGAAATTGGCGCCGCCCTTGTCCCTCTTGTAAATCAATTTTGACCAACTTGTACATAATAATATCCCATCAACATCAAATTTGGTATGGACATAGTTACAGCGACAATACAATATTATAAAGCTCTAAAGTTGGAAACTCTCCACCTTTAAGGATAGTGGAGGGGTTTTCGGGGTTTAGGATCACGCACCATATTTTTTCTTATTTAATAAGCTTTCGAACAAGTTTTCACAAGTTGGGTCTACCAGTTGCAAAAAAAGGTTGGATGTTACTAACTTTTTACTTAAGTTTTTTAATTAAATTATAAATTTTACTTAAAAGGATATTTTTTTTGTCTAAAAATGGCAAAAAAGTAAAGGTTAACTTTTTTTAAATATTTGCCAAAAAAAGTAGTTTATCGTTTTTCTTTTTTGATAAGCTTTCGAGCAAGGTGTCACAAGTGGGGTTATCTAATTTGAAAAAACTGTTTTAAGCGAGTACACCCCTTTGCAGGGAACCTATACAAAAAAGTTTCGAACAGAAATATTGCTCGTTAAAAATCTTAGTCGAAGTACTTTTGGATTTTTCAGAATAATCTAAATTCAATCCGCTGTCGAATTTAATCCATTTGGCTGATACACTGATTGTATAAAGACCACGTACATGGCAGTGTTTAGGGCTACCCCCAAAAACCAGGGGCAGCGAGGGGCAGCAAATTTTTTGTTTTTTTAGTCAAATAGTGAAAAAGAACCGAACCGAACCCCTCTCTCTAATATTCTGGTGGAGATTTTACTAATCCTTCCTAAGCTTGTTTCTGCAGGCTTTACAAAGAAAAATAGAGACGAAAATAAACGTAATATATTTCAAAAAATTTTAACCATAAAAAGGGTTTTGGAATTAGAAAATAACTAGTAGTTTTTAAAAGTGCAGTTACTGCTTATGCCCAAAAACTGATGTTTGTATTGTCATTTTTTTTATTTAAAAATACTGTAAAAATACATACATTTTTCTCCCAAAATATTTTTCAACTTTGGGGCTCTGTTACAGAGAAATACATTAATACTTTTTTTATCAGTTGCATTTTTAGCTCACACATATACTATACTATAGTAGTGTGAGCCATGGTGATCCTAATTTTTTCGAGAAAAAAAAAGTTGCTCCGATTTCAAAAATTTTTATATATCTTTGCGTTTCAGTTGATTTTGAAACTTTTTTGTTGCGCCGTCTGTCTGTCTGTCTGTCTGTCTGTCTGTCTGCCTGTATGTCTGTCTGTCTGTATGTCTGTAACGACCAACGCGCATAACTCAAAAACCGCTTGGCCGATTTTAATGAAATTTGGTACCTAGGCTGAGTCTTGGGTCGAGATGGTCCCATTTAAAAATGAACAAAATCCATTGAACAGAAACCAAATAAAAGGGTGGGGGTAGATTTCAAAAATTAGAGTTTATGTGAAAATATGGCGTGTGTGATATCAAACGAAAGGTAATTGAGTCTGCAGTTAAACAAAATACATTTTAATTTATTTAAAAAAAAAAAAGGTGGGGGTATATTTTAAAAATTAGAGTTTAAGTGAAAATATGGCGTGTGTGATATCAAACGAAAGGTAATTGAGTCCGGAGTTTAACAAAATACATTTTAGTTTTTTGTTTTTTTAAGGGTGGGGGTAGATTTCAAAAATTTGAGTTTAAGTCAAAACATGGTTTGTGTGGTATCAAACAAAAGGTAATTTAGTCTGGAGTTAAATAAAATATATTTCAGTTTTTAGTTATATTAGCTCACACGTACACTATAACTATAGTACCTAGTGTGAGCTTAGGGGCCCATATATTGGCAGAGTATTTTTAATAACTAGACTATCTGCAATACATTTGGGTGGGTTTGGTTATCATAATTGAAAAAACATATACAGGGCTAATGTCGTGCTAGCTCCGCCATATAACCCATTGTGAGACGTCACGACGATATTGCTAAGATAGGTCAAAATATATCCAAATAACACATTCTCAAACAATTTTTTTTCCTAGAAAACACCTTCTCTAGCCACTGCTGTGCGAGCTTGCAAGGTAATAATAATAATTTGAAGTCGGTGGTGTTTTTGACACACCAAATTAGGCCGACTTCAATAACAAGATAAATTCACTGAATAGATTTAACTGATTTTTTATGACCTACATTCTGATAGTGTAACTAACCTCAATAGACAAATTATTATAAACATGCAATAATAATCGACGAATAATAGATTCCAAATAATAGAACTAGAGAAAGCATCCAATAGCCAACGTTACGTCATGTTTAAGTATCAGATATAAAACACAGTTATTAAAATGAATACAATTAACAGTTTGTATGAATAGGCCAGTCATTATACAGGGTTTTTCCTAATTGAATGTCAATATTTATGGGGGTGATTTTTGGGCCCATTTTAAGAAAAAAACTTCATATGAACATCTGTCCTAAACGTCGTACCTTTTGAGATACAGGGTGGTAAAGTTTTCAAAAATAAATTATTTATTATTAATATCTACAATACCAAGTGAAGGGTGTAGTAGTAGTAGTAGTAGTAGTAAAATTTATTCGCATTTATACGGATAAATAAATTTTTTTTACAAAAGAAGTTTTTGTTAACTACAAAATGCAAAAGGGAGCTGGAAGGCAATTTAGTATTGTTCGAGTCCAACCCCCGGTAATTTTTCTTAAAAAAACTAAATAACTTAATAAAATACAGTACCTATCACAAAATAGTTTAGAACAAGACAAAGTATCTACATGCATATACATACCGTAAATTAAAATTCAAAGGAGTCCCATAAGGACGAAACAGTTAACTGTCAACACTTATTAGGTGTCCATCAGACCTTGAACCCCCGTGAGGTTAAGCTTTCGAGCTACCCATGGAAAAGTACTAGAGAAACAAAAAACCCTTAATTTTTTTCTTTTTACCCGATTACTCACAAAAACTTGTTTGAATTTTAATTTACGGGTACTAAATTTTAAATTTTTTAATATTTGGCTTTAAACTCCGTTGACTGACGCGATGCCGACGTCTTGATAGCGGAACAAACGCAATTAGCATTGACCTGATCTAGAAAGGCAATGTGTGTCGTAGGTCACGGTATGGATTCTTTCTTTCAATCGATACTTTCATCGATCGATGATATAGCAGTTTTACTCGCCTGCTGCTGTTTTAGTTTCTCTCGTATTTCGGTAGATGGCGCTTCTTGTTGGGTACATGACCTTGTTTTCTCACTAGCAATGTAAGGTGAGAGATAAAGCCGTATACTTAATTTATGAAGGGTGTCACATCGACCAGCAGTGTTCTGAGTAGTCTCATAAGGACGAAACAGTTATCTGTCAACACTTATTAGGTGGCCATTGGACCTTGGACCCCCGTGAGGTTAAGCTTTCGAGCTACCCACGGAAAAGTACTAGAGAAACAAAAAACCCTTAATTTTTTTCTTTTTACCCGATTAGCCACGAAAACTTGTTTGAATTTTTTTAACTACCGGTAAAATTATTTTGACACATGCCAAATTTTTCTATTGAAATAAATGGTTCTATGATGGATCTGATTAGCACACTCCCAGTAAATTCCACACAATATCAGCCTTGAAAATAGTTTTTGTAAATATCTCAAAAACTGAGTTTTTAGTAATAACATAAATTGTTGTGAAAAATGTGTTCTTCTACATACAAGAAGGTTTTAAATTTTTAAACTGTCAAAAAACTGTCATTAGCGTTAATGGATTTTGGCCAAAATCTAATCGGGACTTTAAAGTATTGTGCATTATTTGACTTGAAAATTTCATGAAAATCGGTGCAGCAGTTTTGGAGCTATCATGCTACGGACAGACACATAAACACGGACGGACGTCACGACGATGTTGCTAAGATTGGTCAAAATAAACCTAATTTAAACATTTTCGGCGTTATCTTAAAATTGTAAAACAATATCTCTTGTAGCTAATGCTGCCCTTGCTAGGAAGGTAAAAATAGAGGTTCACAATATATCAACTAGATGGGAATCTACAACAAACTTCAAAAATCAAAAGAAGACCATAGACAAAATATTTTAAGAAACCCTGAAAACGATAACTATAGTATAAAGAAACAAATAGGCCAAATTAACAGAAAGCAATAGATAACCATAATATGCGGTGCTTCTACTGTTATTTGTAAAAATGACTATGTCCTAACCAAAATCTAGAAGAAATTATCTTTGGTATTGCACCAAATCAAACCAAACCAACAACAAAAAAACTCCAGAATAAAAAACGATCGATCCTTAGTCTAGCGTAAAATTAGCGTACCAAAAATTTAGCGCGTTTCTTATCGAAGTATAAATTATAATTCGTGACAAATTAAGTGCTCAGTGCCCACACAGTACTCGTGTCAAAAATAGCAACAAAATGCGATTTTTTTTCTCGGGTGCCTTGCTTGCTTTTTGTGTTATAGTCGCGTATAGTGAGGCAAGAATAATCAAACAAGATGATTCAGCAAAAGGTGATTTAGCAGTTGCTGAGTCCAAACATGAACATTCCTCTCACCACGAAGAAGGCGGTGGTCACAAACACAACGAACATCACCACGCAGAAAAAGGTGAAAAAGGTGACAAAGGACATAAAAGTGATCACCACCATCATCATGATCATCACGGTAAACACGGCAAACATCACGAAGCCCACCATCATGGTGAAAAAGGTGGACACCACAAAAAACATCATGATGAAGCTGATCACCATTCTGAACACCACGCTGAAGGGAAAAACCACAAAGCCGGAAAGTTTGGGGAAAAGAAAGGACATAAAAAGGGACAAAAAACTAGTGGATACCACCACAAGTCCCACAAAGATGAATACCATAAAGAACACAAATTTTACGACGACTACCACAAAGGAGGACATCACGCCAAACATGGCGAACATCACGGTCACCACGGAGGCAAAGAAGGACACCACAAGAAGGGTGGACATCAAAAAGAAGGTCACCACGAAGATCACCACGGCAAAAAAGGCCACACAGACAAAGGACATTATGACGAAGACCACAAAGGACACAAGGGACACGGAGGACATGAAAGTCATCACGCACATCATCACGATTACGGAAAGAAAGGTGGTCATTCAGGAGGAAAAGAGTACGGCTATAAGCACGGAAAGAAGCAGTGAGGTGTTAAGATTAAGTGAAAATGCCAAAGATACTAATGTATTGTTATTTGTTATGTTATTATTTTTAGTCAGTTATTTGGATCAGGAGGTAAAGCCAATAATTATTTAAAGGTATAAGTAAAACATTACTCAACCCCACAGGATAAAAAATGTTGAAATCCGTTACACAAAGCATGATATTCCTATGTAATTTTTGACTCTAATTCCGAATCCAAGGTCAAAAAAGTCCCCAAAAATTTGGAATTGGAATTCAGATATCTCCAGAACTGCTTACATCAAAGTAGTCAGATATGGCTTGTTTTAAAGATCCTTAAAGTGTCTTTTAAAAAAACGCATCACAAATTCAATTTTCTTTTCATTTTTTTTTTCATTTTGAAACTGTTTATACATAGCCTAGTGTAGGTAGTTCTTGACTTATCTCAATTTATTTTAGTATATATTTGAGCCAAACTAATATTTTGATTGTTAAAAAGTAATTGAAAATTGAGATTCTTTATTCCCTTTACAGGTAGAATGAATGTACTAAAATCAGAAAGATGTTGTCAAACCTTCTTTTTTTTATTGTTTATGAATTTACCCCCAGGAATAAATTCCAGACGTCTCAGGACTCTTTTGACTTTGAATTCGGATTTAGGGTTTAATCTCGATATTTTTTACTTGTAAGGTTGTGTTGTTAACCTTTTATTTGTTTTTTATTCTGGAGGCACTATCCTAATTTATATTATTTTTGAAATTACAGCCAGTATAATTTGTCATATGGTTATTGGCCAATATTTCATTTTGTTCGTTTTTCAACTTAGTTGTTATTATTACAAAGCCAACAAATGATTACCTATGGTTTTTGTAATTTAACAAATTTGTTTGTCCTAATTATTACTTGTCCATTATCATCCATATAACATGGTTGAAAATCTAGCACTTTCTAGGGCCATTATTATTTTTTATAAATTTGTTATCGTTTTTGTGATTTATTTTTTTATAGATAAAAGAGTAGTTGTTTTATGATAAAATCATGTATTTAGTAAATATGGTTAGGGCTTGTTCTTAAATTACGTAACGTACTAAGAGAAAGAACAGTACGTTACTTTCACTGAGTTATAGAGAGACAGGTAGTGGTTTTTGCGTTACGTAATTTATGGATTGGCCTTTATAAGTTTATATGCAGTATCTTACATATTAATATAATGTACATTTAGTTATTATTTTAGATAAAAAAGAAAATGTAAATAAAAATTTTTAATTTTGATTGAGTTTATTATTCCATAAAAGTGAACTGAAATACATAAAAAAAAATGCAGGGTATAATTTAAATGATTCACCAAACTTTAAGGTTAAAAGTAGACAAAAAATTGATATAATTTTGGGTCAAAAATTGTTTGCTTCCCAGTTATAGCATTGTACAAGTTTGAAGAGTGAAAAATTGTTAAAATAAAAAATGAAGAATTTGATAATGTCAAATAATTTTGTGATTCATTATCACCGAATTCTTAACCTCAAACTGGATAGCTAACGATTCTTTTCACAAATCACAGCAGAATGCGTTTGACGTTGTGGAACATTTTTTGGTGGCAACACTGATTTTAGTGTTTCCACAATTATACACCTACTTGAGATTGAGTGAGAAATGGTTGAAGTTTCGTCTATGGCTCATATAATTTGGCACACATAAAAACAAAACTTTTAGTAAAATCCATAAGAATTAGTTACAAAAACGAAAATTTTAACTGCAAAAAATACAAGAACGATCAGCTGATTCCATCAGAATATGAAGCTCAGCGGTCGTTTCGGTGCGAAAAACTAGGCTAGGCTTAAAAGCACGAGTGCCCAAATTGGCAAACCCAGCGAACGTATAATATAAATCAAACCCAAAAATACCGTGCGGCATTTTGATTTGATCAAACAAATCTACATTACTCTTTTCCAAAAAAACCTGTAGATTAAGGAGACACCGTGTGGCCTAATAAAGCTTTCAATAGATATCAATTAGTCATTTTTTTAATGAGCTATTTAATTTAGAAAAAAAAGGTTAAGATTGGTTTATATTTATATCTAAAGACCACTTAGTAATAACAGAAAATAGTAACGATACGTTTAATATCATTTTTCAATTGACTCTTACCGGCGCGGCGTGGTGGTCTATAAAATATGCCACCAATTTTTTAACCCAACCGGCGCCGGCGAGGTTGTTTACTATAGACCACCTCGAAAACCATTTCTCACGACTGCTCACGAGAACATAACGAGTCGTTAAATACCGAGATGAATTCCATCAAAGGAGCATGCGCCAAAATTAACGTCAAAATATCTAATTTAAATTATTGGCGCGAATATCGGGATTGGCGCGAGATCGAAGAGCTTAACGTATAATAAAAAATTCAAGGTATAAAATAATGGTCAATTCTAATTTTTAGGTATGATTTTATGTAGGTACCGGGTGGTTTTTTATAACCGGAGCACTCAGCAACTTTATCATTGAAAATAAAGGGCTATAATAAATTGTAGATTTTTTTTGGTTAATTATGATGATGATGAACTTTAAAAGCCAACATAATTTTTTTCTATCCGTCACCATGAACAGGGTGTCCCAAATTCGATGTTTTTGGGGAGTTTCGGGTATTTCTAGAGGGGCTAAAAAAACCTGATCAACCTTTGCAACACTCAAATTTCAAAAGAAGCTTAAAGGTGAAAATCGCATTTTGATATAGCAAGCCGTTTTTAAACTACGGGGTGTTTTTAAAAAGTCTGCATTTTGGGAAGGGGTATATAACTTGTTTATTTATTAATATTTTTATTTCTGTGAAAACATTCTTTAGACACTTTTTTAAGAGTTAAATTAAATTTCATTTGTCACGTTTAGTTTTTGAGATATCACATAAAATTAATTTTTCTTTATGGGATTAGTGGGATTTCTTTATATTTTTGTTTTTTTTTTTATTTTTACCACATATTTTAGTTTGCTTAATATTAAAAAATAATAAAGATGTGATTAAAAAATAAAAATAAAGAAAACAATAAAAAAAAATTAAAAATTAAAATATTGAGTGTGATACATCATTTTAAAGGAAATTTTAGAGGGAGTTTTAGAGTTATTCTGTAAGAAAAATAACAACTTTATGCAATATTTTAAAAACCAAAAGAGATAAATAAAAACCGTTGACATCTGTTAATTCTTCAAGAAAAGATCTATAAGAAAGCTATTTACACAAAAGCAAAATGCAGACAAAAACACTCCGTAGCTTAAAAACGGCTTGCTATATCTAAATGTAGTTTTCACCTTTAGGCTTCTCTTAAAATTTGAGCGACGCAAAGGGGGCTCAGTTTTTTTCTTTCTCCCCTAGAAATACCCGACACCACAAAAAAAACAACGAATTTGGGACACCCTGTACAGGGTGTGACAATAAAGTCGATTTTTTGAGAGGGAACACCCTGTATATTTTTGCATTTTAAGATTCGTTTTTTCTTTTTGATTTCAAACATATACAATATCTATGTGCTGCGATTAATATTTTTTGAGGTATATGCAGTATTTCTTCTATATGCATTTCACGTTTATTTTGTTTTGCCATGGGAGTATTGACAAATTTAAATGCGCTAAATCTTTTAAAAAAATGTTTATCGTAGCATAGACATACAGTAGAACCCCGATGACAGTGTTTATTCAAATTAAATTGGGCACTAAATAATTTGTCACACAACTTGCACCGTCACCGGCATTTTCAGAACAAAAACGACGAATTTTCATCAAAAAGAACTGGGAATTATTAAAGTTTTGCTGTATAAAACCATACTGAAATATCTCTCAGTTGATTGGTTGGCAGAAGTGACAGATCAACGCTTGCGCACGTCTTGGAATTCATCTCGGTATTTAACGACTCGTAGAACATAGACAATCGGTTTGCAACACCGCGCTGCGAGGTGACATCTGCAAACTCGAGCGACAACTTGTGGTGCTGTATTGGGAGTTGCCTTTTTACTCATGATTCTTATAATAAACAAAAAGAGCAAATTTCGGCGCCGGGTCTGAAATTTGTTAAAATTTTGGCACAGGTAAGGGTTAAAAAAATTGAGTATATTTTTTTCAACAATTTCAATGCCTACAGTTTATTTCATAATTTTTGAGACAAGTTTTTACAACTTTTTTTCGTTGACCTACGATATTTGTTATGGTCACAAAGTTATCTCAAAAATTATGGAATGAACTGTAATTTTTACCTTTCTTGTAATGCACAGGGACTTAATGCAATATAAAAAGTTTCACATTAAGAACTGACAGTGGATCTTTCAAAATTGACATAGTCGAATTTAAAACTATGTGGTTTATTTTCCATATGGCCGTATGTTGAAAGATCTCAGCTAATCTTACAATGTGAAGGTGTCAAAATACTGGCTGGCACTATTACAGCCTGGCTTTATTGCAATAAGTCTCTAATATTTCCACAAAATTTCGATTGTCTGTTGTAAATGTAGATTTTAGACAGGTACCTAAAAAAACAAAGGTAGTTTGTTCCAAACTGCAATAGGATTTTTTATATTTTTTAATTATTCCTGCAATCCCTTAAAATTTGGTCATTTAAATTACACCCTGTATAACAAGAATATAACCAAATGCTTTGCGTATCAAAGGGATATCATAATTTTGAAAAAATAAGCAGTACATTAACAATTAAAAACACAAGGATTTTTTTTGGCTAAATGTGTGAAAAGTTAAAACTATTTCCTTAAAACTAGAGGTCCTTAATATATTTTCACAGTTTAACAAAATTTATTAATCTTGCTATACTATATATCAATATAGATCAATCACTTTCAAATTTTGCAAGGTTTTTTACCCTTCGTAGTCTTTATATTCACTATCTTCAAAACGGATTGATTTTTATCCTGTGAAACAGGTGTCTTGTGCCACAAGTTAAAAAAATTACGTCGGCCAATCCCCTGCGCCAACGCTGAAACAATAAATCATAGCTAATACTCCGTCAAGAACCGGCAGCTGAATGTCTCATAAATACGCGACGCCGCTAAATATTATTTAATGGAATTTAAACAAAGAATCTCGTAATATTCTGCGCTACACGGAACCGCATTATAGACTAAAATCGTCGTTTGACGCAGTTCAGGTGCAGTACAGTTCCGCTTAATGCGGTCTAAGCTTAATTTTAATCAAATGTACAGAGTGATTCAAATTTAACAATAATCAAGAGTTCAAAGTTTAAAGGAATATCAAGCGGTTATCAAACTACGGAGAGGTTTTTAAAATTCGAATAAAAGAAGGTTTGTGTATGTAATATCTCATAAACTAACATAAAAATCAAATTTAAAAAAAATATATAGAATCTCTTTCAAAATGCAAACTTTTTAAAAACCCCGTAGCTTAAAAACGGTTTGATGTATCTAAAAAACGGTTTACACAATTTAACTTCACTTGGCTTTAGCGTCGCGAAGTAAGGTCAGTTTTTCTCTAGCTCCCCTGGATACTGGAAAGATCCTAAACCCCTTAAAAGTGTTTTATGTCAAATTGTAGATCGCGCTTTAAGTTTTTTTTTAATTAAAGTTAAAAAAAAACTTTTTTTTCTATTATCTTGTTAAGCTTATTTGTAAAATGGCTAGTGCCAGGGGCGGTTAGTGCATAAGGGCTGCAGAGCTGCAGAACCCCCAAAATGTTCACATTATTTGACTATTTTTCAGCCGCTGCTATTTTTCTAATATAATTATTTTATTTCTAAAATTATTGGAATAACATTATATTTTCGGTCCGGTGTTGGTATAGTAGGCCTTCCAATCGCGTAAGTGTGTTGAGTATGACGCCGCGCGCCGTCGCCGAAGGCCGCATTTCACAGTCGGTCAGATGAAGTTATTGGCATTGTTGCGGTGCTAAATTGCAACACAACATAGCTGGGCGGCTAACGAGATCTGTGCTCGGCTAGAAACCCCTTCCTTCGCCCCGCACCGCACTTGCTCAAGGTTTAGACAGCGAAATCTAGGCAAAAATAGACCTGCAAAACTTGCAGTTCCAGTACAATTCCGGGCGAGCGGGCTCAGCGTTGCGTGTTTGCGGACGCATTTATTTATTTAGAAGACGCCAAACGCATGAGCGGGAGGTTATGGTCGTGTTTGTTGATTGTTTTTGTATAATTGTGTCACAATGAATGTGGTGGATAATTTAATTAATGTAAAAAAATTCTCTCTCTTTACTTATGAAGAAAACAAAAACTGAAAGAAGAAGGACGGCCATTGCCCGAAAATTTAAAAATTATATTTGTGAGTTAAATGTGAAGTTAAATTTAAATACATTTAAGTATACAAACTTATTCAAGTACTGCCCAAAAGTGTACGAGTACGAGTTGTCAGATGTCTAGAAAATACGTGCAGGCAAAACATTGGTGAGTACATATTATGCGAAGGTAGTGAATGTAAATTGGAAATAGAAATGGAAAGAGTTGTGAACAATCACCTAACCAAGTACTTGGAAAAGTACAAAATTATCAACGACAAGCAATACGGATTTCGAAAATATAGGTCAACTGGCGATTTACTTACATACGTCACTCACTTATGGCAAAAAGCGATTGAGTTACGGGGCGAAACAAGAACAATTGCCTTAGATATATCAAAAGCATTCGATAAAGTCTGGCATGAAAATCTGCTCAACAAGCTCAAAGCAATGGGATTGTCGCCGAAACTTTGCACTTGGTTTGAAAGTTACCTTAAGGACAGATCCATTTATGTTGCACTGGATGGCCGGAACTCCAACTCTTACCAAATAAATGCTGGTGTGACACAGGGAGCAATCCTTTCGCCAACACTTTTTCTGATTTACATAAATGACCTCATAGATAAAACAGTAAATCCACTTTATTGCTTTGCAGATGATGGCAATGTAGTCTCCTCAGTCATACCACCCACTCAGTGTCTATCCGCACGTGAATTCCATCATCTTAGACTAACTCAAATATCGCAGATAAATAACGACCTGGAGATAATAGAGGACTGGGGCAACAAAAACCTTGTACAGTTCAACGCGCAGAAAACCCAAGCAGCTCTGTTTTCAAAAAAGACCAGCACCGGTGAGCCAAACATCATGCTATCTGGAAGTGCTGTCACATTGCAGAGCCAGTTGAACATCTTAGGAGTCACTGCAGAGACCAACATGTCTTGGCACAGTCACGTGGCAGATATAGCTAAAAGGGGGTCCCAAAAGCTTGGGTGCTATTTCGTACAAGACATATGTATACACCAAGCCAACTGCTGACACTCTACAAAGCCCAGATTCGACCAACTATGGAGTACTGCTCACATATATGGAGTGCGGCACCCAAGCATACCTTAATGCTTTTGAACACCGTGCAAAAACGAGCTATCAAGCTGATCAATGACCCTGCACTTACCCGTAGCTTGGATAGTCTCGAACATCGAACAACTGGGCGATCTATCTCTCTTCTACAGGTATTATCACGGAAAATGCTCTGAAGAGTTGGCACGTATGATCCCCCCGGGAGTAGCACCTACTAGGCGAACACGTCAAACAGACGGTAACCATCAATTTACTGTCAAAATAGAGGCACCAAGAACCTCATTATATCAGAATTCATATCTCTGGAGAACAGCATCGCTGTGGAATAAACTCCCTGCGACAGTTTTCCCTGCAGGTTACAACCTGAACCGTTTCAAAACCAACACACACCAACATTTCCGCGCACTGGCCGCTTCTCGAGCGTGATAGGGATCTCCTTGCGAGTGCGCTTAACCGTAAAAAAAAAAATTAAATCTTTTGTAAAAACGCTATTTTTTCCTAGGCATTGTAATTTTTGCCAAACCAAACTTGGCAATTTTTTACTTTTTATAATGGACACGTGATCTGGAAACTGTAAAAAAATAGCATTTTTTATACCCCATCGGCATAACTCACAAACTTTACTGTCACGAGCCGCCACTGGCTAGTGCCAAACATTGCAAACCGCTATGTTGGATCCTATTCAATACACGCATTTTCACATGATTATGTATGACCTGGCTCCACTCACGTCATTCTGATATTAATCAGTAAAGCGGTTTTGTTTTTTGTTATTTTAAGCTGTGTAGCCATGCCACTATGCACAGCAGTATTATTTAAAAACCCAATCAGACTGTAATAAAATTAATTTAGTTTAAGAGATTTTAATCATAACAAAAACATTTCAAGTAAAAAAAAAGCCAAGTACGCGAAAATGGCATTCCGTAAAAAGAATTGAGATAAAAGTAAAGCCAAGTTCTCCAATACAAATTTCAAAATGAAAGGTTCTTACTAGTTTGGTAATGTTTTTTAAAACTTTGCTATTACAGCCAAACTTCTTTATGTTCAATTTAGCACTTTGCCTCAGAGTCATATACAGCCGTAATAGACAAGTTTAGAAAAATATTTCCAAACTAGTAAGAACCTTTCATTTTGAAATTTGTATTGGAGAACTTGGCTTTACTTTTATCTCAATTCTTTTTACGGAATGCCATTTTTGCGTACTTGGCTTTTTTTACATGAAATGTTTTTGTTATGATTTTACTTCTTTTTTAAAGGAATTGGATAATAATTAATTTTTAAAGTAGTAAAATATGCGGAATATTGTTCAAAACTTTTGCAATGCCTTACTTAAATTTTTGAGGTTTTTTAATTTTTTTCCATGGCGTTTCTGAAGGTGCACAATGTTACTTTTACATAACTTTACATGTATAGGGGAGGGAAATAAATTAAACTTGTCGTGTTTTTAAATTTTGTCCTATAGTTTTATCATAGTTCCTATCAGTCTTCCAATACTCAGCTCTCTAGCGTTTCTGGAAGTGGGTAATGTTACTTTTACATAACTTTACATTTATAGGGGAGGAGAGTAAATGAAAATATTGGACTTTTTAAATTTTTTTCCATGGTTTTATCATAATTTCTATCAGCATTCCAATGCTCAGCTCTCTAGCATTTCTGGAAGTGGGCAATGTTAGTTTTATATAAATTTACATTTATAAGAGAGGGAAGTAAATTAAAATGTTGGTGTTTTTAAATTTTTTCATATAGTTTTATCATATTGTCTTTCAGTCTTAAAAAGTTCAGCTCTCTAGCATTTCTGCAAGTCAGCAGTGTTACTTTTAAATAATTTTACATTTATAGGGGAAGGAACTAAATTAGAATTTTGGGGTGTTTTTTCTATAACTTTATCATAGTTACTATCGGTTTTCCAAAGCTCAGCTCTCTAGCATGTCTGGAAGTAGGCAATGTTACTTTTACTTAACTTTACATTTTATGGTGGGGGGAAGTAAATTAGAATTTTGGGGTGTTTTAATGTTTTCCTATAGTTTTGTCATAGTTCCTATCAGTCTGCCAAAGCTCAACTCTCTAGCATTTCTGGAAGTGGGCAATGCCACTTTTATATAACTTTAAATGTATGGGGGAGGGGAGTAAATTAAAATTTTGGGGTTTTTTTTATTTTTTCCAGGGGTTTGGTCATAATTTCTGTCAATCTGCCAAATTTCAGCTTTGTGGCATGTCTGGAAGTACAGTAGAATATTGATGATCTATACATGAGTGAGTGACTGGCAATTTCGACGTTTTTTGAAATTTCGTAACTACTTTACTACTTTATAGAATTCTATGAAACTTGAAGGGGTTGTTAAATCCATGGAGATCTACGACTGTGCAAAGTTTGAGATTCGTAGCTCTTTCCGAAGTAGAGTTTTAGGTAGGTCAAATATCGGCTGAAATGTTTCAAGAAAAGATGGTTACGGAGCGCGAACTTGGCGAGGCACTGCCGTGCCCTCAGATTTTGTTATAAACCCAATCATCACAATGGCCATTAGTTCCATTTTCAGGGGCGGATCCAAAAATTTCATTTGGGGGGGTGGAATTTAGGGGCAATGGGAAGTGATGCAATGGGGCAATTCGCTGCCGCCTACTCACCGCCCCTAATTTGTCCCCGGGCCAAAAATTGAAAATAATTCACGTAAAGCTTGTCCGGTTTGGGAAAAATGTCCGAGAGAAGTAAGGGAGTGTCATTCCATAGATTAGGTTTGATTATGTGTATGTAATATTGCCCCTCCACTGGCCGAAACCAGTCGTGGATTGTCTTGGATTACTGTACCTGCAGGTTGCAAGGGCATGCTCCAAACAAGGATCACAAGTATCCTTGTGAGTGCCTTTAAAGAAAGTGAAAAATACAAACTTTTATTTAGTTTCCGACTAAAGCATTGTAGTTAAGCCAGTAGTAGTATTTACCCTCGGAGTAGTTCTTCCGGTTGGTTTCACACTATCTTAGGGTAAAAGAACCTGAAGCCAGGTTTTAACTTATGCCTACTGCCATTTTAGTGTCTACATACCCAGGCAGTGGCGCACCCAGGAATGTGTCTTGGGGGGGGGCCCGAGACCTCGCCAGCTAAAATGGGCGCCTCGCAAAAATCGTGCAACCAAAAAAAAAAAGGTAATCGTTTGTTGGACTGGTCCGACAGCTCAAAAAGACGCCCCTCAAAAATCTTGCGACCAAACAAAAAAAAATGGCCTTCTTGTTTTTCACGGGCACGCCACGAACTACGCCGCTGCTTGGGGGGGCCCGAGTCCTCATTATGTCAAATTTGACGCTATTATTTTTTCTTTTTTATCATGAAATATGTAGAAAATATGTAAATAATCTAAGGCTGGGTGCGCCCATGCCCAGGTGTTAATTTCTTATCAGATTTCCGAACGAGCAGTAAAAAATGTTCTTAAGTGCTATTTCAGCGCTATTTAGTCGCAGTGCTATTTTGTAGAGGCACTATTTTGTCCCACGCCATTTTGTCTTACGCTATTTTGTTCCGCGCTATTTCGTACAGCGCTGTTTTGTACCGGACCGCGTATTTACGTTTCCGTGCTGATTTCACGGCAGCGCTGTTTTGAAGTAGACACGGAAATGTAGCAACATATTTGGTTACAAATGCGTGTTGATTTTAAGGCGCCGAGGCTCGAACAAGGCACGGATTTGTATTGAATTACGCAGCGCAGGGGTTTACTTATTAGTGCACATTTGAAACTTAAATTGGATTCACGTTGTTTATTAGTTTGATTTTGAGGTTATATGTTTGTTAATATGAAAATTATGGAGCAGTTTAAAAGTATTTGTACTAATATTACTCAAGAGTTTGAAATTCTTTGAAGTTTGAAGAACGCTCTTCCATTAACTATACCTGCAAAGTTCAGTGTTCATTGTCTTACACCGGCAACTACGACGACAGATGGTGTTCTGTTATTAATAAATTTTAATGATTTAAATGATTTTCACTTGATTTCTAACCAAATGAAAATAGAAAGTTTCAAAAATCTAATCTAACGAAAGCTAATCAATCAAATCTAACCAAACCGAACCAAAGCAAACTGAACCAATAATTTTTTTCAAAAAAAAAACTTTCCTGAGTTCCTACCCGGGATCCTAGAGGATGTGAATCCGAACCGAACCGATCCTAACTAAACCGAACCAAACCTAACCAAACTAAACTACAACACTATTCACACCCTCTAGGATTCCGGGAAAGAAGTCAGGAAAGTTATTTTTAAATTGTTTTCTCAGTTTGCTTTGGTTCGGTTCAGTTCGGTTTGGTTCAATTCGGCTCGCTTTGGTTCAGATTCACATCCTCTAGCATCCCGGGTAGGAAGTCAGGAAAGTTATTTTTTTGAAAAAAATTATTGGTTCAGTTTGCTTTGGTTCGGTTCGGTTAGATTTGATTGATTAGCTTTCGTTATGTTAGCGTTTTAACCTGACAGTTGAATACGCTTTTGTAATAGTTTAATGAGCGATGTGCTCTTACAGATCCGTGTTCATTTCGAGATCAAAACCCTTAAAATCAACACTTATTTGAACCCAAATATATTGTAACATTTCAGTGTCTATTTCAAAACCGCGCCGACGTGAAATGAGTACGGAAACGTAAATACGCTACCGGACCCCATTCCTAACTGCCATTTTAGTGTCCACACACCCAGGTGTTATTTCATTATCAGGTTGCCAAGCAAGCAGTAAAAAATGTTTTACAAAAGACCTGCACCTCCAAATACACTTTGGTGGGGAGCAATTGGTCAAATAACATCAAATGATTGCAGCTACCGATATATTTTGCTTAAATCATATACCGCTTTTTAGGTACTGGACTCCCTAATACTTTATTCCACCTAAATCACAAAGTCAGCTTAATTAAAACTGTGTTGTTTTTCACTTTCTCCACAAGCAACGAAAAGGATTCGAATCGAATTTGGAGCCAGTCCTGGCACGCTGCAGGCCCAGCGATCCATGCAATTCCACAAACGATTTCGGCCTTATACACCCTTTACGGGAATGCAGGCGATAGCCCTGTGTAGAGGAATGTATAAAACTAACAGAAACAACTACACCGGAGAAAAATGCCCCTACCGGCAATGAATTAAACTGATGGCTTCTTGCCTTTGGTGGGAACTTATTGAAACTATGTAGTTTTTCTGTTTTTTCAACCTGAATCACAAGAATTCGAATCATCCTTGTTTGGAACACGTCCTCACAAGTTCTAAACACAGTGATCCAAGTCAATCTGCAACCGGTTTCGGCTTTATTAAATCATCCTTAGATGGATTGAGGCGATAGCTCCATATAGAGCATAAGCTGTGTAAAGTAAAAAGAAGACAATAGTCCAAGGGAAAATACTCCTACCACCGACATAGAATTATATCTACTGACTGTTTGATACTTTTGTTAAAAACTTATTAAAACTAGTATATAGTTCTTTCATTTCAAAATGCCACCAAAAAAACCATAATGAAATTTGAAGTGTGAAACCCATTAAGGAATCCTAAACAAATAAAAGAGAATTTGGGCCGGACTGGGAACTGTTTATAGTATATAGTCAAGTAAAATAAAACGTTTAATAAAAGTAGCTGCTTAATGCGTATAATAATCATTAATAGATAGGTACTATATACTATGTAGCTTGCCCCTGTAATATGTGTAATACGTTCGTATATTCTGGAACGATTTCCGTAATTTTCTACTGAGGGTTGCGTATGCATATCAAGAATATTATGTTGAGTTTTCCTCGTAGAATGTGTTTTTAAGAGTTTTGCCTTGCCCTTTGGATATTTTTACCTTCCTAGCCCGCGGAACAATGGCTAGAGAGAAGGTATTATTTTCGACTTTTTGAGATAATGCCAAAAATGTGTTATTTGGATGTATTTTGACCTATCCTAGAAATATCGTCGTGATGTCTGTCTGTGTATATTATTTCTGTACGTAACTCGATAGCTCCTAAACCGCTAAACGGATTTTTTTTTTAATTTTCAGGTAAAATAGTGAGTTTGATACTTTTACGAGCTGATTAGATTTTGGTCAAATCCATTAAAGCGAATGACAGTTTTTTGACAATTAAAAACTTTAAAAAATGCTAACTTTTTAACGGAGCATCGTCTTTAAACACTGTTTTCGAAATGTAGTAGACCAAATTTTCTTCAATAATTCGTGTTATTACCAAAAACTTCGAAGGAGCTTCAGTTTCTGAGATATTTACAAAAAAATGTTTTCAAGGCTAATATATTATCATGGCTCCACTTGAAGTGTGATAATAGGCTAGCTAGGAAGGTGTCAGTTCCGTCATGTATCCATTTATTTTTTAGGGTTAAGGTTTGTTTTCTGTAAAACCGCAGACTCTAATGGTACCACCACTTCTTTTCCTCCTCGGTCCTCAAATCATCTCCAAAAATTTGTTTGTGGTGTTTCAAATGGCCGCCAAAACGCCATTATTAATATCACTTACTAGGTCCTCACTTATAAAAACAAACTAAAATATACAGGTTTATAATTGTTATTATTCACAATAATAATGAAAATGTCACAATAATAATGATATGAATTCAAATCCGTAATATAAACAGAACCGCTAACAATTTTAAAATGGTTTGACCCTGTATTAAAGAATGCAGGTGGTACCTTTCGAAAGCTTTTGTTATTTTTCGATAAGGGATTAGGTACTTATAGAATGGTATAAGGTATGTGAGGGTGCAAACGTAAGTTGGGTTGAGTTTAGGTTGGCTGGTTCACCACTTACACCACTCATTCGAGAAATACCCAATATTTTGAGATAAGAAATTGAAAAACGTAATTTTAAGGTTCATTGAAAGGAAATCAGAAAAAAACGATGCATATAAAATATCTAAAGTGCACCTACCTTAGTATTCATCTAGTTGCAGTCGTTTTGGTCGCTTGGAAGATAGGAAAAACGGGAAAATAGTAGCACTCACGGCGTTTCTTGTGCTTGTTGTCGGTTTCCCGATTGCGACTCCTCGCGCAGACTCGCGCGTGTCTCGGTGCGGGGATAAGTCATATGCATATACCCCGCGAAAATTGAAATGAAAAATAATATTAAAATATAAAAGTAGCCAAAAGCTGACAAATAATTCTTGCACCAACATTTTCCGGCCACCAAAACACGTGTGTTTTTAGTAAGGATACGGAAAAAAACTATATCTAAATACCCAAATCGTGCAAGTATGCACGAAAATTTACCTTAATTCTAGTAAATTATGAAAAGGAAAAAAAAATTATATATAATGAAAGGAAAAAGAAATAAAAAATTTTGAGCAAAATTTCGAAAAAATTACTTGTGTTCTACCTCCGGCAGGGGCAAGACACATAACTTGACCACCGGTCTTCGATAAGTACCAGTGGCGGTTTTTTCTGTCACGACGCGAGTAAGCCCATCAGCACCTGGATGTAGCGCTACAACACGTCCGAGTGACCACTGCATAGGTGGTTTTTGCTCATTCTTAATAACGACTAAAGTGTTGACTTTTATGTCATTGCATTTCTCAGTCCGCTTAACACGTTGTTGAAGTGTGTTTAAATATTCTAAACGCCACTTTTTCCAAAAGTCAGCTTGAAGTCTTTGGACAAGCTGCCAGCGAGACAAAGTGTTAAGCATGAGGTCGGAAAAATCAGGTTCTGGTATAGAATTTAAAGGCTCCAATGCTAGAAAATGAGACTAGACTTTGAGCATAGAGAGGTCTACTATTGAGTAAAGCCTCAACTTGAAACAAGAAGGTAGTAAATTCCTCATATGTAAGGCGCTGCTCGCCTACAACACGTTTGAGGTGAGCCTTGGTGGATTTTACTCCAACCTCGACTAAACCGTTTAAGTGAGGACTTCCAGGGCTAGAAAAATGCCACGAAATGCTTAAGCTTTCACATGCTTCCTTTGAGTAGGTTTGAAGTAATCTATCTGCATTGACAAAGGCGGTACCGTTATCAGAATAAACGTGTGATATCCTTCCACGTCTGGAGACAAACCTTTTAAAGGCCGCAAGAAACGTATCTGTTGAAAGATCGGAAGTTAATTCTAAGTGCACTGCTTTGGTTGCAGCACAAACGCAAACAAGAATATAGCCTTTATAGAGTTTGGCACCTCGGTGTCTTGACATTAAGATATCAAACGGTCCGCAATAGTCCACGGCAACATGGGAAAATGGTTTTAACTGGGAAATCCTTTGAGGAGGTAAATCTCCCATAAATTGCACAGCTGGTTTTGGATGAAGTCTGAAGCATAAGATACAATGAGAAACTACCTTTTCAATAGCGTATCGAGCAGACAGCACCCAAAATTGCTGCCAGCAGATAGTGTAGGGTTTTGAGACCTGGATGAAAGTATTTTGAATGTGTATATTCGATAATTATTGTAGTAAGCCGGTGTGAACGTGGCAAGAGCAACGGATGCTTAGCAGAATAAGAAAGTTCAGAAGCATGCTTAATGCGACCGCCTACTCGGAGACAGTCTTGTTCGTCCAGGAATAATGAAAGTTTACGAAAGGGTTTTGGAAACAACTTGTTTGTTTTAATTTTTGAAAGAAGATCTGAAAATACTGTACGTTGGACATGGCGGACAAAAACAATCATGGAATTCTGCAGTTCCTTTTCCGTTACCAAATGATCTGAGTAATAGATTTTCAAAATTGGTCTAAGCGTATAGGAAATGATTCGTTGTATTTTCGTGAGAGAAGAATGTTTATTCAAGAGAACATCGATCCCATGTGGGTCTGACATGACCGTAGGAAATGTCTTGCGTTCTTCCAAATCATCACTGTCGCAAAGATCTGGACAATGAAAGCCAATAGACCATTCCTCTCGTGGAAGGCTTAGAAAGGGTGGACCTTTCCACCACATGTCATGGTGAACAAGTTGGTTAGGGGTGAGTCCACGAGAAGCACAATCCGCTGGGTTTTCAGCAGACGGAACATAGTGCCATACATGAGGGGGTAAAGTTTCTTGGATTTTGCAAACACGATTAGCGACGAATGTAACCCATCTATGGGGAGAATCAGATAACCAGCGCAAGACCACTTGTGAGTCAGACCACGCCCAAATTTCATTAAACACCAAAGTTTCAGCGTAACTTGCTTGAATGAAAGAGATCAGATCACACAGTAGGGTAGCGCCCAAGAGTTCCAGTCTTGGGAGACTAACCGTTTTAAGTGGTGCAACTTTAGATTTTGCCATAACAACAAAAGTAAACAGCTCGCCAGAAGATGCTTCAATGCGAAGGTAGACTGTGGCTGCATAACCAACCATTGAAGCATCGGAAAATCCGTGTAATTCTATGCGAGTAGGTTTGTCTATTGTAAGACGTCTAGGTAAACGAAGATTAGAAAGTTCGGGAAGCTCCATGCGAAACTGATTCCAAGTATTTATGATATGAAGGGGCGGAAGAGAGTCCCACTCTATCTTTTCCTTCCATAAATCTTGCATCAGATGCTTGGCCAGTAAGGACACTGGAGAACAGAAACCTAACGGGTCAAATATTTTCATTATTTGAGAAAGGATTCCACGTTTAGTGCAAGGCTTATCGTCAGGTATAACAAGATATGTAAATGAATCTGTCACTGGATTCCATTGGAGACCAAGCACCTTGACAAAATTAGGCTCTGCTTTGTCAAAAGAAACGGACATTTGTGTATCAGTCTCTGGAAATGATGAAATAAGTTCTGGTTTGTTACTTGCCCATTTTTTGAGCCCGAAACCACCACGACGTAATAATGAAATGAGTTCTTGCTGTAGATCTATGGCCGAAACTACGGAATTGTGGCCGCTTAAAATGTCATCGACGTAGACGTCTTTTAACAGAACTCTAGAAGCATTAGGAAAGTTTTTAGACTCTAATCTAGCCAATTCCTGTAGAGTACGTATAGCCAAGTAGGGTGATGATTTAAGACCATAGACAACAGTTCTGAGAGAGTAGGTTTGAATGGGATCGGTTTCAGAGAATCTCCATAAAATATTCTGATATCGTGTCTGCTCAGGTGTGACAAGAATTTGTCGAAACATTTTAACAACATCTGCAGTAAACACTACAGCATGATATCGGAATTTCAGAAGTATTTCGCGGACATCAGATTGAAGTTTAGCACCTGCGCACAATGTATCATTTAAAGATAAACCCCTAGGACCCTTTTATGAAGCATCAAAAACGCAGCGAATTTTTCCCCTATTGAAAACACTATGGTGGGAACAGTCTAAGATTTCTTTGGAACTAGGTGTAGGGACTGGAATCATGTGATTTGATAATATGTATTCCTTCATGAAGTCTTTGTATGCTTCATAATCACAGGGTCTTTCAGAAGTCGGAATTCGAGCGATTTAAACCTTTTTACAGCAATAGGATAAGTATCACCTAAAGTAGGCTCTGAGTTAACGAAAGGTAATGAAACTATGAATCTGCCTGATTCATTACGAGATACTGTGTCCGAAAAGATTTTTTCACATAGAATATCTTCAGGGCTGCGGTGAACTTTATGTGGGACTTGTTCTATTTCCCAAAATTTCTCTAAACACACTTCTAAGGGCGGTTCTAAAGATGTATAACAGCTAACGACTGTACTTGGCTTGGATTGAATCGAAGCGTCTAACTTACCAATCAAGACGTAACCGAAAACACTGTTAAAAGCGCTAGCTTGCCCTTTTTGACCATGGATGACTCCATGTCTTAAAATCTGAGGAAATAATTCACAACCGAGTAAAATATCTATGGGGCTAGGTATGTTGAAAGTTTGGTCTGAAAGTCTAATGTTCCGAATATGATCCCATTGACTGGAATCTATAGAAACAGAGGGAATATTGGAGCATAATTGAGGCAAGACTAAAGCCTCAAACTGAAAGGTAGGATCTGTTCTTTCCTGCGGTCGAATAATGCAATTAGTTTTGCCTTTGGTAGTCGAAGATGCCTTTTGATTTAGACCTTGAATGGAAATTGAAAATTGTTGTCTGGGGAGACCTAGTCTATTAAGGCATTTTTCCGAAATGAAATTGGCTTCAGATGCTGAATCTAGCAAAATCCGCACGGGTTGGTAATTTCCTCTAGAATCCAAAATGTCAGCTACCACTGTTGAAAGTAGAAAAGTAGATTGATTGGAAATAGTTGTGGCGTGACAATTTGTTGAGGAAGTACCTTGTGAAACAGAAAGAAAGTGTGGATTTTCCTGAGTACCAGTATTTGTACCCTGCTGAGCACGTGTATTGTTCTGACAGGGGTGGGGGCACAGTAAACTGTGGTGTTTAAGGCCACACCCTCTGCAGCTATAAGAAGAAGAACAATTCCTTGTTTGATGAGAAAAATGCATGCAATTTTAACATGACTTAATTTGTCTTACATAGGAAAGTCTTTCTTCTGAATTTTTATTTAGGAAATCGGGACATCTGGCTAGGGCATGATTGGACTGGCACAAATGACATTTGACATTTGAATTGAACGGTTTATTTGGTTGAATTGGATTATTTGAAACTGTAGTATTGAAAGATGAAGTTGATGTATTTTTAGGATAATTATTGTGACTAAAGTTCCGCTAATTATTATTCAGGGGCTTAGCATGATTTGCACTAGAGGGGGGCTTACTAATTGAATGCATATATTGGACAGACTCCAAGGCTATACAGTGATTTTCGATAAAGCTGTACAAGTCAGTGTAAGAAGGAATGTCGACTTGGCTTTTCTCTCTGCTATAATATAGCTCAAACTCTGTGCGTAGCTTAACGTCCAACTTGGAAAGCAATTGATTAAATGTAAGAAAGTTCCACTCTGTCGTAAGAAAACCGAGTTCGGTCAAAATGGCTAAGTTCTCGGAAAAGGTGTCTAACATAAAACGGAGCTCTTTCGCAGAACTGGTTTTCACCGAAACGGAATTCATAGCATTTAAAGCAGTCGTAGCTATGGGACGCTTATTTTGATATCTCTTGACTAGAGCCTCATATGCAATATGATAATTGCTGTCAGATAACCGAATTGTTTTTACCAGACTAAGTGCTTCGTTAGTCACTGAACTACGTAAGTGCTGAAACTTTTCTATATCGCTCAAGTCGCTATCATGAATCATGACCTTATAGAGGTCAAACCAATGTCAACCAAAGGTCTAGAATTTGACCTAGGGCTATTGGCAGAAGTATTTAGTGAAACGAAATTAGTATTGCTGGCTCGAAAAATATCATAATAAATGCCACGACATTCATAAAAAAGTAAATCGAATCTTTTTCTTATGTTGTCCTACTCATTAAAATGGAGTCCCAACTCCTCGAGGGATCCGATGATTTGGTTATGAGACTCGTAAAACTTTTGATGACATTCGTCATTATCCTCGTACCTAGATTTGAAGAGGAACTGGAACGAAGAGTCTGCTTTCGCCTGTTTCGCGACCTCATTCGATTCGGTTATTTGAATTACACAAATAGCACGCTTGTCTAGCAATAATGTCTTTTTTGGTTTTGACATTTTGATTTTGAAAATTACCTTTTTTTAAAAACCAAAGATTTGTTAAAACTTCTAAAACGCTTTAAAAATCCAGTTTAGTTCATAAAATGAAAGAAAAAATAATTAATAAAAATTTCATTAAATTAAAGAATTTTTAATTTATTTTAATTATTAATTAGTAATTAGTAAATTTAATTAAGATGTTTATACTAACTATCCTCTGATATCACCAATTACCAAACTAGTAATTTTAAGGTTCATTGAAAGGAAATCCGAAAAAACGATGCATATAAAATATCTAAAGTGCACCTACCTTAGTATTCATCTAGTTGCAGTCGTTTTGGTCGCTTGGAAGATAGGAAAAACGGGAAAATAGTAGCACTCAAGGCGTTTCTTGTGCTTATTGTCGGTTTCCCGATTGCGACTCCTCGCGCAGACTCGCGCGTGTCTCGGTGCGGGGATAAGTCATATGCATATACCCCGCGAAATTTGAAATGAAAAATAATATTAAAATATAAAAGTAGCCAAAAGCTGGCAAATAATTTTTGCACCAACAGTATGTTCTAAACTTTAAGAATGATGTATACCTATCCGTGCTTAAAACACAGAAATTCTTCCCAAAATTTGAAAATAAATTTTCAATTTTTGCACAGACTCCTGCAAATCCCAGAATGGTTATTAGGATGGCACGCGCCAGTTTTTTGTGTGGCTTTTTAAAATGACAGAACTATATTCGATTATATTCATGAAAAAATTTCATAAAAACTTTACTCCTTTTCGAGAATAATAATCATCTCTGTCAATGTTTGCTAGAATAACATTAAATAATTGCATAATTCAGCCGCACTTTGACTATTGCGTAAGTATCTTGTATTCTCTTGATAAAAATAAAATAGAGTCATTGCAAAAGCTTCAAAATAAAGGAATGAGAACTATACTATATTTCATTCATGTTGGATGCTCTTCAGTGGATAAATGTTCTTGATATATTATATAGGATTTCAATGATTTTTATTTTTAAGATCCTAAACAATTTACAACCAAAGTATTTCGAACAATTCAAAACTTTTAGATCTGAAATTCATATTCATAGAATGAGTGCTAGACTGTCCAACACTCAACATCTTTTGTTTTACAGAGAGCTTGAGGAATATAACAGATTACCACCTACAGTCAAAGAATCATCCTCTTTGAATGTTTTTAAGCGAAGGTTGAATTGTTATATCATACAGAGAAGGATTATTATTTTTATCTTTTTGGTTTTTATCTGTTATCTTTTTTAAAAACCTAGAATTAGTATATATTTGACAGCCATTGGTCTATTATTCTATATTAGGATGTATCCTACATTATTAATAAATATACTGATTGACGCTGATCACAAGGATACACATTATCCTTGTTTGAAACATGTCCTAACAAGTTTCCTGCGAAGAATGATTATTCCAATGTCAATTCACCCGGTTTTAACGTTATTGGGCCCTCCCCGGTGAATGCAGGCGAGAGCTCTGTGATGGTCATAAGCTGTGTGAAGCCATAAAAGAACTACACTCCGAGGGAAAATTCCACTACCGGCATTAAATTATACTGATGGTTTGATGCTTTTTTGGGGAATTTATTAAAACCATGTGGCTTTTTACTTTTTCCAATTAGGGTTACCATATGAAAACGTCCCTAACCAGGACCAGCCGTCAAGAAAATCCGGACAAAATCCGGACGTCAAAATTTTTTCGATGCCACACACAAAAAATCAACTTTTTTTTTAATGAAACAAGAGCGCTTAAAAAATAAAACAATATTATTCAAACTTACGAAATTCAAAACTTACAAAACAACTAAAAAGTTAGAAAAACAAGTTACAATAATTTTTCGTCCTAATAACTAATAAATAACATAATTGTTGGATCTTAATTTAGAGAAGGTGTGTTCAAACAGAAGGTGGGTCATAGATTTCTCAGGAATAGGGGTCCAAATTGAAATTGTTGTCAAAACTTTACCTATTTTTGATTCTATGCTCAGTGTCATGTGTTGACGTGACATACGTCAAAAACACTAAACAGGAGAGATTTCGCCCCTTCTATCTTTGACCAGCAGAGAGACCACACGTGGCCCCGGAGCTCCGACGCCCTCGAATTTGTCTCATGTGCCGAGATTTGTTGGATAATGGGTGAGTTGAGCACTTTTTGTAGGGCATAGAATAGGAAAAATGGGATTATAAAGGCTCGGGATTTTTTGTGAATTTTAGCATTAAATAAATGTGTTTAGTGAACAGTTGCGTTCATTAAATGGTCCTTCGAGCCGGATCCTGAATTGGCAGTGTGGATATACGATTTTGGTAGCAATTTCTCTAATCTTTTTCCCTTTCAGCCCCGTGGTTTTCATTTTTTGAATGTGCCATTTTTGCGATCGTCGCGACCGTTTTTTTGTGAGTCACGTGACCAAAGATTGGCCTTCAAAAATTGAATTCAAAATTAAGAGAAGTTGGCAACTGGCGGACGGCACCAGTGACTGACTAAAGTGAAAGCGAGTTCCGGTTCTTGTGTGGTTGGGCTTTCCGTCTAGACATAGTAAATTAAATCAACTATTGCGTATACGTATACGATTGACAACATAGAAAATCTCAGTATTTATGGATTTACCGATAATATAATGATTACTTGTTACCGAATACAAAATATCTGATACTCGAATAGGAAGTATCAGTATCTACTCGAAAAGTAGTCGTTGCACATCACTACTGATTAGGCAACCGATTGACACACTGACGCTGCGCCGTTTTGTTCCTCTAAAGGTGAATTCACACTGCTAAACTTATCGACGATTATTATTGTTTAATTACATTTTTTGAAACTAGTTTATTATTTTGCGTTATTTGATGTTGATAAAGGCGGCTACTTTAAAATCCGGACGTTTATGAAAAATCCGCCCGGACCCACCCGGACGTAGTAAAAATCCGCCCGGACCCACCCGGACGTAGTAAAAATCCGGACATGTCCGGATTAATCCGGACGTCTGGTAACCCTATTTCCAACAGGTGAGAAAAAAACAAAGGGTTATGGTAAGATTCCATCACGCTCCGTTTATGGCTCGTAATTTTTACATATTTTAAATTTTTAAGAATCTTAATTCAATTTAACGGTATCAAACTCCAAATAAAATACTCTGCCAATATATGGGCCCCTAAGCTCACACTAGGTACTATAGTTATAGTGTACGTGTAAGCTAATATAACTAAAAACTGAAATATATTTTATTGAACTCCGGACTAAATTACCTTTTGTTTGATATCATACAAGCCATGTTTTGACTTAAACTCAAATTTTTGAAATCTACCCCCACCCTTGAAAAAAAAACAAAAACTAAAATGTATTTTGTTAAACTCCGGACTCAATTACCTTTCGTTTGATATCACACACGCCATATTTTCACTTAAACTCTAATTTTTGAAATATACCCCCACCCTTTTTTTAAAATAAATTAAAATGTATTTTGTTTAACTCCAGACTCAATTACCTTTTGTTTGATATCACACACGCCATATTTTCACATAAACTCTAATTTTTGAAATTTACCCCCACCCTTTTATTTGGTTTGTGTTCGGTGGATTTGGTTCATTTTTAAATGGGACCATCTCGACCCAAGACCCAGCCTAGGTACCAAATTTCATTAAAATCGGGCAAGCGGTTTTTGAGTTATGCGCGTTGGTCTTTACAGACAGACAGACAGACAGACATACAGACAGACAGACATACAGACAGACAGACAGACAGACAGACAGACAGACAGACAGACAGACAGACAGACAGAGAGACAGACAGACAGACGGTTCAACAAAAAAGTTTCAAAATCATCTGAAACGCAAAGATATATAAAAAAATTTGAAATCCGAGCAACTTTTTTTTTCTAAAAAAAATTAGGATCACCATAGCTCACACTATTATAGTATAGTATATGTGTGAGCTAAAAGAAGACTCAAGTACCAAAAGGGCGAAATTTAGAGCTGTGTATTATCGACAGTGGATGGATTAGCTAAGCCTTGATACGGTGCATCTGAAGTTTAGTTAATTAAATAATAAAATTTTAAAGGATAAGTGTGATTATCTTTCTACAGAGTGCAGAAAAATGAAAAATGGCTTACATGTCTTTTGTCAGTATCTATAAATATAAAGGTCTAATAGGTGTATGAGTTAGCTCAAGTTTGAAAGCTTTATTATGCTAATATAGAAATGATGCATTTGTGGGAATTCGAAAATTGTTGCCGAGATTGCGACCAATAAAGAGCATTACAAAGCAAGGGTTAACATCACAGTTAACTGTTTTTTAAAGAGTAGGTGATGTGTCATGTTAATTTGGGTTTAGAATGAGTGTAGCGAACTCAGATGGTCTTTTCTGGCTTATCCTAAAACTTATGTCACAAGCCATGAAAGTGTTTGTTTGGTGAGATTCTCCTATCGTGTAGTAATTATGTAAGGTGGTGTTTCCTCCTTAACCCTACAGACTCTGCTGTGTGCTACTCTCTAGCAGGCTCTCTTTGTTGAGTCGGCATTGGACTGCGTTATCATACGAAAGTTATTCCTGTTTAGTTCTAGGAGCTATTTTGTCCTATACCTGTCTGGCTTATTTAGAAAGACTTTAGAATTACTGACAATTTCAGGTATATTTGGCTAACTAGATCCTAATTTTTGAATACCAAATTTTTATTTTTGCCTTTTATTAGAACTAAATTCAATTAGTCTTATCTTAAAAACTAGAGCTGATAGAAAAAATCTGCTGCCAGTTTTAGAATCAGCACATTAAGTATATCCAAAATCAGTTCTTAGATCTCAGGCACCAAATTTTTATTTTTATTTTGTTGGACTGTGTAATTAAATAAAAAGGTACCGATAGAAAGCTAGATTTGTTCCTACTACAAATGTCATTATAGAATTTAAGCTTGCGAAAGGTGTTGTAGTCGCCATTTTGACATTTGTAGTTCACATTGGAGTTTTCGACCTTGGGGGTAGGGCTGGCTCCCCCCACCATCTTGGATTTAGTGTGCACGAAAAAGATTTTTTTTTATTATTTGGTTCCTGTAAATTTGAGAAAAAAAATTGAAGAACATAAAATTTCCTACAAAAGCGCTTTTATACGTTTTTTCGCCAGATGAATGGTTTTGGAGTTATAAGGCAAAACAATTCGCCGCCATAAACGATGTATTAGTTAAGTGGATCAAGCCCACGGTTAGCAATCATTTATTAGGTTTTTTTTTAAATCACGAAAAAAAATCATGTTTCTTAGGTTTTATTCAGATTTCACAAGAACATTCCAGAGAAAAATGTTAAAACACCTTCTTTAGAGAAAATAAAATTTCCTTTTAAAAAGTGTGACTAAGGGGTGCTAAACACTCCAGGGGCGTTCACATATTGAGGTTATTTTTTTAAATTATTATTTTGTTTTAATTTGATTTATTCATTTTACTCAAGAACCAATAGTAGGGGAGAACGTGAAGATTTTGATAACTTATTTTCTTTGTCAGAAAACATCGATAAAACTGTTCCTTGATCAATTCTACGCAAAATTTGTTATATCAATAGAGGGGAGGGGGGGTTTTCGATGGGTTAAGACGCAAAATGCAAAAAAAATATTAAAATCTGGAAACTTTTTTTCTTAGTAATGCATATATGTTTATTAGAGAAAGCTACAATTAAGCTAAGTATAAAAAATAGTTCCTCGAATTCATAACTTTCTTTGCATTTTGCGACTAAACCCATCGAAAAATTGGAAAGGTTCATGTATATATTTTTTCTTAGAATTGCTCACTGAACAATTCTATTAATGTAAAATTTAGTACCCTTAAATTAAAATTCAAACAAGTTTTCGTGGGTAATCGGGTAAAAAAAATAGGGTTTTTTTGTTTCTCTAGTATTTTTCCGTGGGTAGCTCGAAAACTTAACCTGACGGGGGTTCAAGATCTAATGGACCCCTAATAAGTGTTGACAGTTAACTGTTTTGTCCTTATGGGACTCCTCAGAACACTGCTTGGTCAATGTGACACTTCCTAAATTAAATATACGGCTTTATCTCTCATCTTACATTTCTAGTGAGAAAACAAAACCATGTACCCAACCAGAAGCGCCATCTACCGAAGTACGAGAGAAACTAAAAACTAAAACAGCAGCAGGCGAGTAAAACTGCTATATCATCGATCGATGAAAGTATCGATTAAAAGAAACAATCCATCACGTGACGTACGACACACATTGTCCTTCTCGATCGATCGATGATATAGCAGTTTTATTCACCTGCTGCTGTTTTAGTTTTTAGTTTCTCTCGTACTTCGGTGGATGGCGCTTCTTGTTGGGTACATGGTTTTGTTTTCTCACTCGAAATGTAAGATGCGAGATAAAGCTGTTTACTTAATTTAGGAAGGGTTGACCAAGCAGTGTTCTGAGGAGTCCCATAATGACGAAACAGTTAACTGTCAACACTTATTAGGTGTCCATTAGATCTTGGACCCCCGTGAGGTTAAGCTTTCGAGCTACCCACGGAAAGATACTAGAGAAACAAATAAACCCAAATTTTTTTACCCGATTAGCCACGAAAACTTGATTGAGTTCTATTAATGTTTCCTGACAAAAAAATAAATTCCAAAAAATTTCACGGCCTCCCCTGCTATAAACCTTCCAAAAAATCTCGGAATTTAGAAAAATCCATGTAAAACACGATTTTATATAGTAGCGGCGTATTTTTTCCCATAAAATCGGAAAACAAAAAAAGAATTTTTGGCAATCCGAGTAAAGTTAGCAAAATGGTTCGCGGCGAAGTTAGTGTCACTTTCCGTGGCATGTTCCATTCAGTTAATCAATTACTCTGGAAAAGTTTTGGGCAGCAAACTGTTTAACCAGTCGAATTTAACCCAAATTTGCTTTAGGAAACTTTAAGCCAGATAACTGTCGTCTTTCTGAACGTGCTTTTATACATAGATTTTATATTTAGATTTGTATGAAGTATACAGGGTGTGATTTATATGATGCACTGACTTTTAGAAGTGTTAGTAGTAGTAGTAGTAGTGGGGGGGTTGACCCGCAGGTCTGATAAGTAGGCCAGAGTAGGCCCTTTTTGCTATGCCCCAAGTCTGTCCCTTAACCCACTCTCTGCACTTCCCTTTGATGGTCGGGTAACTCATTGGGCCTTCCTGTTCTCTTTACAAAGTCCAGTAAGTCTGCCCATTTGAGCATGTGCAGTTCTTCCTCGCTCAGAGTTGGCGCTCCGAGTGCCTGTTGTCTCATCCTTGCATAGGCCTCGCATTCTGCCACGAGGTGTCTTGATGTCTCTTCTTCCTGTCCACAGGCTGGGCAGGTAGGGTCATTCTCGACTCCTATACGTGTCATGTGCTTCCTCAACCGGTTATGTCCGAGTACCTATCAGCAGTCCGAGGTCTTTTCGTGTCCGTCCCAGCATCCATCTAATTCTGGTCGCTTTTGGACGGTCTACGAATTCTCTGGTCTGTCTGCAACCCGTTCCTGTTTCCCAGGAGTTTAATAGCGCGTCCTGGGCCCATTTGTTAAGTCCGCTTTACACTTGTCTTTTTGTCACGCCCAAAAGTGGCTCCGGTCCTACATAGGCGGTTCCTGCCCCGAGTCGTGCGAGTTCGTCCGCCTTCTCGTTGCCTGGTACCCCCGTATGTCCTGGAACCCAAACCAGCGTCACCCGTTTAGAAGTGTTAGTAGTAGTAGTAGTAGTAGTAGTGATGGAGATACCATTTTTGATCTAGCAACTAGGCACACAGCGCCCCCTTTTCGCAAACCCCGATTTATACATCATATATCAAACTAATGCACGTGCCCCTTAGGATCCAAGTTTTCTTTCTCTTAGAAGACTTAATTTTGCCTGGTACCTCTTTGTCGAGGGCATGGCTTTATACTGCCTAGCAAGTATTCACAGTAGATCACACTATCTAACATCGCTATCGTCCCAAAAGACCTGCGTTATTCGTATAGTAAATTTGTAGGGTATTTCAAGAATAAGCTGCAATAAATTGGTAAATTTTTTTTTAAAGTCACAAGCTTTTATAAATTGCACTAAAAATTAAAAAATAATTTTCTAACATTCTAATATTATCATAATAATAAAAGCGATGGCCGACTGATGGAAATTTTGACTATGTTAGCACGATAAGATATTCGTATCAATTAAATATCACTATTTGCAAGAATCAATCTAGCAGAAAAATGCAGAGGTACCAAACCCACCCAACCCGACCTAAGATATTCCAGCATTTCTCTGACATACGTATGGCAATGGCATAACATTGCGGCACATCAAACATATCTTTGATGACCTGCTATGTTGAATATTCCTTAAGTGTTTAGATCACAACTTTAGATTAACTTATGTTTTGATTTGCGGCCATCGCTTTTATTATTATGATAATATTAGAATGTTAGAAAATTATTTTTTAATTTTTAGTGCATTTTATAAAAGCTTGTGACTTAAAAAAAAATTTTTGCCAATTTATTTTCTACTTTTTGGTCTCAGCTATCTACTCCATTAAATGAAAGTATTTGTTCAATAACAGAACAGAAGAGTTTATTCTAGATTATAATGAAATCGCTGATTGTGAGTTGTTTGGAAACTAATTTTTCTATTGGGGGTAGGAGAGGGTGGGGGTAGAGGTAGAAATATATTTTTTGTTTGGGCTGTATTGCCATCGGACCTTTATGCATATACCAAATTTTATAAAGTCATTTGAAGTGATGTTGTTAATGTTGTATTGTCATGTGACCACTATGTGTGTACCAAATTTCATCCAAATCGGATAATGGGAAGTGTGTCAAAAACGCTTCACAAGATTTGATAGTTAGTTAGTTAGATAGTTAGACAGAACATCTGAAGTTTTATTTAACTTCAGCTTGTAAAAAGGGTATATTTTTTTATGTTTGGCATGGTAGTAGCTAACACCAAAAGCTAAATTTTCATTCGAGGATCCCCTATTTTCCGGCATCAAAATCCAAAATGGCGGCTACCAAAGTTAAGAAAAAAAATGAATTCCCTGTTTTAAGAGAAACTAAATTAGTTTTGACAAATTTACTTTAAGTGAGACCTACTTAATTCAAAACTGTAAAAAAAAATACAGCTTTCACTTGAAAACAAAATGGCGGCTATATTTAAAAAAAATCGTTTTTCTTCGATATTTTCTTTATATTTTCTGCGATATTTATTTTGAATACCTCATATTAAAGCTACTGACCAGCTTTTTAAACCTAATAAAAAAAGTTCTAAGTCTCACAGCTGACACAAAGATGGCGCTTAATATGTCAATAATAAAAGAGAGCTTTATAACCTGTAGACCAAGTTCAATTTTGAAAAAAAAAATTTTTGGATTTTATTAATAGTAAGCCAAATCCGTTGCTTTGGTTCGGTACGGTTAAATTTGATTAGGTTTCATTAGGTTAGGTTTTTGAAACTTTCTATTTTCATGTGGTTAAAAATCAAGTGAAAATCACCCTGCTCATCTATTGTAATACATAAGGTAAATAATATTGGTAGATCGGCGCATGCGATAGTAAGTCAGGCAGCCAAAGTACACTTGGTAGGGCTAGCTTCTTGTGAATAAAACCCCTTAATATCAGTGTTCTTAGTTTTAGCTTGGAACCACGCAGGTATCCACACTCGATATTTAGACACTGTTAAAAGCAGACCCGTACAGCCCTTTTTGTTTGAACGCCCTTTTTTGCCCTTTTTACGAAGTTGTGAAGAAAATAATAAGATTGAAAATATGGTTAGTGGAAAAAGAATTGGAAGCGGTTTTTAATTAAGAAGCTGTTACACTGTTGATTGGATTGGTTGGTTGAAGTATTATTGAGGTAACAAAATCAAACCTCAAAACAAGGTATGTACATAGAAAATAATGTCTACCTAAATATAATGCCCAGAAATTGAGATGGACTGGTTAAAATTTGAACTCTTCAAACAATAAAAAATAGTGAAAGCGGAATGTTTATTGTTTTGGTTGCGGAAACAAAAAAATAAGTGAACTGAGTAAGTTTATAAAGACACTTTTTGGAAAATAAAATAAAAACTATTTTTCAGTTTAAACACTTGATAATTATTTTTTTTACTATATTGTAAATGATTTTGTTTAGATTATAAGTTGTCTTGTTTATTACTATGATTTTTATCATTTATGATTTTTCTTACTCAGGCCTGGGCAAATTGTAAAACTGTTGTTGGTTGAATAATAATATTCTTTATTATAAAAATTTTTATCACTTTAAAAAAGGTGTTATTTATCTTGAAAATTCCAAAATACCTAGAACGATAAAACGAACCCTCTATGGTATGTACCATTAACATGATTAATGCCCCAGTCTTTGCATAAAATAATGTAAATTTCTTTATGCTAAGAACAATCAGATGTTTTATCACCATGACTGGTTCAACTCTCTGCAATATGATTGGTGCCGGTCGGCTGATATTAAGTTGGTTTTTGCTCAACATGTAATATTGTGCGCTGTTTATTGTAAAAATAGCTTGTGCATTTTGTGACGGTAAGTACATTTTTTACAGACTTCATTTTGTTTACATTGAACATTTAGCGGGTTTATGTATTATTTATAATTCATTGCGTTGCTCGTAAAATTAGCCTTTTACTGTGTATGATTTTTGTTTAAATTTAACTGGTGATTTCCCACATAGCACAATCACGTGTTTAACACGTAAAAAAGGCGTGAGAAAAAAAAACGTTGATTTTAAAAGCTGCTAGAAAAAAAAACGTGTATTTCATATATGAAAACAAGCCTAATAGGTCATTCATTAACGTTATAAAAAATAACGTTGCTAAAAACTGCGTTGTAATAACGCCATTATAAAATTAAAACAGCAATATTTTTACGTTAGCTTCAAGTGATTTTTACGTTAAAATCACATTAGATTCACGCCTTTTCAACACGAATTTTAAAACGCGACTTGCATGGCTTTTCTACTGAATATTTTTGAGATTGTACTAGCTGCAGCGCCACCTATTGTCGGGATTTTTCACTTTGACGAAATCTATCAGGCAGTGCTTTGGCCTCTAAACTCCAAAAACCTTTTAGGGAATTGATCCCTGATCCTTCACGATCACGACGCATCTGTTATTGACCTAATAAAGACACATTAATATTCTGTGAAAGTGTTTACTATTAAAAAATCTTGTTTAGCTTTAAAAAAAAAACATAATGTATATAGATAGATATATAGATATTTTGTCTTGCCTTGAGCGCCATCTTTAAAATTGTCTTGCACTGTTGTAGTCTTAAACTAGTGAACTTTTATAACTTCCTTTCGCGTCTCTTTTAAGTTAAAAAAACGTGACCAAAAAAGACGCAGAAAGTTAGTAGGTTTGAGAAGTCTTAATCTAGTGGCGTTTTAGAACCTGTTGTGGAGGACTTTTCAAGTGTGAATTTGGTACATGAAAATAACGAGGGTAAAAAACACGTTATATACACAGCACCAGAAACTTCAGCAAAAAGTACATGTTTATAGCTTGATTTCTCCTGGTTTTTAGGTTATCTTTAAGTATGTAGATTTAAGAAGAAAAATATTACATGGTATAGTTTTTGCAAAGTCACCTGAAATGCTCCTAATACGGGGTTCTATCGATTTCATGAAATTTTGCTTCAATCTGCCCTTCAAAAGTTATCAACATTCAAATAAAATCTTCCTGGTTAATTTCAAGCCTACCGACAGAGAACGGGCGCGCTCTTTGCGGGCTGAGCACAAAGTAATTGTTTTCTGACCGACCCAGTACAGGTGGCTAGACGGCACCTGATTGGCAGATTTTTTTGAGATGTGCTTTTGATTGCATTCAGGTGTTCTTTGCGGGACCCCTTTAGTCGGCAGTATGCAGAGTTAGAAAATAAATCAGTGTCGTTTCTGTAGGTATAGGAATAGAAAGTTTTATTATCTATTTTTATTTCTTTAGTTTATGCCATAATTAAATGAAATAATTTTCATGAGTACATCTACCGCCGCCCATGTCACTTTCTTTAAAGGATAACCTTTGTGCAACTGACTTTGCAAAAACTATATGAGGTTGTTTTCAAGTAAAAAAAAAACTTTGTTATTTTTGTTCACGTCAATTTAACGTTGATGTGATTTTTGTGCTATGTGGGTTGGGGCAAAACGGGGATTTTGCATGGGGGCAAAACGGGGTACCTTGTTATACCTAGTAACCTATATCCAATTTTGCCCCAAATTTTTTTTATTTTTTGGTACCATCACTGAAAGTTGTATTTTATGTTATCTTTGTAAAAAATGGATGCAAGATTCGTGTAGGAGAGTCGACAGCGTTGACTAGGTCGCTGTAATTTTTATACATTTTGGAAATACTAAATCTAATTATTATAAATGTCTTTTTTATTATAGCTTTTGTTTTTAATAAGTATTTTAATCTTGGTTAGTATTTTAATAAATAAAACATCTTAAACTTTTTTTTTAAATTACACAACCGCCCTCTCCGTTTTGCCACATATAGGTACCCCATTTTAACCCGTATGCGGGGCAGTCAACTTTTTACCAAAATAAAATTACAAGTATGATGAGGAGTTCTAAATCGCTTAAACTAAAAATTAAAACATAAAATAACATCTAGCCAACTGAATTCCAAATGACGAACGCAATAATTTAATAGGATAAATAAGCATATAAAATTAAGTATTCCATATTGCCCTCCCTTCCCCTACTGCTACTAAGAAGTAAACCACAAATATTACGAACTTTTTGTAACAGTAAAATAAAACAATTTAGTTATAATTTAGATTAAATGCGCATTCGTTAAAAAATTTTCATTCGCATTTTCATCTTGGTGTTTATTACGATTTTAAATAAATAAATACATTTATTTCCTTGTCATATTTTAAAGGCATGAAACGATTTAATTTCAAAAACTCGTAATAATAAAAAAATTAAACAATTCATCAAAATAAAAAAAAAACAATTTTATTCAAAAAATAAATAAAATTAACAAGTAAATTGTTTTAGCAAATAACATGAATCAGTATAAAAATAATATCACTTTCAAGTGTCTGATTTTAAAAATTGGACACGTTTTTGGTATCAGAAATAACAAATTTAACAAAAAAATTATAACAATTAGTTTCACAGCTCAAAAGATAAATCTTCCACCCTTAATAAAAAAAAATACGTATTCAAGAATTGAAAGCTCCTACAGTCTATTTCATAATTTTTGAGATAACTCTTTGACAGTTATCAGCTGGTTATCATAAAAAAAATTATCTCAAAAATAATGGAATAACCTGTACATTTCAACACTTCTACGATCACTCAGTTGAACTATGAAAACCAACATTAAACTTATGATCCAAATCGGGTTATTAAAAAATCTAGAAAAAGTCTTAGTGTTTATGACTGAATCCCCATTCTTTTCCTTCGTGATGTCCCCCTTTCTTTCCATGATCATGGTGGTGTTTGTGGTGATCTTCGTGACCTCCATGTTTCTTATAGCCATGATGATGGTGATCATGATGTCCCTTTTCACCGTGTCCCTTCTTACCGTGATGGTCTTCATGGTGACCACTGTGATGATGACCTCCCTTCTTATGATGTCCTTCGTGGGATCCGTGATGACCGTGGTGATGTCCGTGTTTTTCATGATGGCCGTCTTTGTGATGATCATCGTAGAATTTGTGGTGTTTGTGGAATTCGTCTCTGTGTTTTTTAAGATGATGTCCCTTAGTCTTTTGTCCTTTTTTGTGTCCCTTCTTTTCGCCGAATTTACCTCCTTTGTGGTGTCCTCCTTTCTCGTGGTGTTCGTGGTGATGACCGCCCTCATCATGATGTTTGTGATGGTGTCCGCCCTTTTCTGCATGGTGGCCTTCATGGTGATGCTTTCCATGTTTACCATGATGGTCTTTGTGATGATGATGTTCATGTTTGTGGCCTTTCTCCCCTTTTTCGCCACCTCCTGAGTGATGATCGGCATGATGTTTGTGACCCCCTTCTTCTTCATGGTGTGAAGAGTGTCCATGTTTTGACGCTGCTACTTCTAAATCTACGTTACCTATTTCGTCATTTTCTTCGCCCTTTAATGCTTTGGAATGAGCGAAAGCTGCTACCAATAGCACCCCCAAACACAGGAGGTAGACCCTCATGGTTTGATATGTGATTTGATCGAAGTACACTGGTAATTTGGATTTTCTGGTTTTTGTCGCGGCTATTTATATTGATCCGAAATGCTATTGTTTCTTAACACCTTAAATTCAGCGAGAATTGCAACAAGAGTTTTTATTGATTGGATATTTTGTGGTTCTTGCAATTTTATCAGCGCGTTACACTTTATCGATTTTGTTTTAAGGATTTGTTGCTAAAAGTTTTGTGCAAAGTCTGTTTTTTTTTCTAAGTATGTAGTTCAATGTTAATTTTTAATATTGCGTTTTGTGCACATTCTTGTGGTTTTTTTGTGACGGATCATGCAAAATTTAATTAAAAATTTATCTCGGACTGCATTGTGTTTTATTTTTGTAGTATTCCAATATGCTATTTATATTCAATATTAATGAAAATTATGTCGTATATTTTCAATTTGAAAAACTGTGTTTTGTATTCATTTCACACGACAGGCAGGTACAGGGTTGGCGTATTTAGAAAAAAAAGTTTTGTGGGAACCCAAGGCAGTTTTGGGCAGGAGGCGCGACCCCATGAGGCCGTATTTTACATTTGGATTTATAAAGTATGTGGAAAATATCTAAATATAAAAAGTACGTCAAATTTTATTAAAATCGATTAACGCAGAGTTTATCAGCCCCTTCTCCCGATGAAAGGAAAGGAGGCAAGTTAAATTGTTTACAAAAGAAAAATGTTTTTGTTTGCAAAATGAGCAAAACCTATACAATCGGAATAGTACTTCCAAAGGGCTACTACTACTATGTCGGTTTAGAACGCTTTTTCTACGTTGTCCGACGCCTAATCTGCCGTCCTTAGTAAGACCCACCTATCTACATTTTCACTTATTTAGGAAAAGTGAGTTTAAAGTTTAAATGCTTGCCAAGAGTTACATAGTAATAAATTTTTTTTGTTGGTAAATGTTGATGGGTTTCTAGTAGCAATATCTAAGTAATAAAAAAAAAGTTACACATTATTACCTATTTAAAGCCATTTTCGGTCCTAACTCATTTTTTTTTTGCAGATAGGTCTTACTTAGAACGGCAGTATTCTCCACCTCCTTCGATCCTGACAATCATCTACTGTCAGGTTTTTTTGACTCATGGATCTTTGGATTGACTGTTGCTATTCTAGTTTAGGACGCCCTATTGGTTGCGATTCTAGGATCTGCTATGGTAATATTTCGTCGTTCATCCGTTGTACTTGGCCGTACCATATCAGTTGTCGTTTAGTGATGTCATCCGTTATGCTTCCCTGGATTCCCATTATTTTATTTGTTATCTCATTTCTTTTATAATGTGTTCTAGATATTCTCATTGATCTTCTTATTGCATCCATTTCGACACTTTCCATCTTTATTTTGTATCTTTCTGTTACGTGACAGTCTCCATTCCATACAATAGCGTGCTTTTCACTATTGCTTCATATAATATGTTAAATTTTACATTACTTTTTATCTGTCTGCTCCACAAAATACAGTAAATATCGCTTATAACGATATCGGATATTATGTGTATATCGTAAATGGGTCATTGTATTCCCATGCCGTGTACTTTACGTTTCCAGTTTTTTAGAGCTACTGCGATATATATTTTAAAAAGAGTTGGAGCGACAACATTTCTGTCTTAAGCCTTTCGTTACTAGATATTGTTTTGAAAGTCGATTTTCGATCCCAATTTTAGATTTTGACCCTTTGTATAGTTTTTATCGCTTTTCTGTATGTTAAATTGATATTAGTATGCTCTAACACTGTCCATAATTTTTCTACTGGAACGGTATCATATTTTTTTGTAGGTCCAAAAAGGTAACATATTTCTGGCACATCTTTTCTCAATTACTTGTTTAAGACAAAAAAGTAACATTCAATTATATCCAATGTCTATACTTCCCTATACCTCGTTCCACTGTGCGTCGGCGGAAAACCTTTTGAACTTTTTCCTGGATTTTTTCATGTCGCGAATCTCTTTTCTATCTATATTCTTTACGTTTTTTTATTTTCTCAAATCTCTTCGCCTTAAAAGCTGCACAATACTTCAAAAAAATTTATTCTCCTTCCACCCAAGCGCGGATTTGAGGGGGCGGTAACGAGGTAATTACGCCCCCTAGAAAAAAAAAGTATGCAGTTTTTATTAACAATTAAAGGTCAAAGAGAAGTATTACCCCTCAACTCCCCTATAAACAAAAATATGTTACAAATAATTTTTTCGTCGACTATTACCCCTCCCCCCCCCTAGATTTTGACCCAGATCTGCGCTTAATTCCACCCTTATTCACGGTCGGTACATAATCCACCCTACCTAGCTCCATTGTTCGTATTAACTTTCCACAATTATCTCTCAACTTATTAATTTAACCCCAAGGCGACTTTAATACAACGTTGTTTAAACATCAAATATTTAAACACATTATTGGCATCTCCTTTAATTCCCTTCCTTTATACCTAGATGCCATAATAGTTCTGTTTTACCTGCAACTACTAATATATTAATAAGCTAAATTCAGCTATTACCGCCCTATTTTCGATATCTTTGTGTTTAAACTTAAATCTTAAGATAAGTATAGGATCTGTTGGGGTTTTCGTTATTTTGTTTGATAATCTAGGGTATTTTGTGTAGGAACATGTAAAAATGTTTACTATAGGTTTCGACTTTTTACAAATAGGTGAAAGTCGCCTAATTTTGGATAGTTGCCTATTTTGGATACCGCTTTATCTCAAAATCCGTTTACAGTTTCCTTCAATTCAAACCACAAAACCAAGCATCTCTAACATAAAATGATTCTCTGTGAAGCGCATAGTTCGACTGTTACGCTTACGTGTTTAATTGTGAAAACGAGTTTTTTGTTGCTCCATGTGTAAACCATTATTAAAAAGTAAGTACTTAGCCTAGGAAAGTGTAATTTGGCAAGGATATACAAGAATAGTTGTAGAACAAGAGTATGTATTTGAAATAAGAATTTCTCTCACGGACTTTTTGATATTAATCGAATAACCTAGAATATAAAGGTTGCCTAATTTTGGATAGCAAGTTATACCTACATTTGGATATCGAAAATTAGGAACACATGTAGGTAGTTGCGTTGCTAATATAGGGTATCCAATTTTGGGAACCCCATTTTTAAATTTGAAAAAGTGCTTTGTTTTACTTTGGTCGAATTTTTGTATTCTTTAGGGTTGAAATACATATTTTTGTGATCGTACCCGGTTTTTGTTGACGTAACAACATATTTTAGGAACAGAGGAATCAACAAAATATGTTTTCGTCACACAAAAGAAGTTAAAATAAAAAAACTATCCAAAAATAGACAACCTTCCTCAATTTTAAAAGTATTAAGAGAAACAGGATTTTTTATTACCAGCCCATCCTAAAAAATTTTGGATAAATACCGCACTACAGTTTGATAACCAAATGTAATATTTTAATTTAATTTAATTAGTATACAGGGTAGAACACAAACACAGATATTTTGTATAATAATATTTAAGTACCCTTATTTGAATAAATAGAAAAAATTTGTACTAAAAAAAGTTGTTTAGAATTAAAAGTTAAGTTAAGGTGCAAAATTTTAGCCTCCTATGACAACTTTGAGAATTTTCCTAGGTTTTTCAACGATAAAAAAGACAATGACAGGCGACCGGCAAGACTGACCTACCCCAAATGAAAACAAACTCATACGTCTTCACTAAGGATAGAATCGGCAATATTTAGAAAGAGCAACAAACGTTTAAGCACGATAAAGATGGCCGACGTCAACTAAAACAAACATTCCACCACCCCCGCGCGAGAATAGCTACCCATACACCAATGGCTATAGACATAAAGGACTGCTTAGTTCCATTTAACCTGTGTTAGCAAATTGTGCGGGGTGAGGAGAGCGGCGTGACGTCACCACTGGTGCTAAATCCTTTGTTTGCATTCGTTGTATATGATGTTATTCGTATTTTCAAAAGAGTTTTGTTAATATTTCGCTGAATAGTTTCTGTTTTTTGGATTGTTTCAGTGCAGTGCTACTTAGAAAAACATATAAATAAACATTTTCACGTTTGGTTTGTTAACAATGTGTAAAAATTCGATTCAGGACAGAGAAGAACGTTTGTTTACACAGTAAAAAAACGGCCACGATTTTCGCAGCAAATGGGCTTCTTGTTTAATGATATCTATCAAGAACATTACAAAAGGTTGTGAATTGAAAAGGAATATTTTTTTAAATTAAATATTATTATTTATATTAATATTTTTAATTTATTGTATGTATCTATACTTTTCTGTTTTTTTTGTAAAGATGTAATAATAAATACTTTTTTTATGTTTTATATTCCCGTTTTTTAATTATCTAATTAATAATCTCTTAACATGCTTTAAAAAGCGGTTGTAATAATTAAACTATACATTATGTGCATTTTTTTTCTCTTTGTTTTTTGTCTATTTGTTAAGAACAATATTTGTGCTTTTCCTTTTTTAAATAAATAAATAAATTTTTCGTCTACCTATATTTCCGTTTTTCATTATTATCGCGAAATAATTTCTTTCATACTTTTAAAACAATTGGACAAATTATACAGGGTGTCCCATAACTTGGGGGCCATAGTGCAGCAGGTGATAGAGGTGAGAGAGATTATTTCCGAAAAAAAAGTTTATATAACATGGGGCCAACACATATCTGTTTTTAAGATATAGGATTTTTAATGAGGAGTGGGGGAAAAAGGCTTTTGCAAAAAAAAGAAAATCTATCACAGACAGCTGAATACTCAGCTAATTGTGAATCAAAAATTTGATACTCCTTTTTTTAATAAAGTTACAATTTAAGAAGATACAGGCTGTCAAAATTACCTCCAAAAATGTAGAAAAAATTATATATTTTTTTTAAATTAATTTTTGCTTACCCACTTATTCTTTTAAAAAATATCAATAATATTTTTTTTATTATTATGTGTCGCTAAAGGCTTGTTTATATTAACAAAAAATATAATTATAGCATTTATAAAAGGTTATACAAAAAAAATAGTTTTTTCAAAAAAAAAATTGACCGACAAATTTTTTTTCAATATAAGTTTTATTTCAATTTATTGCTATTGTTCTGATACACGACTGTACCCAATTTCATGTTTTACTGCCTTTTTTGAAAAAGTTATTATCAAAAAAGTTTAAAAAATTGTCAACTTTGATGCTCTGTATCTCTACAAAGTTTTGACACATGCATTATAGGAACTGTTTTATCAGACATGACCTCATCTATCACCTGTTGGCCTATGGCCCCTAAGTTATGGGACACCCTGTATGGGTACTACATTATGTCTAGCTTTTTTTTCACTTTAAGTATTTAAATTTAATTTATTTAACAGATATTTCAAATATAAAATCATTTTCATCCCTGTAGAGACAATATTTTTAAATGTACAATGCCTCAATTTTGCACATACAATCCAATATAATGATAGGCGCGCTTTCTGCCCAGCACAAGTGGTGACGTAACAGCGAGTTTGACCTTGAACATCGATTGCAGACAGATTCGGCAAACTCAGCAATCCTGTCTAGTCTATAATCGTTGCCCATACACCGCTGAAAAACGGATGAAATTGAAATCTTGTCCCGCGCGGTGCTGCCGGCTTGTAATTATTTACGCTAAAAAAGTTCACTGTTAACCACAGCTAATAAAAAGAACTAGACAATCATGTCATAAGGGAAGATTTAACTTTTTTTAAATAAATCAATTATAAATACTGTTTGTTGTCTAGTTTTGGGAGGGCACTGCCCCGCCCCGTTGCTCTTCCTGTAGCGTAGGCCTATATGGGAAACGATCTCGGATTATAAACAGGTACCCCATCTATCCGAAATGCATCGATTCCAGTTCTTGAATAAAATATAGCGGCCATAAGTTATAGTAACGACGGACTAAAACGGCCTAATAAATTTTCGAAAGGTTGTTGCGGGATTTTTGGATTGCGTAAATGTACGTTACGTTTGTTTTTTATGCCCTGTAATGTATCACGCATTTATATATTTTACTGCTTACTGCGGTCCGGCAGTAATTTTATTTTTCCGAAACAAATTCATTATTAAAAAACGTTTAAAAAAGTTCCGCAAAATTAGAGAGTTAGATTTTTGTTTGACGTTCACTTTTTTAAAAATCGTTCGTAATATTATAGGTCAGTCATTCTAGCAAGAAAAAGCCCCAGCTTGCAAAAGGTTGTGTAGTCGCGATTCATATGTTGTTCACATTGGAGTCCTAAAAAAAATTTGAGTTTTCGACCTTTGGATTTAGTGTGCACGAAAAGGTTTTTTTTTTTAAATTACTTGATCCCTGTACATTTTAGAAAAAAACTTTTAGATAAAAGTTGAAGACACTAAAATTTCCTACTAAAACGCTGTTGTACTTAGTTATGACGCTAAATATTTAGCCTCCATTTTCAAAACTGCTTATTTTTGAGAAAATCTGCAAGACCAACTAATATCCTACAAAATGAGACATTGCTTTTTGCAAGTTCCCTGGGTAGTACCCTTGGTGAGAAACGAACCCTGAAGTGTTAGCAGTACACGTCCTCCCCTTCATGATATACCGACGTAAGTGCCAAAAATTCTAAAATTGAGTTACGTCGTCAGATAACATTATTTTGAACGACTTTTAATATGACAAAGTGGCGTATGTATATTTCTTATAGATCTTCCAGACGTCATTCTTAATGGTTTGGTTTTTAATAGCAACGCTATGGCCTGATAAACTTTGGTTCATTTGGTTTTTTGTCTCTCCTCTACAATTTACAAATAGTCAATTACGTCGGTATGTCATAAAGGGGACTATGTATTTTCATAGTACAGTGAAGTCCGGATATAACGAACCTCAAAAATGAACTAAATACGGTTCGTTATATCCGAGGTAAACAGTAATAAATAAATTTTGTTTAATTTTTTGTGTTTCTCTGTTTAATAGTATCCAAGATTAAGAAAACTACAAATATTACAAAAAATACTATAAATTTTTATATTTTTAGAAAAAGGCAGAATACATACGAATAAAGACGTTTATTATTATTGATATACATATAAATATGTAAAGTACATAATATGGTGGTATGTAATACATACATAAAATAAGCCTAAATCTGAAATCCATAATTTTTGTTTGTACATTTCTACTTAAAAAATATTCCCTGTTTATATAGCTTTCAATGTTATAAAATGATGCCATATTTTATCAGGAACTTGGCGTGATTCCAAAAAATTACGAGTTTCCGAAATTTTGTTTTCCATTTCACGAATGGTTGGAACATAAACCTTAGTGACTTCAACAGAATTATCTTGAACAGGATCATCATTATCTTCGTCATTATCATTTGAAACCATGTTTGAGGTTACGGAGAGATTATAATTTGCTCATCAGTCAACGTTTCTCTTGCTACAATGTCTTTATCAATAGTCACATAATCCTTAAAATCGTCACACATTTTTCTCTTAGCTTGTTCTTCTACTAAATCAAGCATATCATTATCGAATTCATACTCGTGATCATATTCTGGGTCTTGTGCATGTCTTTGCAACCATTCGTGTCGTTGCCGTATCGTCTAGTGTGAAAACGCCCATTGTCTGCTTATATAAAGTTCGTCTTAAAAGAAAAATACATATTCTAGCTAATTAAAATTAGGTTCGCTATATCCGGAAGTTCGCTATAAGCGGGATCGTTATAACCAGCAAGACAATACATGAGTATTTATGGATGACGTTTCGTATAAAGAAAAAAGGTTCGTATTAACCAGAAGTTCGCTATAAACGGGTTCGTTATAAGCGGACTTCACTGTATATCAAAATAAACTCAAATTATTCCGTTTTATGTCATTTCCTCAAAAGGTAAGCATTTTACAGAAAGTGTGTAATCAACTTTATTATAAAAAATTAAATTATCTTTTGAACGATGTATCACCGAAGTGGGCTAAGTCCACGTTTAGCACTTAATTGGCATCCATATACTGGGGTTATTTTTTAATATCACGAAAAAAATAATGTATTTTAGGTTTTATTAATTTCTCAAAAAAATCAAGCATTTTAGGGAAAAATCCTAAAACACATGTTTTAGAAACAATAAAATTTTCTTTCAAACGGCAAATCACGAAGTTGCGTTAATGCTGTTATTCAAAATCCAGGTGCATCCGCATTTTGATGTTATTTTTTAAATTTTTTATTTGTCCAATTCAATATTTTAAAAAACTAGGCTTTTTAAAAAATCTTGTTTAACTCTATATTGTTGAAAATAAAATTATCTTTAAAATGATATGTATCTAGTGGGTTTTTTGTAACGGGGAACACTGACAAAATATACGCATATTTAGTGATTTGTTTTAATCACAAAAAAAAGTATTGTTAACATGTATTTTACCAATTACCAAAAAATTTTTGAAAATCAAGCCTTATGGGGAAAACGTTTTACTCTGTTTATAGACAATTAAATCTTCTTTCGAACAATGTATATAGTTATAACATTTAGGGAACCATTAGTCATCAGGGGGACTGGCAGGGGCGTCCAAAAAGTGAATTGAAAAAAAATTCACTAAACATACCTATATTCTTTGAGTGTTGCCCGTTAACAAAAACCCACTATAGTTGAGGATGTTGTAAGTGGTACCGCGTCATAGCTATGGTAAACCTAAAATCTAAGTAAAGAAGCCCTAAAAAATTAGTGTTTCACTTTGTACATTCAGTGTGCCGCTTTATATGTGTATAATAAAACGCTCAGATCTATTAAATGATAGACGAATTAGGTATTTAATTAATAAATAAAGATCCGAAACATAAAAGAGAATCCAAAGTTATATTAAAATGTGCGCAAATATTGATTTAGTTGCAAAAGCGGTAATTTGTTTTGTAAAAAGCTCGGCGTAATTTGTTTGACATAAAATAATCAAAACAACAATGAACAGAAAATGTCAAAGCTCGGCTAAATCAATATGTTTATTCCTTTCTAATGAAATCGTTTAGAAAAAGACATAAATAAAGAGCAAGTAAAATAGTAAGCTAATGACTAATTAGCGCAGTGCCTCGTATTGGGAATCAATATCAATAAAAAAATTAAAGGAATCCCGTGCCACTGTATGACTCTACTCCCTTCCCGCCAACCAAGGTTTTTATGACGCGGAGCCACTTTAATACAATACCAACTATAGATACATATCGTTTTAAAGATAATTTTATTTTTAACGAAACAGAATAAATAAGATTTTTCAGAAAGCTTAGTTCTTAGGAAAATTAAATAAAACAAATAAAAATTTAAAAACATTAATTAGAAAAAAAATATTTCAATACGCACACGCCCCTGCACTGAGAGAAGAATTTTGTAACAATAACAAACATTTTGTAACTGTTACCAAATGCGTTGCCCATATTTGGCTTATTAGATATTTGTTTGCAGGTAACAATTCATAAATTTCAACAATTGGAACAAATATTTGTTAATAAAAACAAAATCGTCTGGTAATATTTAAAAAAAAGCTACATTAAGCACTAATATATTGTTGGTATTTAAAAATATATGTGAGTTTAATTATTAATATACTGTATATTTATTATAAGGATCATTCTTATTTAATATTAAATTAATTAATTATGGGTTATTATATAATTAGCTGTAATTATATTTAGTTATTTTGCATTAATAAGGTATTAGTAGGTTTCACGTTCTGTTTAATATACAGGGTGTTCATTTTAAAACTTCCCACCCCAGATTTCTCAAAAATGATTTTTTTTTAAAAAAGCAAAAACACGTCAACTAATTTATTAAGGAGGATACATTTTGGCTATCTTAAAATTTTTGTAGTACACACCCCCTTTGAGGGGAACATTTTACCCCTATATTTTGAATATGGAAAGTGGGTCAATTGACACTTTTTTTTGAAGGTTTCTTAAGTATCTTTACAAACGTTTTCGACTATGCTATATTCTATCTATTTTTTATCCTCTTAAGGAAATTAGGCCCCCTAGATGTGGACTTGTTCACGCGGTATTTTTGTTAGTCTTGGAGATATAAAGCTAATTTCTTTACAATCTTGATTGGTGTTCTCTTGCAAACAAAAAACGATTAGTTTTTCTGTAAAACTATGTTGGCAGAAGTTATAAGCCATAGATTGTGAAAAAACAGTAAAAAAGCCGCTATTTATTTATTAATATTTATTTATTTATGACATCACACAGACCCTCCAACTCAAATTTGAGGCAAACACCCGGTGACTTAAAATTGTGTGATCTATTATTACCAATCGATCTAGGGAAATTTAAAAAATTTGTGCTTTTCCGAAAGCTGGCGAAAGAAAGACCAAGAATATCAACCAAAGAAAATGGTCAACAGCTATACTAACTAAAACTCGGGTTAAAAAACAAAAGAAAAAAAAAAGAAAAATATGTAACCAAAAATGTCTTCAAGGAAAAGAAGCATAGAAAAACTTCTCAGAAAAGGACACTGAAAGATGACAGCGATGATGGTAGTCTGCACGGAACCAATCTCAAATAGCAAACCAAAAGAAAAATGGGTACAATGTTTAACTTACAAGTTTTGGGCCCATGAAACATGTGCTGATTCAGGGTTTACTTATGTTTTGCTAAAACCGTAATTCCAATTCACACTAGAGCAAGAATTAGGTTACTTTATATTGTTTATTTTATGTTGCATATATACAGTTCCTAATTATGCAACCATGCCCAACTTGCCCCATCGTATGGCCCAACTTACCCCGTGGGTGGGGTTAGTTGGGCCGCTTGCAAGGGTGCTAGAAAAAAGTGTTTTTTAAGTTTGAATGCATAGTTTTAAAAACCAATCTTTGCGAATTGTCTACCTTAGGGCCCTGCCTTAAACATATTATTAACCAGGGTCGCTCCGTTGCTACCAACTTGTTGCACTACGTTCAGGATGTCTACGAAACAATGAAGGGAGGCTCTCAGATTGATGCCGTGTACACCGATTTCTCAAAAGCTTTTGACAAAATTCACATACCAACATTAATAATAAAATTGCAGAATATCGGTGTGCATGGCATCTTTCTGGGCTGGTTGGAGTCCTATTCGACACCTCGGCGCCGGTATGAAAATTAAATAATTGCCAATCAGACTGTGTCAGTATAACTTCTGATATCGCCCAGGGGTCTCATTTAGGACCTCTCCTTTTCTCTCTATATATCTATGATATCTCAAAGTGCTTTCAACACTCAAAGTTTTCAAATTTCGCAGACGATCTGAAAGCGTATAAAATTGTCAAAAATGACTTGGACCAATTACATCTTCAGTCCGATCTTCAGCGACTCCAGGAGTACTGCCACGAGAATCGTTTATTTTTTAATGTATCAAAGTGTTACTCAATTACGTTTACTCGACAAACGAGGGTAATAGATTCTCGGTACGGTATTGGTGGGGTTCAGCTGAGGAAAGTTGATTCCATTCGGGACCTTGGTGTAACACTTGACTGCAAACTTACATTTGACAAACTTACAACGCGTAAGTACGAAGTCATTTAGAATTTGTGAGTACTGTTTGGTGCCCTAGCTATGCCAAATATATTCAGAGAATTGAAAGAATTCAACAAAAATTTATCTTTCATTTGAATTTTCGATATAATAGACAATTAATTGGTGAAGCCTATGAGATAAGTTTAGCTTATTATAAGCTAGGTAAATTAAGCAATAGGAGACTGGTGGCTTATACTGTATTTTTACACAAATTGGTAAACAATAAAATCAATTGCCCACAATTATTGAATAGGCTGCCATTTAACATAAAGCAAACGAATACTCGGCACTACACAAGGGCGGATCCAGTGGTGCTTCTCGGGGGGGGGGGCACTTTAGGTGACATTCTCTGTTGGTACAAAACGGTATATATTTTTTCAAGCAGCATGTTATTGAATTAGTCAGTGGTTGTAATTTCGATTATAACAACAATAGACACTTTCATGCGCCGCAGGCAAAAATTTTGAGTTTTTATTAGAAAAAACATTACTTTTTACTCATTTTTTGTATATTCAAAAAATTCTCGGAACCTGGATCCGCCACTGGCACTACATGCATTTCTATAATAAAAAATATAATACAAATTACGGGCAGAATGCAGATGCTTACCTCTTATAACACCTATTTTAACTACATCAACTTGTTTAGAGTATCAGTATTTACCTTAAAAACGTTGGCTTACAAAGTGTTTTAATATAGTTATGTGAAAGGACTTTCTTTCCGAAATAACCAAACTTTATTTTATACTTTTAATCAGTGATATGCTCACAGGTAGTTTTTTTTTCTTTATTTTCTGTTTTCTAGTTTTATGTCCATAATTTGTTATAAGCACTTACAATTGTCATTATAAGCTGTCATGTAATTGGAAAGGTATCCCTTTCTGTTTGGCAGCCCATGTATTAATAAATAAATAAATAAATAAATAAAAAATAATTATAAAACTGTAAGTAATATAGCAATGCTTTTATTTGCATTTATGTAAAAAGTGGCTTAACTAGCCCCGCTCTTCCCTACAAAATGTCAACCGAAACGTCACGATCTCGCGCGACAAGGCCCGAGCCGAGGCTGGTGTTCTGTGGCAGAGATGGTACAAAGTTATATTGCTCGATAATATCGCTTGTTAATAATAACCAAATATGTTGAACTTTACGAAGTAATTAATAGAAACCAATTCAGACCGTTATAATAACAAAATCACGTCATAACATTATACAAAAAATGTTTGTTGTAATAAACACAAAGAAATATTTGCCAATATTAAGAGTATATTTATATTTAGGAAATTTTAAGTATTAATAACAAAGACGTTCTGTTACCTTAAAAGAAAGAGTGTTTTGGTTATGGTTAATATAAGGCAATTAATATTTACAAAAACATCAAATTATTAAAGAAACAAATTGAACAAGTTTCCCAACTTGTTTTTATTTTTGTAAATAATTATATTCTCTAATTTTCACTTAAAATTAGAGAAGCTATATCTCTTAGTTTTTAAATATTTTTGGGTTACATTTTCTACGCTTACAAGCGTTTTTAGAATATTATTTTGATTTACTTTACGCTATATCTTTCCATATTTTAAATGTAAACTTCGCGCGCTTCTTCCAGCAATGAAGGATTTGAGATAAGCGGCTAAATTCGGCCTAGCAGACGAAAACGCCGATCGTCTGAGCGAACAACTCAACCACGCGCCACGTGCAACTAAAGTCACCGCACCGCTATTATTTTATATTAAAATTGTGGAAACTATTAATTTTACGCTTTAGTTTATTAGATATTAGTGTTTGGAACATTTTGAACTATAGAACAATGGAGAGTCTGGTACTTCGCGTATAATCGGGCTGGCCAGCCAAGTAGCTACAAAAGACATCTAAGGGTAAGTCGTTTCTCGATAATTTTTCATTGCTACGCTATTTTTAGTAAATAAGTTTAGGCTCTTTTTTCCCTGTCGGAGCCCTGTGGAAAGATACAGTCCCTCTTAACTCCCACACGTTTTTCTCGAGCTATCTCGAGTGGTCCTTCGGTATATTTTATTTTCTACAGAAGGCCTGACCTCACCATTTGGTCCAGGTTCGAGCCCGATAACAGGACCCCGGGAAAAATTAAAGTCTAAATCGCATTTTGTTAAAAATAAAATTTTTAATAAATACGCTGACCTTGCTCTTTTTGCTGTGCTCGCAGTAAAAATAACAAGTAAAAAAGTACCGAACGCGCATTGTTTTCGCGCATTTCCTACCTCTTTTTGGCTTGGCGTCGAATGCACGTAGGAAAAGTTTCCAACACAAAGATATTAAGAGGTAAATGAGACTTGTTTACATTTTTTATCGCCTATTCTCTTTTCTTTTTAAACGCTTTTAATTTTTAAATATTAAAAATTTCGGAAACTAATCGTTCACCTGTGTTAACGGAATTTTTTAAAAACATCACAATGAGTACGCAACTTAAGAAGTTAGAAGCACTCCGTAATGTGCAACATAATCGCATTAATACTCTTCATAACTTAGCTAATGCTTGCCTAACGGATGATACAAAAAAACCGTGTTTACAGGTTCGACTTATCGACCTTCATGAAATGAAAGAAACATTTTTTATTTATCAAAATCAAATAATAGAGGCTTATTCGGCAAGTCCGGAGAGACTGGAAGAAGAAAATGAACGCCTTACTGAGTTTGACGACAGCTTCTATGATATTAAAAGAATTCAAAAACAACTATTTGAGGTGAAAATTGAAGCTCCTCAACCTCAAAACTTAACGCAAATTTCAAATTCTTCTGATCCAGACCGCTTTATGGCGTCTTTAATGCCAAGACTGCGCATTGTCGAATTTCATGGCGACATCACTAAGTTTCCAACCTTTCTAGATATGTACAATAGTTCTGTACACAATAATCCTAGTATTCCTACAAACGCTAAATTTAATTTGTTACTGTCCTACCTAAAAGGACCGCCTTTAAACGTAGTTAAACACTTACAAATAACCGACGCTAATTATATAATCGCTTACAATACGCTTCTAAAACGCTATCATAACCCCCGCTTATCGGCTCAAACTTATTGGCGCTCCGTGTATAATTTTCCCGCTCTCAAAGACGACAATCCAGAAACGCTGCGCACGCTGCTTGATGTTTTTTCAGAAAACATTGAGGCTTTAAAAACTCTAAATTACGACACTGATCAATGGTGTTTTCCGCTCGCCAACATTTTACTAGATAAATTGCCTGAGGTACTACTTTCGCGCTTTGAACTAGCTAATTCTAGGTCTAATGAAATGCCCAAATATCAAGAAATTTATAATTTCCTTGAAACTCAATGTAATTCGCTTTATTCGCTACAATCTAAAAATAGATTTAAAAATAATAAACAGTTTTATAAAAATAACGCTTCGCCTTATTATACAAAAACGCTACTTGGTACGGAAAATACTCATTCTAAAGATAGATGCGCTTTTTGTGATTCTAACACACATTCAATATATTTATGTCACGCATTTAAAGGTAAATCTCCCTACGAACGCTATTCTTACGCTAAAAATAAAAAACTATGTTTAAATTGTTTAAGCTCAATACATTTAACAAATTCTTGTCAAAGTCTACGCTCATGTCGCTATTGCCCTGGTAATCAAAGACACCACTCATTAATTCATTTTGAGCGAAATTATAATTACGCTAATTCTCAAAATCAAAATAGATCACATTTTGATGCTAACGTGAATTTCTCACAAAATCCCTCTAATATTAGTCCCAACGCATCTCCAAGTATTGCACCACGTGGTTACTTCGCCAGCCAGCAAAGTTTTAGATCCCCGGCTACTGGGTGTCCGCTTCAAAATTACTCTACTCAAAATAATAACAATTTTACTTCGACGTCTTCTAATTCACAAGTACCAATCGCAACTCCTTCGGGTTCTAACCCCACGCATTGTGGTTTTATTTCTGCGCAATCGCAAGTTTTATTGTCAACTATCCTAGTAAAAATTCAAGATGTCCGCGGTAACTTTCAAACAGTTAGAGCCGTTTTAGACAGCGGTTCGCAAAACAGTTTTTGTTCTCAAAAATTAGCGCAACAATTGGGCCTTCCCAGACAACCCTTATGTTCAAATATACAGGGGGTTGGAGGCAACTCTCTTACTTCTGATCTAGGATCGATTTTTATTAAAATTTGTAATTTTCAAAAACCAGATATTTTTGTGTCTACGCAAGCGATTATTTTGCAAAAAGTTTGTACTGATTTACCGTCAGTAAAAATAAATACAGAAAATTGGCATTTTATAAAAAATTTACCCTTAGCAGATCCCACTTTTTACAACCCTTCGCCTGTAAATTTACTAATTGGTATGGATCTCTTTCCACTAATTATACAGGGTGAAAAAATCGCTAGCGATGATCCAAATCATCCCTTTGCTATGGGAACTATTTTCGGCTATATTTTGATGGGACAAATAAATCAACCCTTCATTTCTACCCCGCCAATTAATGCTCTTTTTTGTCAAAATGAAAATGACTCGCTTTCGCAATTAATTTCAAAATTTTGGGAAACCGACTGCGTCCCCCAAAAAACTCATTTGAAACCAGAGGATGAAATGTGTGAAAATTATTTTAAACAGAGCGTGTCGCGTAATCAAGACTGATACTGTCTCCCTTCCCTTTCGCACATTTGCAAATCCACCTCAGTTTCCTGGAATAAAACAAGTCACGCTAAATCGTTTCTTATCTTTAGAAAAAAAACTGCTTCGCGATAAAAACTTGTATTGTGAATATTCTAAATTTATGAATGAATATTTGGAATTGGGTCATATGGACTATGACTCAGAAAAAGAAGACGATTCAGACAGCTATTTTATTCCACATTTCGCTGTTGTTAAAAATGAAGCTATCACTACTAAGACAAGGGTAGTTTTTAATGCGAGTATTACTGACCCTTTTACGCATATTTCGCTTAATCAAGTGTTATTATCGGGTCCGAAACTACAAAAAGATATTATTCAAATATTATTACATTTTCGCCTTAACCCTGTGACGCTCACCTGCGATATTCAAAAAATGTATCGGGGTATAAATATCAACCCTGATCATCAAAAATACCAAAAAATATTTTGGCGGTTTAACCTGAATGAAAAAGTTTCCGTTTTTAAACTACGAACTGTCACTTACGGAGTGAACTGTTCACCATATCTCGTTTTACGCACCCTTCAGCACTTAGCTGAGTCCGAATATGATAACTACCCTCACGCTGCTCAAGTTATACTTAACGATACCTATATTGATGACGTCACTACTTCATGTAAAACGGTTCAAGAGGCGTTAAATTTGCAGCAGGAGCTTACGGAGTTATTAGGAAACGCTGGCTTGAAATTACACAAATGGTCTAGCAATCGCTCAGAAGTGATCTCTCATTTAGATCCCTCCTTAGTCAACCCCGCAGTTTTATCTCTCGATTCGGATGACGTCACTAAGGTCTTAGGCCTGTGCTGGCATCCTTCCTACGACGAGTTTCGATTTAACATATTACCTAATCAGCAAAGCTGTACAAAAAGGACGCTTCTCTCTTTTTTAGCACGCTGCTATGACCCCCATGGGTATCTTACCCCAGTAACATTCACTTTAAAATATTTGATTCAACAAATTTGGTTACTTGGTATTTCCTGGGACGCCACGCCTACTTTAGAAATAGTTCGTCAGTGGACACTCTATCAATCTGAATTTCAAGTTTTAGAAAAATTTAGTTTACCCCGCCACATTGACATCAGCAACGCGGAATCCATCGATCTCTGTGGTTTTTGTGATGCGAGTGAACGAGGGTACGCATGCGTAATATACTTACGTGTCTTACGAAACGCTAAATATCACATATATTTTGTTCTTGCGAAAAGTCGCATCGCTCCACTTAAAAAATTTGTTAGTATTCCGAGAATAGAACTTCTAGCCGCTACTCTTTTATCTGAGGTCTTAAAATACACATATGATATATTCATAAAAAGGTTCACAATAAATAATATTTACGCTTTTTCGGACGCAATGGTTGTTTTACACTGGATAAAATCCCATCCAAGTAAATGGAAAACTTTTGTCGCAAATCGTGTTAGTCTTATCCAAGATAATATTAATCCAGAATGTTGGTTATATACCCCCACCTTTCTCAATAGTGCCGATGTAGCCAGCCGCGGCTGCTCGCCGAGTGAGCTTTTAAATCATCCCCTATGGTGGGCCGCCCCTAGTTTTTTACAAGAATCTTGCGATAAATGGCCAACAAAAACCCCGCAAGTCAAAATAAATGACAGGTTAGAGACTGAGGAACGAAAAAATGTTGCTCTGATTTCTTGTGACCGAATAACGGAAAATTTTTTAGATTCGCTTTTAAATAATAAATCCGATTTTTACGCTATTCAACTACTTTTAGCCCGCAGTTTACGATTCATAAATAATTGTAGACTATCCGCAGACGTCAGAAAAAAGACAAATATAGATTATATCGATCTCTTTAACGCTTTAAAATGTTTGGCTAAGCACGAACAACAAAAATACTTTTCTGAAGTAATTCTTAACCTTCAAAACCAGAAAAAATGCATAAAACCCATACAAAAATTGAATCCCTTTTTAGACCAGGATGGTCTTATAAGAGTTGGAGGACGCATTCAACAAGCCATGACTATTTCTTACGGACAAAAACATCCTCTTCTTTTACCCAAGGAAAGTAGACTTTCTTATATTTTTATTGAATATATGCACAAAAAATATTTGCATGTCGGAGTGCAAACAGTCCAATATCTCATTAGTCAAATTTTTTGGATTTTATCTGCCAAACGCTTAATTAAAACGGTTTTATCCAAATGTGTTCGTTGCTTTCGCGTCAAACCGCATTCTTACGAGCAAATCATGGGACAAATTCCGTCCTACCGCTTGATTCCACAAAAGCCTTTTACTTTTAGTGGAGTAGATTTTAGTGGTGCTATACCTATCACTCTCAGTAAACACAGAGGTGTAAAAACACAAAAAGCATATATCTGCCTTTTTATTTGTCTAAATACTAAAGCTTTACATCTCGAGTTAGTGTCAGATCTAACTTCGGACGCTTTTTTAGCTGCGCTACGTCGCTTTGTTGCCCGAAGAGGTTACATAAAAACTCTTTTTTCAGACAATGGCACAAATTTCGTTAAATCAAGCAAAGAATTGCTTGATCTTGCAAGAAATGCTTGCACGCAACAAGCTATCGCCTGGAATTTTATCCCTCCATCAGCTCCCCACTTCGGCGGTCTTTGGGAGTCAGGGATAAAATCAGTAAAAACTCACTTAATTCGTACCATTGGCTCGCAGATTCTGAGTTATGAGGAGTTGTACACGGTTCTTTGTCAAATTGAGGCGATTTTAAATTCTCGCCCCTTGACCCCGCAATCTACCGACTGTAACGATCTACAGGTTTTAACACCGGGACATTTTTTAACACATGGACCTTTAGTTTCTGTTCCTGATGAAGATTTTTCAAGTAAACCTGAGAATCGGTTATCGCGATGGAACTTGGTCCAACGAATACAAGCCGATTTTTGGCGTCGTTGGAGCCAAGAATTTTTACATACCCTTCAAGTACGAAATAAATGGTTGGAACCATGCGCAGAGCCAAAAATAGGTACCCTCGTTCTTATCAAAGACGAGTTATCACCGCCCCTTCAATGGCGGGTAGGTCGCATTATTGAAATTTTTAAAGGGCCTGATGGGCACGCTAGGGTGGCAAATGTTCGTACCGCGTCCGGTATCTTTAAACGACCTTTAGTCAAGCTTTGCCCCCTTCCAATTGATTCAGATTCACCTACCGAAAAATGATGCTCATTTTGGTGGGCCGAATGAACAAGTTTCCCAACTTGTTTTTATTTTTGTAAATAATTATATTCTCTAATTTTCACTTAAAATTAGAGAAGCTATATCTCTTAGTTTTTAAATATTTTTGGGTTACATTTTCTACGCTTACAAGCGTTTTTAGAATATTATTTTGATTTACTTTACGCTATATCTTTCCATATTTTAAATGTAAACTTCGCGCGCTTCTTCCAGCAATGAAGGATTTGAGATAAGCGGCTAAATTCGGCCTAGCAGACGAAAACGCCGATCGTCTGAGCGAACAACTCAACCACGCGCCACGTGCAACTAAAGTCACCGCACCGCTATTATTTTATATTAAAATTGTGGAAACTATTAATTTTACGCTTTAGTTTATTAGATATTAGTGTTTGGAACATTTTGAACTATAGAACAATGGAGAGTCTGGTACTTCGCGTATAATCGGGCTGGCCAGCCAAGTAGCTACAAAAGACATCTAAGGGTAAGTCGTTTCTCGATAATTTTTCATTGCTACGCTATTTTTAGTAAATAAGTTTAGGCTCTTTTTTCCCTGTCGGAGCCCTGTGGAAAGATACAGTCCCTCTTAACTCCCACACGTTTTTCTCGAGCTATCTCGAGTGGTCCTTCGGTATATTTTATTTTCTACAGAAGGCCTGACCTCACCACAAATGATGTATTATTTGTAACTAAACACTTTAAAAAAGGTTTGTTACCAATAATTAATGATATTTGCTTTTAATATTTTTTAATGAGCACAACAAAAATCAGGTTTACCAAATATTTGTTAATAATAAAAACGGTTTTTTTTTCAGTGTGGAGTATCAATACAAACTTTAACACAAATTTGTGATACGCTGTTTAAAAGGACATTTTGTTTTCTTTAAAAAAGGTATTTGAACATTTTTCCCTAAAATACTTAGTTTTTTTCAAAACTGAATAAAGCCGAAAAAAACATTATTATTTTTCGTGATCCTAAAAAATAACCCCAAATTATGGATGTCAATTAAATGCTAACCCTGGACTTGGCCCACTTAGGTGACACATTTTTTAAAAGATAATTTAATTTTCAACAATTAAGTTGATAAGATACTTTTTGTAAAATGCTTACCTTTTGAGAAAATGACAGAAAACTGAATACTTTCGGTTTATTTTGCATATACTATGGAAATATATAGGAAACGGGTGTACTGCTATCACTTCAAGGTTCGTATCTCAGTAAAAGTACTACCCAGAGAACTTAGTGATAGTTGGTCTTAATATTATGTTATTACATATTTTCTCAAAAATAAGCAGTTTCGTAGTTAAAGGCCACTAAAAAAAAATTGGTCAAAATCCAAAATGGCGGCGAAATGTTTAGCGTCATTACTCGAAAACCATGCGTCTGACAAAAAAATGTGCAAAAGCGTTTTTGCAGGAAATTTTATTGTCTTTAACTTTTGTTAATTTTTTTCTAAATCGTACAGTAACCAAGTAATTAAAAAAATAAACTTTTTTTGGGCACACCAAATCCAAGATGGCGGGGAGAGCCGGCCCCGCTCCAAGGTCGAAAACTCATGTTTGTTTTTTGGAGACCAATGTCAACAATATATTTTGCTAAAATTCTATAATAACTGGATTATTAGCAAACACCGTTTTTAACGAAAACTCTGATGGTGAACACAAATAAAAATCAATATAATAAATCTCCGTTTATGGAGATAAAAACTGAAAATTAATATAGATGATATTTTTTTATGTACTTATAACATGGAGCGGCATGAAAATGGCCTTAAATAAATTCATGGCTTATTCCATGAAGAAATTCATGGATTAATCGTCAGTGTAAAACAGGTAGTGATAATGTTTTTTGTCTTAAACAAGTAATTGAGAAAAGGAGTGCCAGAAATATAGAGACTCATGTTACCTTTGTGGACCTACAAAAAGCATATGAACGATTGCAGTAGAAAAATTATGGACATTGTTAGAGCAAACTAATATCAATCATACATACATAAAAGCGATAGAAGTGTAAATTCGAAATCGACTTTCAAAATAATTCCTGGTAACGAAAGGCTCAAGACAGTGATGTTGTATCTCTCCTACTCTTTTTAAAATAAATATCACAGTAGCTTTAAAAAACTGGAAACGTAAAGTACACGACATGGGAATACAACATAACGACCGATTTACCATATACATACTACAGTTTGCTGACGACCATGTAATTATAGCTAATGATAAAGAAGACATGGAGAATATGATAAGAAAGTTACTGGAAAAATTCCAAAAGTGGGAATTAACAGTGAACGTTGACAAGTCACAGTACTTATGTATTGGAAACGAATCAAGTCAGAACTAGGCAATGGATAAACAATATTAACATGCAATGAGTATGTATACTTGGGTGTCACATTTGATCAGACAGGAACAGACTGTAAAGAACTGGAAAAAAGAATAGTAAAAGCAAAAAAGGTTATTAGATGTCTTAACAGTATTTTATGGAGCAGAGAGATAAAAATAATGTAAAATATAAAATATGAAAAAATGGTGAAAAGCACGCTGTTTTTTGAAATACAGACTTGTCGCGTAACAGAAAAATACAAAACAAAAATTGAAAGGGTCGAAATGGATGCAATAAGAAGATCAATGAGAATATCTAGAAAAGATTACATAAAAAATAAGATTATAAAAGAAAAAATGGGAATCGAGGGAAGCATAACAGATGACATCACTAAAAGATGATGGAATGGATGAACGACGCAGCAAAGCAGATCCTAGAATGGCAACCAATAGGGCGCAGAAATAGAGGGCGATCTAAACTAGAATGGCAAAGTCAATCCAATGATCAATGAGTCAGAAAAACCTGACAAAAGATGATTGTCAAGAACGAAGGAGGTGGAAAATAGGCGTCGGACAATGTAAAAAAACGTTCTAAACCGACATAGTAGTAGTAGTAAAACATGTATTAGAGAAACGTTTAGCAATTGTAAGGAACAAATTTGGAAATAGGCAACAGCAATACAAATGTTTCTCGATGAACGAAGCTGAAGATATTGACCTGATGTTTCCAAACTAGCTAAATTGAACGAGCGTTTGAGGTATTAGCTAGCACTGAGTTCCTATAATAATAATTCATACCTCAAATAGAATCCGGAAATTTGGCATAGGTATTGACTTTATGGCGCAATCGGTAAAGTGTGGGCTAGCTTTTGAGCAAATTTAAGCTGCCTTTGATAGAGCGAATATTGCACAGTAGGTAACTGCTGAATCTATATATTTTGTAATAATTGGCAAATACATTAGTCACACTTTGACGTCGTAAGCAAAAGAACAGTAAGTATCCGAAATGCATTTTGGAGAAAAGAAGTGGACAATGCTACTTTTCCATAACTTTACATTTATAAGAGTGAGGTAAATTAAAATTTTGGCGTTTTTAAATTTTTTCCTATAGTTTTATCATAGTTCCTATCAGTTTTCTAAAGCTCAGCTCTCTAGCGTTTCTGGAAGTCGGCAATGTTACTTTTACATAACTTTACATTCATAGGGGAGGGAGTTAATTAAAATATTGGGGTTTTTTAATATTTTTCTATAGTTTTATCATAGTTCCTATCAGTCTTCCAAAGCTTAGCTCTCTAGCGTGTCTGGAAGAGGAGGGAAGCAAATTAAAATTATGGGGTTTTAAAATTTTTCCCATGATTTTATGATATTTCCTATCAGTGTGATAAAGCTCAGTTCTCTAGCGTTTCTGGAAGTGGGCATTGTTACTTTTACATAAATTTACATTTATAGGAGAGGGAAGTAAATTATAATTTTGGGTTTTTTTGATTTTTTCCAAGATTCTGGTCATAATTTCTATCAGTCTGCCAAATTTCAGCTTTGTAGATTGTCTGGAAGTACAGTAGAATTTTGATGACCTATATATGAGGCAATTTCGACGTTTTTTAAAATTTCGTACCTACTCTACTACTAAGTCCACTAAACTTGGAGGGGTTGTTAACTCTATGAAGATCTACGACTGTGCAAAGTTTGAGTTTCGTAGCTCATTCCGAAGTATAGTTTTAGACAGGTCAAATATGGGCTGAAATGTTTCAAGAAAGGTGGTAGGTACAGCAGTTTACGCCGCGAACTTGGCCGGGCAGCATATTCATATCTATCACCTGGAATAGCGATTCGAACGAGCCCGAGCTCAGTTCTTATCCATCACATGTTATATTCATATCTATAACTTGGTATCGCGCATCAAACGAGCTGGAGCGCAGCTCTTATCCCTCACATGTTATCAATGCGTCTTCATAACCAGCATGTGCAATCGCGATATTTTAGTACATTGAATAATTTTTAAATACCTACTTAGATATCAAAAATGCAATTTTCACAATTTTTGTGTGTGTCACGCAAATATTGCCAAGCTGATTTTGATGAGGTGGTAAAAATAATACGGACCGAACCGAACCATTTTTCCGAACCGAACCGAACCGCACCCTAAACAGTGAATACAACTCCCCTCTGTTTCTTCTTCCGTTGACAAGTTCACTCTGAATGAACAATCATCAATGTGATGGTAACTACAGTGCAGACTCGATAATCCGAACATTCGATAATCCGAATTCTTCAGTAGTCCGAACAAGCATTTTCAATACATTGGGTACTCTGTAATCCGAACTTCATAGTACTCGATAATCCGAACCTGTACTTTTAGGCCTATTTCCTATAGAAATTATGACTAGATTTTCAGGGATTCCCCCAATTACCCTTTTGTTTATATCTGGGATTCACATTAAACAGGTGTGCAGCATTTTCTTTCACTGCTTTTGTACGCTTTTGAGTAGTGATATTTACATGCTTTGCTTGTTACATGGGATGTTTGTAATGCCATTTTAGGTGCTATAAGTGGGTTTTTATTTTAATATAATTAAATAAAAATGCCCCCTAAAAGAAAACACAAGACATTATTGAAAGACTTAACAAGGGACAAAGTGGAAAAGTGTTGGCCGCTGAGTATGGGGTTGGAAGATCTACAATCTGTGGCATAAAAAAGAATAAATTTAGAAAAAAAAACTTTTTGAAAACAAGCTTTTATAAAATGGACTAAAAAGCATAAAATAATTTTTTGAGTGTTCTGATATCATAATAATAAAAGCGATGGGCGTATTAAAGGAAATTTACACGTTTTTGTTTTAGCCTTGTTAACTCGAAGTTTAGTGAAAATGAATTATATTATAGCAGAGAAATGTAAGGGTAGACAATTTAACCCAACCCAACCCTACTCAAGCTACTCTTACATTTTTCTGATATGGATGGACATTATTACGCCTGCTTCATATTAGGCAGATCATCCGCGACCGGCTGTGTGTCGATTTATTTTGTCACATTGAAAAAGAAGAGTGGGCTCATCATCGTTTCTGGACGATCCACCTAATGCGCATGGAAAGGCATTTACCTAATATTAAATACGCCATCGCTTTTATTATTATGATATCAGAACACTCAAAAAATTATTTTATGCTTTTTAGTCCATTTTATAAAAGCTTGTTTTCAAAAAGTTTTTTTTTCTAAATTAATTTTTTAATTTTTAGATTTGTCTAAGTCTATGCATTTCAGCTTGCGCATCGATATTGCAGGAAGTCTTTCCTGTCAATTTTAAAATATCTAAGTCTTCGATGAGAAAGCCGTCCAACAAAGGCGACCTATGCTAAAACTGTCGTTATTATTATGATCATTATACGCAAGGATTAATTAATTTTGGTCGAGATCGAACAAACTAAAGCCTTACCTCTTCTACGCCCCCCCCCCCCTCTTTTTAGTGGGAGAGCATGTGAATTTTGAAATCAATCAGATAGCTACGTGGAAGTCAGTTGAAAGTAATCAGAAAAAATCGTCATTAAATCGTCCATTTTGAATCCGCCATATTGAATTTTTGTAATCAGATCAAAAATTCGTAATCCTCATTCTCAAAAACCCCCAGATACCAATTTTGGTGGAAATCCGACAAACTAAAATTTTACCCCCTCTCCGCCCTTCACGTTAGGGGGGACGTAGGCAGTCAGTGATACCACATTATTGGATTTTCATCGGAACTATAACGTTATGCAAAATTTGAAGTCAATCGGATACGTGGAAGTCAGTTGAAAGTAATCAGAAAAACTTGACATTAAATCGTCCATTTTGAATCCGCCATATTGAATTTTTGTAATTTGATTAAAAATTCGTAATCCTCATCCTCAAAAACCCCCAGATACCAATTTTGGTGGAAATCCAACAAACTAAAATTTTACCCCCTCTCCGCCTACCAGGTTAGGGGTGAGGTAAGCAGTCAGTTATACCACATTATTGAATTTTCATCGGAACTATAACGCTATGCGATATTTGAAGTCAATCGGATACGTGGAAGTCAGTTGAAACTAATCAGAAAAACTTGACATTAAATCGTCCATTTTGAATCGGCCATATTGAATTTTTATAATCTGATCAAAAATTCGTAATTCTCATACTTAAAAACCTCCAGATACCAATTTAGGTTGAAATCGGTCAAACTAAAGTTTTACCCCCTCTCCACCCCCCACGTTAGGGGAGAGGTAGGTACCGGATGAGACCATATTATTGTATTGTCATCGGAACTAAGACGCTGTGCGAAATTTGAAGTTAATCGGATGTTTGGAAGTTCTTCAAAACTGAATTGCAAAATTTGATTACATACATACATACAGACAGGTGAAGTTAAATAAAAGCTTGTAAAAAGCCTAAAATCGACAGGTAGGATTAATTTTAAATCAATTTTAGTGGTTTTCTTTGTACAATTGTGTATTTTTTTTTGATTTATTGGTCAATGTGATTCTGGTCCAAGGCGCAGAAAAACTTTACGAAAAGCTGAATATCGTGAAATGGAAACTCGTTTGTATGCATGGTTTTGTAGACAAAGAGCGAGGCATGTCTCAATTTCCTATGAAATTTTATCTGCTAAAGCAAGACAGTTTGTTACCGAAACATATGGAAATGATAATTTTAAAGCTAGCAGGGGGTGGATTTGTAACTTTCGAAAAAGACATAGTCTTCGTGCTTTAAAAGTAAGCGGCGAAAAACTATCCAATGATCAAAGTTGAAACGTGTCATTTTTACGTTTAAGACAACGTTACATATTTGGTTATTTAGGTAAATAATCAAGGCTCTTTGATTCGTCTTTCTGTACACAAAGTAAGGGTATTTTATAGAGCTAGGTTTGGAGGTTATATAGTGTCTAGGAAGTTACCTTAAAAGGAGGCATTCCATCGAATTACTGTGGACACTACGCACATCGCATTATCTGGACATCGTAATTGGAATTTAAGATCACAGACTTCGGGAAAATCACAGAAAACTTTTAATTGTTTTGTTTATTTCTGTAGTTTCGTCGTTTACTTGACGCTCATAAAGTTAAACAGCTGTTATGCTGGGGAATGGCGGTGTTGCCGCATCACAAATGGTTTCAGTAACAGGAAGGAAACATTTAGATGAACATTTCATTCCCTTACGTTTATTTTCGAGGATATTGGGACAATCCGAACCTCATATCCTTCACGGATTAACTAGTTTTGATAGTACGAAAACATATTTGGGTTGACCAGTAACAACCGAGGCCCCGCCCCTTTGATATCTAAATTAATTTGATGAGGAGAAGATAAAATAAATACGAGTTATGCACTTTTGTAAATGGGAGATAAACGAGGGATAAAAACCAAGACTAAAAGAGTAAACGAAATCGTGTGAGTTCATATCTGAACACTCTTGTGCCTTTAAGCAGTAGTTCAGTGTGTATTTTTGGGTTCAGGTTCAGAAAAAAACTTTATTACTGTAGAAATGTTTTACAAAAATGGCGTTAAACCATATGAATATTAGAGAAAACATTTATAAAGAGCGAAGGAAACTTTTGACTAAGACTGTAACTGGAGTGCAACTAAATTCTATATATATATATTTATCGGTTTCACAACGTTCTACGTCTTCCGATACCCAATCTCCACTCGTTTCTGTTTGCCCATAATTCATCATCTAGGCCTCTTATTCTTATTTCACTATCTATTCCTTCTCTCCAGCTTCTCCTTGGTCTTCCTCGTTTTCTTCGGCCAGTTGGTTTCCATTGTAATATTTGTTTAGGTAGTCTTCCATCATCCATTCTTTGTACATGTCCGTACCACACCAGTTGTTTTGTTCTTATATCATCCACTAGAGTACGTTCACCCACTGTCATAATTTCTCTTATTCTTTGATTGGTAACTCTTTCTCTTTTTGATTTCCCTGCTGCTCTTCTCCAATAGTCCATCTCCGTAGCGGAAAGCATTTTTTCTGTTCTATCTTTGATTGGCCATACTTCTGAGCCGTATGTAATAATACTTTTTACAATGGTGTTATATATAAGCTTTTTGTTATGTTTTGATATACTTTGGTCCCAAATTATTCCATTTAATAAAGTTATTGCTTTTCTTCCTTGTACGTTTCTATCTTTTATAGCTTTGTCTAGTGTTCCGTCAGCTGTAATTTTTAGACCCAAGTATTTATACTCATCACAGGACTGAATTCGCTGCCCAGTATTTAAGATTAGATCCTGTTTCGTTCCACCAATACACATATACTCTGTCTTATTGATATTAACCTCTAGTCCCCACTTATTGTACTCGTCTATTAGTTTTCGTGTCATATATTCGAGGTCGTCATAATCCTGAGCCACCACTATCTGATCATCGGCGAAACATAAAGTATACAAGGTGGTTTCATTCAACGGAATTCCCATGTTATGGCATTTTCTCTTCCAGACTTTAAGGACCTGTTCCAAATATATCTTGAAGAGCGTAGGCGAGATACAGCAACCTTGTTTAAGACCTTTATTTACTTGAAAGCCTTTGGTTAGTTTTGCTTTTATTTTAACTTTTGCCTTACTATTGCGGTATAACTCTTTGATGGCCTTAATTAGTTGTACGCTTATGTTTGTCTTTTCCAACGCTTTCCAAAGTAGATTTAGTGGTATACTATCATATGCCTTCTGCAAATCTACGTAAAGCAGATGGAGCTCTTGTCCGTATGCCATTTTCTTTTCAATAACTTGGGTTATACAAAAGAGATGATCTGAAGTCGATCTACCCGCCCTGAAACCAGCTTGTTCTTCTGCCTCCATATCTTTATATTCGCTCTCCACTTTATTTCTTATTATTTTGCCATATATTCTGCTTAGCGTACTAGTTACAGATATACCTCTATAATTGTCACATATATCTTTCCTTCCTTTTTTGTGTATTGTGGATATATATGACGTTTTCCACTCAGTTGGTACTACAGCTCCATTTAAATATCTTTGGAAAAGATTCCGTAATCTACAAAACAATTCTTCAGTGCCATATTTAATAAGTTCAGCTGGGATATTTCCGGGTCCGGCAGATTTACCGCTTTTTAAGGTTTTGCACACGTTTTTGACCTCAGATATTGTGAGGGGTACTGGAGATCCCATCGTTCTAATGATATTGTCTCTTTCGTCTTCCTTGAATTCTGCTCTATCTTCAGTTAAAAGTTTTTTAAAATGCTCATCCCATTCTTTGTCTGGTATTGGTGAAATAATATCTCTGCATGTTTCTTTTTTGATCGATCTTATAGTTTTCCAGCTTTCGGTACTTCAACTAAATTCTGCGCTCAGTATAACTTTACTCATATGGGAATTGGTTGAGTGTTCGAATATTCCTGGGTTTGATGCATGCCCTGGTCTTCAGTGATTGATTTTACAGTTGATGGTTTCAATGCTGAGCTTCTTACAGTCCGGTAGGCAAATGTTCGGTCTATGTATGGAGGGTGTCTCGACGTCCTTGTTATAAAAATTTCAACCGTGGAAATAGATCCGACAACACCTCAATGCACGTTTTACATACTTTCAATGTCCCCTTGGTCAGTGCTGGCCCCTATATACCGGTATGGAACTATTGCTGTATTTCCTCATTGGTTAGTTTGAAAACCGCGGGTTTTTCTGGTTGGTTGGTATTGCGTTTTACTGTCCCCACTCCCCACCAAATTTACAAAACGGTTTCCGGCCACTTCATTTTTTTGTGTTCTCAACGGCGTGGCTGGCCTCTTGCTAACGAATTTTGGCTGGGTCGACAACAGTTTCTGGGATCGCCTTTGTTTTTGGTTTTTGGCACTGCAGCGAATTGCAGGAGATATCCCAGAAACTGCAGAAGTGAGTCCGTCGTGTCTAGGGTAATCTAGAGTGACGCTCGCACCCTTTTGAGGGGATTTTAAGTCGGCCTACGCCGTTTCTACGGAAAGAGCATTGGTAAGTCGATTTTATTTTTTTCATTTTTTTATTATTTGAGTACTCTTCAAGATAATATTTGCCTCCCAAATTGTAATTATTTTTCGTGGGAAATGTAATTTTTTTTTGACAAAAGACGTGGGGAATTTTTGGCGTTTTTATATTTTTCTTGTAACCACGTGTTGGATAAAAACTATATATTGTTTTTCTCCTTTGTCTACAGCCCTGTCCATTCCATCGACAGCGGTGCTGGACGCTGGTGGGAAGCCGGACGAGCCAGTGTAACCCTGGGAAAGGTACGTAGGCTTATTTTAGTTCATCTGTTTAAATCTACTTTATTTTATTGAGTCGACATGGGGTTCTCGATTTAAGTTACTGTGTAGGGGAACTTCGTGCAAAATTGACGAATTCCAGGAAACTGAAACATTTCATTTTCCACAGGGTTTTACGCTCGGGCAAGATGCCAACAGCCTTTTGACCACCATGTGCTGCCCTAGCACCATGTGCTAAGCGAGCACGAGGGGAGACGCGGGCAAACCAGGAGCAGCAGTAGCAGGAGGAGAACAACACCACTTCCAGGTTTAATAAAACACCAAACTCACAATTAAATAATTGCAGGACCAAGGTAGGAGCAAGCCTTTAGACATAACCATTTCATATAATTTTTTTCCAATATAATTTGGACAATCTTTTCATATAATTTTCAGTATAATTTAGACATTATCTTTCCAGATAACTTTTCAATATAATTTTAACATTGCTTGTAAACGCAAGGTAACGGTATGACGTCATAACCACACTTTTGCGGCGTATTTACTATATTGACTTGTCTTCCTTCATTTCATTTATTTAAGACAATTTCTCCTGTGAAATTTGGAGTGCCTTGCTATTTTGGCCCGAACTTGTTTAATTTTTTTAGCATATTTCATGTTTCTAATCTTAACTTCAGCCCTTAAAATACACAAGATGAACTAAATTTTTGTATTATTTGTGCAACCCAGTGACCAACTTTGCGGAGACAAAAGAGAGATGAGATTATTTTTTTCTAGCGGTTTCTTTAAACTGTTTTACCTCATGGGGTGGATCTCGGACTGGGTTGCTGTCTCTCTCATTCTACCCAATGTAGAATGATGACAGCAGATATTTGGTCTAGATCTCCCCTATGACGGAATAATTTTGGAAGTATATATATATTTTTTTTTAACAATCATTCATATAACTGAGTCCTACGCTACTGACTCAGATGTAGGTACACTATGACCTGTTAAAGGAGTCCATCTACCTGTAAAGTGCTTCTAGTTTTATCATTTTGATTCAGTTAAAAATCTTTTAGAATTTTATCTCGTTTATTAGTCAATTTTTTTTTGTTTTTTTATTACACAAATACTCTGGAAGCCTCGGAAGTAAGTAGAATTTCATTGTTTAGCTGCAACGTTTTGTAAAACATTGGTATTAAATAATGTGGCGCACTTAAAATTTTCTTATTTCTGAACCCCCCCTTCTCCACTGTATAAAAGTTACCGGGCATATCAATGTTTTACCTAGCTGGAAAATACAGTTCTGCTTCCAGATATTCGTTTAATTATTCAGTGGGTTTTTTGTGTCACAAAATGGCGGCAACGTCTTTAAGCTGCCACAAATGTCACACAACGCATTTTAATAAGGCCACAAAGTGTCGTCAATCCTTTCTTGACTTCATTTAAAGAGAAGGTAAGGCAATTAAATCTTGTGGCTACTCAAATATAAAACGCAGACGAATCGGCTCTCTACTGGAAAATGTTGCCGGAAAAAAGGCGTTTCATAATAAAAATTTTAATAAAAAAAAACTGCTTCGGTAGTCCGAATTATTTGCTAATCCGAATGGCCTTGGTTTTTATTAGTTCGGATTATCGAGTCTGCACTGTATATGTTAAACGTAAAAATAGGCTCATCTTTTTTGCAAAATAAGATAAAAGCACATGGCTCGCTAACATCTTATTTTCGCGATTGCGTGTGCTAGTTATGAAGGCGCGTTGCTTTACAAGTAATAGATAAGAGCCTAGGTCCGGCATACGTTCGGGCTCACCCGATTCGCTATTCCAGGTGATAGATATGAATGTGCGGCCGGGCACTCCTGTTCCCTCAGATTCCTACAAAACCACACCGGACTTTTTAGTCCTCATTTCCGTTATATAACTTAGACAAAAAAAGCACTATTTTTAATTTAATATTAGCAAAGATTGCTACATACAGCTCTTTTACTTTCAGCAGCAGATATAATAAATGCAATATGAAAAAATACCTTAATATATTGGGCCCTATAATTAAAATTGGCAGAGAAAAACGTCATAATTGTGTAATGTTTCTTTTATGGAAAATTAATAAAATTAAAGCATTTTATAGGCTATTAGTTGACAAAAAAAAGGAGGTCTTTTTTTCTGATTACAACACTATTTTTAATTTAATATTAGCAAGATTGCTATTTACCGCTCTTTTACTTACAACAGCAGATATAATAAATGCAATAAAGAAAAATACATTAATATATGATATAAATATAGTTAAAATTGGCAGAGAAAAACGTCATAATTGTGTAATGTTTTTTTTTAAGGAAAATTAAGAAAATTCAAACAGACTGAAATACTTAATACCTATTGCCAATGATAACACAGCTTGTACACAGATATGCCACCCAGCAAACTTAATAAACTGCAGTCGCGTATCCAGACCCTGATCTTCGGAGGGTAATTTAGTCAAACAATACATACTTGCTAAATAGGAGCACATATTATCTGTGTTACTTTACAAATTTAGGCCATATAGTTAATTTTAAACAAATATCACTAAGGGTGGTCCGCAATTGGCAATAACAAAGAAAGTTTATTGCGCCGCAGGCAAAAACTTTGAATTTTTGTGGAAAAATCCTTATGTTTTACCAATCTTGGGGGGGGGGGGGGTAATTACCTCCAGTACCCTCCCTTGTATACACCGGTGGTAAACACCAGCCGACAGATGGCTCTGCCATGTCATCATTGGAACTACATGAATATACTGTAGATGTGTGTGTCATGCTGGTGTTATTAAGTTTGTTGTGTTGCTTATCTGTGTACAAGTTGTGTAATCATTGCTGTTGCTCAATGCCTTTGTAAGCTGCATTAAGCATTATCAAGTAACCACAATTTTTATCAAAGAAGCAAGTAAAGTGTGTCAGTTTTATCAAAATTTGCAAAAGCTTTCTTAGTAATAATACAGTCAAGCTCAAACTGGTGTTTATTTAGTCCGATAACTCTTTAAATATAAATAGTTACTTATATGGTGTTTATAAAGTTTTTTCATTGACTTGTTTCTACAAAAATAAGAATGTAAAATCTTCAGTGGCGTAGCTATCGATAAGCAAACCCAGGGAAGTGCCCAGGGCCCCGGTGTTAAAGGGGCCCCTGCGGCCCTAGTAAAACTATACAGTTTAGCAACAAAAGCAGCGAGTTGCAGTATGGGAGCCATGGAGATGCGAAAGGACCCAACACTGAGTTAACTGTCGAAAAAACGTCATTTAGCAAATTTTAGGGTAGGGAATCCCATAAGACTTAAATGGCCAAACTTTAAAAATTCATATTTCAAAAACTATACAGTTTATCAACAAAAGTACCGAGTTGCATTATAATGAGGCCATAATGATGCGAAAAAACCACACCCTAAGTTAAGATTCGGAAAAACGTCATTTAGGGAATTTTAGTGTAGGAAATCCCATAAGAGCAAAATGGCAAAATTTTAAAAATTCATATTTTAAAAAACTATACAGTTTATCAACGAAAGCACCGAGTTGCAGAATGGTTGGTCTATAGAGATGCAAAAAAACCACACCCTGAGTTAAGATTCGAAAAAACGTCATTTAGTAAATTTGTGTGTAACTTCCTATTAGGAGTTGCAGTATGGTGAAGCGGGAAAAACGGCATTTCGCGAATTTTAGGGTAGGGAATCCCATAAGACCAAAATGGCTAAACTTTAAAAATTGATATTTCAAAAACTATACAGTTTATCAACAAAAGCACCGAGTTGCAGTATGCTGTGGCCCAATCGCGGATTTAAGAGGGGCAATGTGGTAATTACCCTCCACCCCTAGAAAAAAATATATGCACAAATATTTTTTTTGGCGACAATTACACCCCCCCAGATTCATGCCTAGATCTGCGCTTCTTAAATATATTAGTTCTTGCAAATGTTTAAGTGATTTAAGTGATATGTCCTTTTGCACGGCAAAGACAATTCCCAATGTTTAAAATCATGTCATTGGCGTACACAATCATTAGACAAGTTAAAAATATTCATCTTGGATTTTACCAAAACTACAAATTAGTTATACAGCATAATGTAGTACAAGGCTCAAACTTTTTACCGCAGATATTAAATAATCTTTGATAAATTCACAGTATCACAAAACCAACTGTTGTTTTTTAACTACGTTAAGCTACGTTTATATTTGGAGAGTTTACTGGCGGAAAGTACTTTCACTAAACTTTTGTGTTTACATGTTTTCAAGTTTACTTGCCAAGCAGTGAAAAACAAAATGGCGGTAGTGCGTGCTGCTGCTAAATTTGTTATGTATGAAATTGCCAATAATTTAATAAATAAGTTAGAACGCAAGAAAATTAGGAAAAAACGAGTTTGGGTTTGAGATTGGATCAGACGCAGAAGTACTTGCATCAGAACGACTCTTAAAGGAGATATCAACTGAAGATCCCGATTTTTATAGGAATTTTATGAGATTATCATACCAAAAACTTAAAGAACTGTTAAGACTAGGTTAACATAAACTGACCAAATCGGAAAGGTGTATGAGCAGTCCTATTTCTCCCAAAATAAATTGGAAGTCACATTACGCTATCTGGCCACTGGTGATAGTTTTGCTTCCTTGCAGTATTTATACAGACTATCGAAATGTACTATTTCAGTTTTTTACCGGAGGTTGATGATGAACTTTTGATAGTCCACAAAATTTCATATTTTTGATATATGTTTAAAAAGGAAATTATCTGATTTGCATCCCACTTAGGTTGATGACAGTGGCGTAGCATAAGGGGCGGGGAAGGGCGCGGGGGGTTTGTCGCCGCCCCCGCCCTGAGGGTACTGGCGCCCCATGGGTGCTCGAAGCGCCCAGGAGGGCCGGCAAAGGAAATAAAAACATGATGACCTTTTTTTTTTTGGTCGCAAGATGTTTGATGGGCGCCCTTTGTAGCTGTCGGCCCCCCGCCCCGCCTGTTCAGGCACGCTACGCCGCTGATTGATGATGAACTTGATATTCCACAAAATTTCATATTTTTGATACATGTTTAACAAGGAAATTATCTAATTTCCATCCCACTTAGGTTGATGATGAACTTGATATTCCACATGACAAGTGTTTACATTTGGAGAGTTCTGGCGGAAAGTACTGGCAGCTACTAAACTAGCCGGTCCGTCAACTTTTGGAAAGTACTTACGGGAGAGTAGCAAGTGCACTTTCTTGTAGTTTATACATGGCAAGTTTAGTGTTTGCCAGTACCTTCCGCCAGTAAACTCTCTAAATGTAAACGTAGCTGTACTTGCGGGAGAGTAGCAAGTGAACTTTCTTGTAGTTTACATATGGCAAGTTTAGTGGCTATCAGTATTTTCCGGCAGTAAACTCTCCAAATGTAAACGAAGCTTTACACAAAGGGTTGATTCAGCACCTAATTCGTTAAGGTTTAGTTGATACCTTTTTATGCACGGCAAACACGTGGCTTTGTGTTCAAAATCGAGTGCAGTGGGGCACGAAAAAATTTAGCGGGGGGTCTGTAAAATGGCTAAATTTTAAAATCAGCCCTTGTATTATTGTTGGGAGATCAAAATCTAGGTCAAGCCTTACTGTGGTTAATTGATCGCAAACATATCAGAACCGGTGTCTAGACCAAAATTTTGCAAAAAAACCAACAAAAAAGTGCTTTTTCAAGAAGTAGTTTTGCAAAAAAACCTAGTATTTTTTATATACTTTTTCAAAAAGCAGTGTTTTAAACTATTATAAAAAAAAATTAAACAATATTTTTTAGAAAAACTATTTTTTATATGTTTTCAAAAATATATTTACGCACGAAACATTAAAATAAAAACTAAACAAAAATTCTCGCGGATTATTGTCCCGGATCAAATCCATCGGCGGCGAATTATCCCCGCGGCGGATCGGCCGCGGCAAATTGGTGGTAACAAATCGGCGGCGGCCAATCGGCCACGGCGAATTGTCCTATACCCCCCTCGATTTCCCCTTTAGCTATGCTCTAGATCGTGTATTAAGTATTAGTTTTTAAGCCGATTTTATAAACCGATAAATTTGCGACATTAACAAAGATATAGCTCTACGATAACTGCTCTCTTCTCTATACAGAATTCCCATAAAATATCTGTGAATACTGGACAGACAAAAGGCCAGAATGACATTAAAATGTAAGAGGGTTGTAATTTTATTGTGGTGTTGGAAAGCGTATTAATCAGAAACTGAAATTGTTCTTCCTGGTATCTAATTCGACTAAATCTGATTATACTGCATCAAGCTCTCAAATGCATTAATTTGCAGACGATAATCAAGGTAAAGTTCTGTCATTTCAAAAAGCCGCACAAAAAACTGGCGCGTGCCACCCTAATCATAATAACCATTTTGGGATTTGCAGGAGTCTGTGCAAAAATTGAAAATTTATTTTCAAATTTTGGGAAGAATTTCTGTGTTTTAAGCACGGCTAGGTATACATCATTCTTTAAAGATAAAGTTTCGAAAATACCTTCATTCTATAAGTACCTAATTCCTTTTTGAAATATAACAAAGGCTTTCGAAAGGTACCACCTGCATTCTTTAATACAGGGTCAAACTCATTTTAAAATTGTAAGCGATTGTGTTTATATTACGGATTTGAATTCATGTCATTATTATAGTGACATTTTCATTATTATTGTGAATAATAACAATTATAAACCTGTATATTTTAGTTTGTTTTTATAAGTGAAGACCTAGTAAGTGATATTAATAATGGCGTTTTGGCGGCCATTTGAAGCAACACAAACAAATTTTTGGAGACCAAGGAGGAGAAGAAGTGGTACCATTAGAGTCTGCGTTTTTACAGAAACCAAACCTTAACCCTAAAAAACAAATGGATCCATGACGGAACTGACACTTTCCTGACTAGCCTATTATCAAACTTCAAGTGAAGCCATGATAATATATTAGCCTTGAAAACAGTTTTTTTTAATATCTTAGAAACTAAAGTTCCTACGAAGTTTTTTGTAATAACACAAATTATTGAAGAAAATATAGTCTACTACATTTTGAAAACAGTGTATTAAGACGATGCTCCATTAAAAAAATTGCATTTTTTAAAGTTTTAAACTCTTGATATGTACGTGTTTATGTGCGACTGGTTATTAAAACGTGCTCCCGAAAAAGGCTTAAATTGTGATGAAAAATCAAACAATTAATTCTTAAAGCAACATACCAAAAATACCTTAAGAAAAAAGACACATTTAGTAAGAAAACTGTGCCACAAACTTAACTATAATAGCAAATTTCTAATTAAGACTATTTAAAAGGGTATTCAGTTAAAATTAAACATAATGTGAGGAAGAAAGAGGTAACTCACCCAGGTCACCTGAGTAAATGCATAGATAAGACGGAGAATCTGTATAAAAACTTACATTATTCTAAATAATATATTTTATGAGCTGTACCCATACATATTAAAACACGTAATTTTGAAAAATGGGGAACGAAGAGATAAGTAACAGCCAGCTATTAGAACTACTGAGAAAAAGTCAAGACGAACAAACCCAAAAAATTACGGAGGAAATAAATAAAAATAAAAGTGAGACGGAGCATAGGTTGGAAACAGTGGAAAAGGGAGTTCAACAGCAAAACCTTGCATTTGAAAGATACAAGAGGGGAAATAACATACTCGTTTTTGGCATAGAACCCTTACCAGACCACATACTAGAATACTCTATAAAAAAAACTAAATACTTTGCTTAAAATTGAACTGAAACCTACAGATATAGATAACATATACGTAATTGGAAAACAGCAGAGTAAAAAAGGAGTTTTGATAAAATTCGTAGCTAATTTGAAAAAACAGCTGATATTTAAAAATACAAATAAATTAAAAGGTACAGGTGTGTCGATCGTTAACGACCTCTGCCCTCACGATAGAACTATCCAGAAAAAGCTTATTAAATTTTTTAAGGAAGCCAAAGCTGAAGAGAAAGAAACAAAACTTAAAGGCACAAGACTCGAAATTGAAGGAAAATTATATACCCTCAAAGAATTGGAGGACGGAGAACACATCGCAGACGAGAACTTGAGCGAGCTTTACAGCGACGTAGAAGAGGAGGAAGAACCAGAAAATAAAACAGCGGATAAAAGTGCAAATAAAAACAGCAAAGATAGCTCTAAACTAGCAGGCCAGAAAAGGAAGAGAAAGAAGAACACGAGGAAAAACTAAATAAAGAAACGGTCAACCATTATATGTATCTAATAAGGTTTTTTTTTGTTTATTTTTTATTATCTATTCAATTACTTATTTTTCTTAGTATTTAAATTAAACAAAAAATAAATTAAGTAGTAAATATATTTTTTTTCACCTCTAAATAATAAACCACAATATTTTATAGTATAGAAAGAAAAAAGGAGAACATGAATGAATATATAAGAGATTTCAAAAGCACCAAATATAACACAAAAATTATCAAAAATGGACATGATTTTTTGAAAGAAGAAGAAAAAAATTATGGTAATTTCTCACTTTTTCAACTTAACATAAGGAGTATATCCAAAAATTACGACAAACTACAAATTTTATTAGAGCAATGCAAATACTCCTTTGATTTGATAATACTTACGGAGACTTTCGAAATAAAAGATGAACACTTTTTTAACATACGGGGGTACGAATCAGTTTACAATTATGGTATTATCAACAGAAACGATGGGGTTATTGTTTTCATAAAGGACAAATACGGTGCTGTTACAACAACAGAAATAATTAATTTCGATAAAATAAAGGTAATTAAAATAAAAACAAGGACAAAAATCAACAAAGTAGAACAAAAAATAACCGTATATGCCCTTTCTAGACCGCCAGAAACCAACGTTCAAAATTTCATAGAATCTTTAACTGAATATCTGAATATAACGACCTTTTCGGAAAAAAACATATATTTTCTTGTAGGCGACATTAACATAGATATAATTTCTAAAAAGGCAAAATATATACAAAAATATCTTGATACTTTAAGCGAATATGGTTTTCAATCATTAATAAATAAACCTACCAGAATAACAAATACGTCAAAAACATGCATTGACCACATATTTGTAAAAAATCCCAAATCAACTCACCAATTAAACGCCTACATAATGAAGTATGATTTAACAGATCACCAACCAACAATAGCCACAATAAACTGTAAACAAATAAATAACTGTGCACAAAAAGAATCAAAGTTTAAGACAATAACCAAATTAGATAACAATAAACTAATTGAAATAATAAAAAATGAGAAATGGCAACACATGTACAATTTGCAAGATGTAAATCAAAAAACAACTATTTTTATAAATAAACTAAAAGAAGCGATAACTAAGGCAACAAATGTAACAACTATTAAACTTAGATACAAAAAAAGAAGCCCCTGGATAACAGTAGGCGTGATGACTTCCATTAATAAAAAACAAACCTTGTACTACAAAACATTAGATGAGCCACACAATCAACTAATAAAAATGCAATATAATTATTATAAAAAAGTAACAAGCAAACTAGTAAGAAAATTAAAAAGAGATTACTATAAAAAGAAAATTGAAAATAGTGAACATAATAGTAAAAAAATATGGGAAGTTATCAACAGCTACACGAACAAAAAACAAAAAAACACAGATATAAAAATGCTTAAAAATAATGGGCAAACAGTTACCGACAAAGCAGAGATTGCAAATTGCTTTAATACTTGACACGACGCTTGGAAAAAATATGGCGGAACAAATATCAAACCTCTAAATTACAACAAAATAATTTAAACATTCGAATCAAAATCTCAATCTTTAATGTAACAAATAAAACAGAAATTCTGGAATATATAGGTAAAGTAAAAAATTGAAAAGCGCCGGGAATGGACTCAATCTGCTCTGAAACCTTAAAACGAATATCACATTATATTGCACAGCCAATTAGTGATATAACAAATACAATATTTAAAACAGGCATTTTTCCCAATGCTTTAAAAAGTGGACTAATTACACGTATATACAAAAAAGGAGACAGAGGTTTGGTTGGCAATTATCGTCCTATAACTCTAATAACAAGCCTAACTAAAGTGGTCAAAAAGCTATTAAAAAACGAGTAGTAAACTATCTTGAAGAAAACAAATTGATCTCAGACAAACAATTTGGCTTTAGAAAAGGATTATCAACAGAAGATGCTATTAATTATCTAATTGAAAAATTATACAACTCACTAGATAGAAGCAAAGCAACCCTCTGTATTTTCGTAGACTTAGCAAGGCTTTTGATACAGTAGATCACAAAAAATTAATAGAGGTATTAAAAGGCCTTGGTTTTAGAGGTCTAGCACTAAATATTTTAACTAGTTACCTTGAAGAATGACCCCAGCATGTTAAAATTGAAGACTGTATAAGCAGTTCTCAAATTGTGGAGTATGGCGTTCCTCAAGGTACTGTACTGGGGCCGATTCTCTTTCTGGCATACATAAATGGGTTGTTTTCACTAAACACTGAAGGAGATCCAGCCTCATTTGCAGATGACACAGTTCTTTACTACACTGCAGATACGTGGGAAGAAGTTAAAGAGACAGCGGAGAGGGATTTTGCAAATATTAAAAGTTGGTTTGATGAAAGGAAATTGTCCATTAACATAGACAAAACTAATTTCATAGCGTTTTCATGTAGTGAACGAAAAAGTGCTCCATTTCATGAACTTAGCATTCAAAACACTTCAACTACACAATTAAAAATTAAAAAGGTAAATAATACAAAATACTTGGGTGTTGAGATTGATAGGTTTCTGAAATGGAACTTACATATAAATCAACTGGTAAACAAAATAAGATCAATTATATATAAGTTTAAAATGCTAAAGAACATACTTAATTTCAAACAAATAAAAGTTGTATAATACGCTCTAGTTGACTCACTTCTTAAGTATGGAATTTCTGGATGGGGGGGGGGGATATACCAGTGCTACCTAAAAAAGCTAGAAGTACAACAAAAAATATTCTTAAGAATAATCCTGGGCAAGGATCGGATGTACCCTACAAATGATTTGTATTCGGAAAGCCAAATTATGGATATGCGACAAATTTATATTAAAAAAATTCTTATTTATCAACACAAAAACAAACACAAACACAAACTAATAACCATACAACATAAATATCCAACAAGATATAAAATTAGCAAAAAGTACAAAACAAATAAATCGAAACTAAAAATTGGTCAACGGTCATATACATACATTGCACCAAGAATCTACTCCCTACTACCAGAAAATATAAAAACTCTTAATAAAATAACTTCTTTCAAAAAACATGTCAAAATATGGATAATGAAAAATCCAAGAAACGAATTTTCACAATTTTTTAAATAAAACTAAACTCATTTACTACTTTTTTCATAATGTTCATTTGTCCTTCTCTCAATTGTCTGCTTGTTACTATTAGGTTTTTTAGTAATGAATTATTTAAAGTCAGGTCTAAAAACTGGGTAATTAGAATTTAGGTTTTTATTTTTTAGTTTTTCAAATGTGATGATACAAATTAAGAAAAAAAACATACATAGAAATTTATAAAAACTGTAATCAAAGAAATTAAATGATACGACCTCCACGAACAAGTCGCACTTAGCAACTTCAGTGGCAGTATTATTTATTTTCCAAGATTCTTGTAGACAGAAAATAATTAATGACTGTATCACATTTATATAAAAATACTTATTTTGGGAAATAAATATTTATTTATTATTATTATTTATTATTATTATTAATTGTCAAAAAACTGTCATTCGCATTAATGGATTTTGACCAACATCTAATAAGCTCGTAAGAGTATCGAACTCTATTTTACCTATATATATAAAATACACACACGCAGACAGACATCACGACGATATTGCTAGGATTGGTCAAAATACATCCAAATAACACATTTTCGGCGTTATCTCAAATCGTCGAAAATAATACCTTCTGTCTAGCCATTGCTACGCGGGCTAGGAAGGCAAAAATATCCAAAGGGCAAGGCAAAACTTTTAAAAACTCATTGTACGAGGAAAACTCAAGATATTTTTGATATGTATGCGCAACTCTCAGTAGAAAATTACGAAAATCGTTCCAGAATATACGAACGTAGTACACATATTACAGGGGCAAGCTACATAGTATATGGTATCTATCAATTAATGATTATTATACGCATTAAGCAACAACTTTTATTAAACGTTTTATTTTACTTGACTATATACTATAAACAGTTCCCAGTCCGGCCCATATTCTCTGTTATTTATTTAGGATTCCTTAATGGGTTTCACACTTCAAATTCTATTATGGTTTTTTTGGCGGCTTTTTGAAATGAAAGGACTAGACCTATAAATTTTATTGTCACGACACTGAAAATGCAGAAAAAATTATAAATGATAACTACGCAAATGACAACGGCCTTAGGATGAACCCTGATAAGACCATTGCCGTTTGCTTTGGAAATAAAACTCGGTAGGCTGGTGAACATACCTACCAATTAAAATATCGTCTACTTCGGTTATAACGTACCATATTTTGATTTATACCGTTATAATATTCCGGTTGTATCCGGGTGTAGGTTAAAACCGGAATATTACCGGTGATTCCCCGAAAAATTCGAAGAGTTTTCAATAATCGATTCCGCGGTTTTCTCATTCGAACGCGAGTTGCAGATGGCAGGCCGCCATTTCCGACTTCATTCTTATATGGAAAAATGGTCTAGTACGATTTTGTGTGTTTGTGGTTAAAATGTATAACTGTAAAAGAAAAGATAGAGATTATTAAAAGTATTGAGAGCGGCATCGGCATCAATAAATCGGAAGTTGGTAGGCAAAAGAACTTGTCAAAAACAACAATTTTATTCCAAATAAAAATTGAACAATCTAACATAACTTTTTAATTGTGTTTTTTTATAACGTACGTACACATTTTCTGATCCCTTGAGGGTTAGTTATAACCGGAGTACACTGTATCTTCAAAAGTAAAAAATCTTGGGGTAATTTTTGACAGTTCCTTAAGATTCAAAGGTAATTTTATTACTATAATCCAAAAATCTTCCTTCTCTCTTAGAAACCTGTATAAAATTGGCATTTCCTTAATACAAAAATCAGAAAGAATTTGTGTGAAACATTGGTACTTTGCTATATAACTACTGCTATACAGTACACTAGATGTTAATACAAAAAATAAAATTCAAAAAATTCAAAACTCTTTTATAAGATTTATATATAACTTAGGAACAGGAGATCAAGTCACAGATAAATTTAAACAGCTGGTGGCTAAACATAAACAACTATTTTTAAAAGAACTTTTTCTTACAATGCGGCAAAAATGTATAACTCTGTTCCACACGAAATTTGTTTAAAATTGATTTTTTTGTAACATATTGGTGGGACAGACAGCGGTTATGATATGTTTGCTATCACCCACAGAGCACAAAAATAATTTCAACGTTAAATTAACGTCAACAAAAATAATAAAGTTACTTTTTACTAGAAAACAACCTAATAGCATGTAATATTTGTTTTATTAGATCTACATGCTTAGGCTTTAGTAATTTAATGGTTAGTTTTTAGTCATACCAAAATAAGGATGCTCGTACCCATCGGCATGCTGGTGTAGGTGTTTTGAATTAAATTTTTGCACGGCAATTAATATACTCCGGAAGCGGAATGTACTTACCTAACCTCATAAAAATTTATCTTTCTTCCTTTTGCCATCATGCGTCTTAGAAAAGCAAATGTAAAATTTCATTCCAAAAAGTGGAAATAACTTAATAATTGTAAAAACAATTTTTTAGCAATAAAAATGCTTTAGTTTTAGAAATAAAATAGCTTAAAATGGTTGATTAGTGCCTTCAACTCACAATAAATGTGGTAAGATATATTTGATTACTCTGAAAAGACAAATATTAAAATATGAAAAATAATTAAAATTATTTTAATTTTTAACACACATTCACTAATTCTTTTGACTTACAGAATTCTTCACTTCCCACTCCTGCTCAGGAAACCTCTTTCAACTAAAATTGGCAACTCAATGTCTTTTTTTTTGAAAGGTACGTATGTTTTATGAGTTTGGGGTATTGGTTAAAAATGATAGAGGTGGAATAATCAGTTTCAGAGTACATGAAATTGATTATTTGATCCATTTTAATACAGTCGAACCTCTCTAACTCGAACCTCTATAACTCGAACCTCTCCATAACTCGAACCTTTTAAGCGGTCTCTGCACTTTTCACATGTATTTTAACCCATGTAACTCGAGTTTCTATAACTCGAACTCTCCATAACTCGAACTGTTTTGGTTGTCCGTTCAGGTTCGAGTTATAGAGGTTCGACTGTATATTTTTATGATTCCAGTGTGAATTTACAATAAGCTATATAACAAGCACTGAAAATTGCTTCGGTTGTAGTTACACTTCTTTGTTAACCTTGTTTCAGCTGAGGATGAGCCTTTTTAGACTCGAAACATGTCCTAAATAAAACCCGAAACAATAAAGACTTTAGTGGAGAAGACGTTGAGTTTTTATTTGTAAATATTTAATTGTTATATAAGATAAATAATGTAATCCTCAGTTAAAAGAAGCTTGCGCTTACCTTCGCTGTGTTGGAAATAAAGTATTTTTTATGTATTTATTTATTTATTTTTTACTAGTAGCAAGGACGTATAGCAGGGAATAATATTTATATCACAAGTTCAGAAGAATATATCCCTTTCATTGTCTGTGTTTATCATATGTCGAATATATATAAATATATCATATATTTGTCTGAGAAAATTTAAAAAACAGTGAATAACGCAAAAAATTTAAAAAAATTTCAAAATAAATTGAGTTTTACAACCATTTTTAACACGTGACCAAATGCCGGGAAAGCTACGTAAATATACAAATATTTTTTAACATCAACATCTGCAGCATCTGTTGATTTTTTTGCAAGAGCCTCTTAATTTTTAGTACTACGGGACTGTGGAATGCTCTAGGTATACCACATGGAAAAAAGATATACTGACCATAGGGTATAGCCTGCTTAGAAAAAGAAAAAGTAGTTTAGCAGGTGATTGGATAGGAATAGAAACATAAGGGTGTACCCTGATTACAGCAAATCCCGGTGACCTGGGAACTAAAAGTTAAAAGAAGAGGGGTAACACCGGATATGAAATTTTAGACCAGATTTGGCGGAAGAACAAACGACTTCGCTTTAAGGCATCGACATTAAGGTCATTAACTATATATACCTACCAAAGTACAAGCTACAAAATGTGATTCTTAGAAGTATCACGATCTCTAGTTTTTCAACGTGAATAAAATCGCAAAAACCTTGTGAATATTAAGGCTTTCTATAATAAATAGGTAATTTCACAAATATTTTGTAAAAATCAAATTACAAAATAAAAATAAAAAAATATATAAATTTTACATAAAACTTGTGATAGTAGAAAAAATAAATATTTTTTCACAAGTTTCGCCCAAAAATTTGTGCTAATGCAAGTTCGTTTTAATTTTTGGTATATTTAGTTTATTAGGCAGTCTGTAATGGTTTATAATTTGTAAATATAAATTAAATTAATATAATTTTATCTGCATTTTAAAGAACTAAAATTTAAAATATATTATGATAACCCTATGTAATTGTGTAATCCTTTCTGTGTGCAACTTTAATTTCATACTCTCAAATTCATACCTTGCCTTCGATTTATCTTTACGCCAGACGGCCAAACCTACCCTTTCTTTTAGTCACATGACTTTGAATTTAGCTCTCTTGCATATGATCACATGCCTAAAGTAAATCGATCAGCATTCGGTTTTTGGACAGTTATTTGGTCATTCCATCTAACCAAAACCGTTTTAAAACAGTCCTCGTACTCCTCGTACTGCATTGCGTGCGCATTGGGATTTTTAGGACGCTTTTATGACCGTCGAACGGGTTGATGGAACACTATGATGTTTTAAAAGATCTATAATTACGGATTTGTTATCCCAAGTGGTAGGGCGTTGGCGTAGGGTAGAAGGCCCGGTTTTCGTCCAGTTAGTGAAAATGTTATGTTTAAAGCCCTAAATCTTTATCTTCTGAAAGGATTATATTCTTGAAATTGAATAATTACCATTCCTTAATGCTTTAAAAACGAAAAAAAACTTCATTTTAGATACAACTCTGTAAAGCTGAAGTTTCTAGAGAATTAAAAACAAAAATTGTCACTTTTCCTAGTTTTCGACCTGGTGCTGCCGTCGTTTCGTCCAAAAATTTCTAGCTTTCGACCGGTCTAAAACTGGGGTTTTCCTAGGTCGAAAAACGGGCCTGCGAGTGTCGGGAACCGGGTATTATTCGACCCTTAGTGAACGAGATATTGGTGTTTATCGCCCACTCCTGGTCGAAAACTGGCAATTTAAAAACATGTTTGCCGTGATTTAAGAGCAACCGTTCAAACTAGGGACTAAAATTTAAAATCAGATGATTTTTAATGAAAATAGCAGATAAAACATTAAGCGGCGTTTCTAGAGAAGAATAGCCTCCCACCCGCTCGTACCCGAAACAGAAGTGAAAATATCCTTTCTTGGCAATTCTGCTCAAAAAATTCCCCTCACTATAAAGGACATATTTTTATATTACTAAAAAGGGTAAACTTTAAGTATTTTATTAGTTTTTTAGTTTGCTACACTGATGGATCCAAACTATCAGAGAGGCAAACCACAGGAGCGGGAGTATACGTGGAAAAACTAGAAGTTCAGAAGAGCTACTCGCTCGGTGAGCAGGCTACTGTTTTTCAAGCAGAAGTCTACGCCATAATAATGGCGGCAACCGTAGAAGAGGTTCGGAACAGCGAAGAGGAGCTTATATATATATGCTCTGACAGTCCCCACCCTGAAGGCGCTAAACGCACCCAAGATTGCTGACAGCTTGGACTCTTGGTGGAAGAATGCGCAGAGGCGCTGGAGACCTTAAGCGATGGCAAACGGGTGACGATGGTTTTGGTTCCGGGACATACGGGGTACCAGGCAACGAGAAGGCGGACGAACTCGCACGACTCGGGGCAGGAACCGCCTATGTAGGACCGGAGCCACTTTTGGGCGTGACAAAAAGACAAGTGCAAAGCGGACTCAACAAATGGGCCCAGGACGCGCTATTAAACTCCTGGGAAACAGGAACGGGTTGCAGACAGACCAGAGAATTCGTAGACCGTCCAAAAGCGGCCAGAATTAGATGGATGCTGGGACGGACACGAAAAGACCTCGGACTGCTGATAGCTACTCTAACCGGACATAACCGGTTGAGGAAGCACATGACACGTATAGGAGTCGAGAATGACCCTACCTGCCCAGCCTGTTGACAGGAAGAAGAGACATCAAGACACCTCGTGGCAGAATGCGAGGCCTACGCAAGGATGAGACAACTGCACATGCTCAAATGGGCAGACTTACTGGACTTGGTAAAGAGAACAGGAAGGCCCAATGAGTTACCCGACCATCAAAGGGAAGTGCAGAGAGTGGGTTAAGGGACAGACTTGGGGCATGGCAAAAAGGCCTACTCTGGCCTACTTGTCAGACCTGCGGTTGAACCCCCCACTACCACTACTACTACTACTAAGTATTTTATTTAAATTACAACTAAATGAACAGTACTTACATATAGGCTCTTGTTACTTAAACTATTTATAACAATGTACAAATACTACTACTTGATTTTGTGAGGTACCTACTTCAAGTACACTAAAACAAAATACTTTAAGTACATCAGAGGTTGGTACTTCAAGTACCATAAAATTTCCTTAATATATAATAAAATGCCTATGTAATTAAAATAATTTTTAATTTGTGTGTTTAATATAGGTAGTACATAATATGATATGATAAAACTTTACTTTACCTACTGGAGTTCTATTGCTCAGACAAATGATAACCTGTTATACCATTCACGCATCATTTGTTTAGAGCAAAGCATACATATTTATCGTTTGGGATAATCCTCTTAAAGAAGGTCGAGAAAATCTATATTTCGACCATAAAAAACAATAAAATAATTAGTATGGTCAAGGCAACCCAGTTTCTCGACCGGTCAGATTTCAAGAGTTCGAATAATACCAGTATTTCGACCCCCAAAAATTTTAGATTTTTCTTGCAAACATTTCTAATGATATAATTTAAAAAAAGCGGTCGGGAACTGGGACATTGTAGATTGTAGATAATAAAAACTTTCTTCTATGTCTGTTAAAATTGATCTAACCTAAATAAATACAACATAAGAGAGAACCAAAGGCAAAAACTTAAAAACCCAGTTTTCGACCGCCTGGTCGAATAATTCAATTTGCCTTTTCATTATTCTAGTTAGCCGACCCCCCATTTTTTTAAACAAATTCTTAATAATTTTATTTAAAAGATATATTTTTGTATTAAGAAAATCTTAATCTAACTAAAAAACATAAAATATGTATTATATTTGTAAAACTACTCAACTAATATGCTATTTCCCGCAGGCACCTCCACTAACCAAAAATGAAGACTTAATGAGTAAGCTTTGAGAGCGTGTGTATGCTCTTAAAGAAAAAATTGCACTGAAGTTGTTTTTGGCGCGATTCTAATCCGATTTTCACCAATTGGTGGGGTGAAGACCAACGAACAAATACCCCCACTTAAATTAGGCCGCACATGGTTCGTTTTCTTAGTTTATGTCAAAAATTATCAAAACGGACGAAAACTGGTGGTGGACGGCTAACCGAGCAGTTTACCCTACTCTTTCCGTGTTGTGCTTGATGTTTTTTCTCTAATTAATTATTTAACTCATCGTTATAAAACGAGCACATTAAAAGGTAGTGAGGAGAACGTGCTACAATGCTATTTGCCACAATAATTTGTACAGAGGTTTCGCTAACGCTTTTCATTTTCAAATCTACGTTGCCATTTATGGCATCCATTTACGGAATTAAAGCTGAATTCGCGCAAAGGATTTACGGATGTCTCAGCCTGCTGAAAATTAATGAATGTACCTACCGCGCCAATTAAAATTAACTTAAGCACGTCTTTCTAGCGACTAAAAGTAAATAACATTATTTTATTTTACTTCTAGTTTCTAATTACTGTGCTCTTTGGTCTATTTATTTTATACAACTTTATATAAGAGGAGGCACGTACGATAAATGCGTCAGTGTAGTCGGTCATTTTTATGAAATAATAAGAAAAATAATGTAATTAGAAAATTCATCGCTAATCCCATGCATTTTGATTCCATTTTTCTATTCATACCAAGAATTTTTACATAAACATAAAACACTGTCATTTTAAAATGACAGTTTAAAATTGCCGTGCACGTTATGTTCGTTTAAAGTACGAAATTTTAAGATTTTTGCTACATGTAGGTGGTGGCGGAACTACTAATTTTTAGTGAACTGTAAAGTCTGATTACTAAATTTTAGATTGCATATTATTTGAGAGGTATTTTTGTAGTCATTTAAAGCTCAAAATCGTAAAAATATAATCACAACCTAGTTTTTTTTCTGATGACCGACTACTGGTAGCGCATAATTGTAAAAATCTACTAGTCGGCCGGGCTGAATATTTTTTTCAAAATCAATAGTCGGCCCCCTTCAACTGCAATGCTTCAGGATTTGTTTGGCCAGTATTCAGCCATAGTGTTTCTTATGCTGGGTTTATACAGCTAAAAATAAATATTAATATATAAACATTTTTTTTTTTTTGCGCATTAAATCGCATCACCTATGTTTTCGTTTTGGCGTAGAATTTTGTTTTCATTTTCGTGTTTTATTGCCATTTTAGGCATTCCAACTAAAACCACTGGTTTAATTAAAAAAATACTTGTTTTCTTTTTCGTTTTTTTGTTGGTGTTTTATTACCATTTTAGACAATCCAACTAAAGCCACTGGTTTAATAAAAATATATTTGTTTGCTTTTTGATATTTTTTGGTGTTTTATTACCATTTTAGGCAATCCAACTAAAGCCACTGGTTTAATAAAAAAATACATGTCTTCTTTTTCGTTTTCTTTGGTGTTTTATTACCATTTTAGGCAATCCAACTAAACCCACTGGTTTAATAAAAAAATACTTGTTTTCTTTTTGTTTTTTTTTTTGGTATTTTATTACCATTTTAGCAATCCAACTTAAGCCACTAGTTTAATAAAAAAATACTTGTTTATTGTACCTAAAAAAATGTTACCCGAGATGTTACCTTTTTTTACAAGCTTTTATTTAGCTTCAGATATTCTGTCTAACTATCTAACTATCTGACTATCTAACTATCTAACTATCTAACTAACTATCTATCAAATCTTGTGAAGCGTTGTTGACACACTTCCCTTTATCCGATTTGGATGAAGTTTGGTACACACATAGTGGTCCTATAACAATACAAAATTAAAAATATCCTCCCACCCCTACCCACACCCCTTCTATAGAAAAATGTGTTTTTGACACACTTCCCGTTATCCGATTTGGATAAAATTTGGTATACACATAGTGGTCCGATGATAATACAACAATAAGAAAAAATATCCTTCCACCCCTACCCCCACACCCTTCCATAGAAAAATTTGTTTTTCACACACATCCCGTTATCCGATATGGATGAAACTTGGTATACATATAGTGATCCGATGACAATACAGTATTAGGAAAAAAATATCCTCCCACCCCTACCCCCACCCCCTTTCATAGAAAAATGAGTTTTTGACACACTTCCCATTATCCGATTTGGATGATATTTGGTATACATATAGTGGTCCGATGACAATACAACAATAATGAAAAAATGTCCTCCCACCCCTACCCCCCACCACCTTCCATAAAAAATGCGTATTTGACACACTTCACTTCAAATAGCTTTTATAAAATTTGGTATATGCATAAAGGTCCGATGGCAATACAGCCCAAACAAAAAATATATTTCTACCTCTACCCCCACCCTCTCCTTCCCCCAATAGAAAAATGAGTTTCCAAACAACTCACGATCAGCGATTTCATTATAATCTAGAATAAACTTTTCTGTTCTGTTATTGAACAAATATTTTCATTTAATAGAATAGATAGCTGAGACTAAAAAGTAGAAAATAATATGGTAAAAAAATTTTTTTAAGTCACAAGCTTTTATAAAATGCACTAAAAATTAAAAAATAATTTTCTAACATTCTAATATTATCATAATAATAAAATCGATGGCCGCAAATCAAAGCATAAGTTAATCTAAATTTGTGATCTAAACACTTAAAGAATATTAACATAGCAGGTCATCAAAGATATGTTTGATATGCCGCAATGTTTTGCCATTACCATACCTATGTCAGAAAAATGCTGGGGTATCTTGGGTCGGGTTGGGTGGGTTTGGTACCTCTGCATTTTTCTGCTAGATTGATTCTTGCAAATAGTGATATTTAATTAATACGGATATCTTATCGTGCTAACATCGTCAAAATTTCCATCAGTCGGTCATCGCTTTTATTATTATGATAATATTAGAATGTTAGAAAATTATTTTTTAATTTTTAGTGCATTTTATAAAAGCTTGTGACTTAAATTTTTTTTTTACCAATTTATTTTAAAGATATTTTTAAATTAACTAAGTATTTGTTTTTCTAACGTTTTTATAGTATTTTAATTTTTTGGAATTTTGTAAATAAGTAAATAAGAAAGTTTGTTCCTATTGGATTTCTATTTTTTTATTATTACCTCTCATCTAGTATAAAATATCTAGGCCGACTACTGGTTGAAAATTGGCCGACTTTAGATTTTTGGTGGCCGAGTACTGAAATTCTTGTACATTTTTAATATTTTTCCTTTTAATTAATTAGGCTATTTATAAGTTTTAGGCAACACACAGGCATTATCTAGGAATCGTTATGCAATACCTACGATGGACTGCACCTAAGTATATATTTTTTTTAATGAATTTTGTTTGAGAAATACTGTTAGGTGGCCGACTACTGGCGCATTTACCTTAGATAGCTTTTCTTTGTGGGGGGTACTCCCGAAAGTGCTGCTATTCTGTAACGTCCCATGGCTAACTATTCTCGTACTCCTAGGCAGTGGTGGCGTGTGGTGTAAAAAAAGTACGGCGCAGTGCTTTTTGGGTTATCGAGTGGGCCATTCGAACAAAAATCATGTCGTTAGTATTGGCGAGTTCGTACAGTCATCGATTAGCTCATCGTTTACAACACTCAAGTTCTTAAATTAATCTTTGATGAATGTCAATTACGTCAAAATCAGCTGTTTTTTGTGTTCTTGTGTTCGGCTGTGTGATTTTTCATTTTTTTTTTTGTTAAATGCTATAAGGTGTAGTAAGCAAAGTTGCGATGGACGTCTTAAAAGATATAGATAGTTACTCAAAACTTGCATGATGAAGATCTGAAGTTAATTTTGGTATCACCAGACCGTGGCATGCCAGAGTTGAAGGGTACGTTAAAAATATTTTTTCAATGTATTTGTGCAGAGAATCTTTTAGAAAATAAATCAAAATCGCAAAGATTGTATCAGAACCGATTATACGTTCGAGCGCAAATGCCACGATATAAATACACACGTAGGATGTAGGCAGAGTTCTGAAGTATGGAAATTCATTTGTATAGTAAAAAACCCAACAAAAGAAAAAGTAAACATCCAGATTATCAAACAATGGACAGAACACTACAAGGGACTGCTGCAGGAAACGAGACCCGAATATCTGTTACTAACTGTCAAAAGGTTTATAAAAAAAATGCGATACGCAGAGCTTCCTCTTACTCAAGTCTGCCAACATAATACAATTTCGAACTTCTTAAACCCCCGAATTTTTTTCTTGTTACGGTCCTGTATATTTGTTCATTCAGAAAGCTTTGGAAAAGAATGGAAAAGAAAATCACTATTGCCTAAAAATTTCCACAAAGAGCTATGATAGTCGTTTTATCCATACAGCTCCATTCTTTGTCCTGTTTTTCGTGCAGGCACGTACTCCATCTAACTAATTCGTTACGAGATGGCCTCATATAAGGGCAAACATGCTGCTACACTATGGCGGATCGCTTAAGAGATGGAACCGCTCCTCTTTTAAATAGTTAACTTCTTTCCAGGCTGCTGCCATTCTTGAAACTAAGAGAGTTAAGTTTTAAATTTGTATGGTCAATCCATAAGCTATTTTCACGTCCACCGACACAACCGTCACGTATATTACTATGCGGTATAGCAGTAGTGGTTTCTCCATAAGTGCACATGTGAACGTGCACTCCCAAATTATACTTAAAAAATATTAAACTTTGATCATTCCTTAATTTAATTAATAATTACCCCAAAAGGATTTCACTAAAGACTGGAATATTATCTAGAAATTAATACCCGGTATGTATGTGTTTGTATTCATGTTCAAACCAAGCTCGAATCTAATTCTTTACGATAATTTACTGGAACGAAATTCTATGCACCGTGGATGTTATGTCGCATGCTAATTACGAAATATAGAAAGAGATGAGTACATGTCCCAATAGAATTTTACAATACATAGAATCTGAACCTTCTTTCGGCACCGCGCTTATACAAAAACTAGCCTCGATGCCGCCCGCACCCCCGTGATGTCTCCCGTGTCCATGGTTTGCATTGCATTTTAGAGCAGTTCACGCGCACTTTTTAGTAGTGCGCGCTTAGACAACTTCCTATTATCGGTCGGGCGCTGGCGGTTTGTTTTGATTTCGACGATTTGGTATTTACGACAATGGCGGAAGTTTCTAATTCTGATACCATTAGCGTGAAATATTTAAAAGCAATTAAATTTTCATCTTTGCCATTCGAACAAAATTTTGTTTTTAAATATCCCCCGAAAATGGGTTAGTTGGGTGTATTTTGACTTATCTCGACAATTTCGTCTGTTCGTGTGTGTGTGTGTGTTCGTAGCTCCTAAACCGCCCTCTCTTTAGTGACGGAAAAAACTTTCAACATATGTGAATTCTGGACACCTTCCTGAACATATATCTACTAATTTAAAAATCGAGCCTGCATCTTTCCGCGTTTTTTGTGTGATTTTATATTTTTTTTAGAATAGGGCTATAAAAATATTGATTCTTTTATAATTTATTTTATTAAACAGTATAAAAAACCATGATTCTCAAATGCGAATAAATTATGCATAAATTCATAAATAATATTTTATTAAAATTACCCTAATACAAAAATATAATGCTATCAAAAAGTAATGTTTTTCTTTTCTGTAGAAATATCAAAAACATCTTTAAAAAAATTGAGCAGCCTCTGTTTAGCAACGATTTCATGAAAATTCTGTTACAGCCTTTAAAAGATTTTTTGCATTTGAAAAATATTATTAAACTATTGGGCATTTCGCAAACAGTAAAATCCACATAGGTAATACTTAATCACTTACAAGATACGGTCATGTTTCTGCAATGCAGATTAGGACTTTGGTCGGAGCAGGGAGGGGAATTTGTCCACTGAGAATAGGTATAAACTAAATTCAGTTGAGAATCCTCAGTATGCAAAAAATCTTTTAACGACTGTAACAAAATTTTCATCAAATTTGCTTAACAGAGGTTGGTTAATTTTTTTCTTAAGATGTTATTTTGATATTTCTACAAAGAGGGAAAACCTAACTTTTTTATAGAATTATACTTTTGTGTTAATGTAATTTTAATAAAATAATATTATTTATGAATTTATGTATAATTTGTTCGCATCATGATTTTTTATATTATTTAATAAAATAAAATATAAAAAAATCTTTATTTATATAGCCCTAAGCTAAAAAATATATAAAAACACACAAAAAACGTGGAAAGAAGCAGGCTCGATTTCAAAATTACTAGATATATGTTCAGGAAGGTGTTCAAAATTCATATATGTCACGAAAGTGAAACCTGCGGACTCTTCAGGACCACCGTGTATACTAGAACATGTTTTTCTCCATAATTTATGTTATTACTAAAAACTAGTTAATAGCTTCCGTTTCTGAGATACGTACAAAAACAGTTTTGAAGGCTGATATAGCGTGGAATTCACTTGGACTGTGCTAATCGGCTAGAAAGGTATCAGATCCATAATGGAACCAATTATTTTATTCTGATTTTGTAATTTTACAGGATTTTTATTTACAAATGATAAAAACTTAAAAATTGGTGGGTGTGCTTTCGGGCTGTTCGGCCGTCGTCGTTGGAAATTCGTTCTCGACGTTTCGCCATCTTGAGTGGATGGCATCTTCAGGAGATGTTGACTGTTTGTCGGCTTCTCGAAGACTGGTGGTTAGTCTGTCGCGGGCGCAGGTTATATACGCTATGGTGGGCGGGGCGTATATTAGAGCTGGTCGGTGATTGGTCACATTCCCTTGATTCAGTTTTGTTATTGTAAGCGAGCCGTTTAGTGTTTTTTTTTTTTTTATTATTTTTTTTTTGTAAACACTTACAATAAACCTCGCGCGCGAAATACCTGTGTTAAAAATCTATATACAATGTGAATTATAAATAATATATCATGTTTAAAAGCAAAAAAAGTGTACCATCACCTGTGAAACTTGTTCTAAAAATTAGCGAAAAGCCCAAACAAAATCAAGAAAAAATGGATAATGCCGAATTATTTCAGGATAGCCATGCTAGAACACAAAATGAAGAAGTTTTATATAGCGAATGGAAAAAATCCCAAAACGAAAAAAATTCACTTAGTGTACAAGTGGATTATCTCCGAAGTCAACTGGAAAGTATGCAAAGAAAATTTGCAGATTTAGAGACAAAAGTCACTAAAAAAGAAGAGTCTGACATGGACTACATTACTGATGAGGACGATCTGGCAAGAGAAACTGAGTGGATCAGACAAAAAGGAAAAGGTTGGAAAAAACGTCGAATGGATACTTCACTCTCACCACCACAACAAAGCTCGGGCACTGGAGAGCCCTCCAATAAAACACAAAATGAAGAACCCCCAACTAAGGTTAAAAAAGCTCCATTACCTCCACCGATTATGGTAAATGGCGTAAATAATTTTAATGATATTTATGAAAAGTTAAATATCATACAAGGAGTTAAAATAAAAGTTTTAAATAACGAAAATATTAAAATAAATGTACAAGACGCAGACAGCTATCGGCTGGTTACTAAAATGCTTAATGAAATAAAGCATCAATGGCACCCATACGAAAACAAACAAATAAGGCCAATTAGAGTAATAGCGAATAGGCTACACTTCTCATGTGACCCACAAAAAATTGTAGCTGATCTACAAAAAAAAGGTTTTAAGGCACTGGAGGCCAGCAACAAACTTAAATGGAGAACAAGACAACCTCTTAACATGTTTAAGCTCACATTTAGCCACGATGAAGATATCAACAAAATTTTTGAAATTTCCAGTATCCTTGGGATTGAAGTGGAAATAAAAGCACTAAAAACCTCAAAGTTAGTCCCTCAATGCAAAAGATGCCAATCTTATGGACACACGCAAAAATATTGCGCTAAAGAACCACGTTGCGTAAAATGCACGGGGAAACATCTTACTGTAGAATGCCCCAAACCAAAAGAATCTGAGCCAAAATGCATCCACTCTGGAGGCAAGCATCCTGCTAACTACAGAGGATGCCTTGTTGCTAAGGAAATACAAAAATTGAAAAATAAACCTAAGAAACCGAATCTCATACCAAACGTGAGTACAAATAGACAAAACCAACAGACAAGAAACACAGTCACACAAAACTCTGTGACAAGGACATACAGCCAAGTAGCAGCAACAGCTACTATACCTGATATTATCAGTAGTCAAAATACTATGGAACAAACACTACAATTAATTTTGGAGAAATTGAACAAACTTGATGAGCGATTAACTAAACTAGAAAGTAGCAATAACGGAGCTACCAATATGCCTCAAAATGGTCAGTAATCTTAGAATCCTAGCTTGGAATGCCAATGGTCTCTTGCAACATCAGCAAGACTTGCAAGTTATTCTAGACATAGAAAAAATTGACGTGTGTCTTGTGTCAGAAACGCATTTCACTAACCAGTCTCAGATTAAATATAAAGGTTATAAAGTGTATCATACAACTCACCCTAGCAATACTGCACATGGGGGAAGTGCTGTAATAATTAAAGAAAATATATCACACTATGAGGAGATGGGATATAAAACTATAGAGATTCAAGCTACATTAATAAGTGTAAAAACCAAAACATATACATTAGTCATAAGTGCTGTCTATATACCACCAAGGCACTTACTAAAGAAAAATCAATATCTTAATTTTCTCAGAAAATTAGGAAACCGTTTTATAATTGGAGGTGACTTTAATGCAAAAAATACCTACTGGGGATCTAGACTGACGAATTCTAAAGGAAAAGAACTTTTGCAAGCTATTAGTGAATATCAATGTGAGCCGATATCAACTGGTAAGCCCACATACTATCCAACAGATCCAGGAAAAATTCCAGATCTAATTGATTTTTTTATAGTAAAAAATATATCTTTAAGTTTTGTAGATATAGAAGAAAGTTTTGATTTACACTCAGATCATTCACCTATTATTCTAACTCTTAGTAAAAACATAATAAAGAAAGAAGCAAATATCTCACTAGTTACTAAACTGACTGACTGGATTAGTTTTAAACAAAGTCAGTCAGAAAAAATAAACCTATCAGTACCATTGCAAACGCCAGAACAAATCGATAAAGAAGTTGATTATTTTGTTACAAATATTCAACAAGCAGCTTGGGAAAACAGTCCAAAACCAAAGAGAATTTTTAAGCGAAAAAACTATCCAAAGGAAATTAGAGACCTTATATTGGAAAAAAGGAAACTAAGAAGAAAGTGGCAACAAAGCCGTGATCCTCGGGACAAAACAAATCTCAACAACATGACGCAGCGCATTAGGCGAGAAATTCTAGTAATAAAAAATGAATCTATTAACCATTTTCTTAATGAACTTACAGATGATAAAAATACCGACTATTCCCTTTGGAAAGCAACCAAAGATTTTAAAAGACCAATTATCCAAATTCCACCCATACGAAAATCTAACAACCAGTGGGCAAGGACTAACGAAGAAAAAGCAGATATTTTTGCAAGTCATTTAGAAAAAACATTTCAGCCCCACGAAGCACCAGATGAACACTTTCATTTAAATGAACCCCATCAAATCGAGGACCATATTAAGCTTACATCACCAAAAGAAATATTAACAGAAATCAAAAATATTAATTCGAAAAAAGCCCCAGGGTATGATCTTATTAACGGGGTAGTCATAAAACAACTCCCCAGAAAAGCTATCGTAAAACTATGCAACCTAATTAATGCGTCTTTTAGGCTTAGGTATGTACCTAAACTGTGGAAAGTTGCAGAAGTTATCATGATTCCAAAACCGGGAAAACCACTCCATGACGTGTCATCTTACAGGCCAATATCTTTGCTGCCAATTATATCCAAGCTCTATGAAAAATTATTGCTTAAAAGAATAAAACCCATCATAGAAAGACAAGAAATTATTCCATCTCATCAATTTGGTTTTCGAGACAAGCATTCCACGATAGATCAAGTACACAGAATTACTAATATAATAGAAAAAGCACTAGAAGAGGGAAAAGTTTGTTCTGCAGTTTTTCTAGATGTAGCACAAGCATTTGACAAAGTGTGGCATGAAGGCCTTAATTTTAAACTAAAGAGGTTTCTGCCAAAACAATATTCGGATATTTTGGAATCATACATATCTGATAGACATTTTAGAGTAAAACAGGAAGACTCATACACAAATTTAAGAAAAATTCAAGCAGGCGTGCCCCAGGGTAGCGTACTAGGCCCTTATCTATACTTATTATTCACTTGTGATATCCCAAAGCCAGAAAATTGTCACTTAGCAACATTTGCCGATGATACTGGTTTACTGACGGTAGAAAAATCTATTGAAAAATGCATAGAAAAACTTCAGGATGCAGTCACCCAAATTCACAGTTGGACCACAAAGTGGCGAATAAAATTAAATGAAACCAAATCAATTCATGTTGATTTTACAAACAAAAATATAAATCACATACAAATGACAATTAACAACATTCCAGTACCATATTCGAATCAGGCAAAATATCTAGGTATGACACTTGATGCCAAATTGCGCTGGAAAGCACATGTTAAGAAAAAAAAAAAGAAGAACTTGAGATAAGGTATAGAAAAATGAACTGGCTAATTGAAAGGAAGTCCAATTTAACAATTCATAATAAGTTACTGCTTTATAGACAAATACTGAAACCAGTATGGACATATGGTATTCAACTATGGGGTTGTGCTAAAGAGAGTAACATTCTAGTTGTACAGAGATTTCAAAATAAAGTATTAAGAAACATTGTGAATGCACCTTGGTACGTTCGAAATAGTGACCTTCATCGAGATCTAAAAATCGAAACTGTAGCAGAGACTATAAAAAAGTACGCAAAAAGCCATGAAGATAGACTCCATCGGCATGTGAATGTGGAAGCAATTCAGCTTCTAGACAATACTATGCTAGTTCGACGACTAAAAAGAGTGAAGCCGTTTGAGTTAGTAAACTAAGTGAATTACACATAAAACAAAATACTGCTATAAACACAACACAATTGTGAGTTACAGACTAAACAAAGCGGGGAGAACTGTTGAGTGAACCCTAAGTTTAAATCTGACTTTTCTAGTAAATTAAGTTAAAACAAAATTGCTAATTAGTCTTACTGACTAGATTGTAATAAAAAAAACACAGTGTGTTTGACAAATAAAAAAAAACTCGAGATGGCGAAACGTCGAGAACGAATTTCCAACGACGACGGCCGAACAGCCCGAAAGCACACCCACCATTGGACGATGGCCGCGAAAGCCGTTCACAATTTGAACTTAAAAATTGTTTTTTTTTTAAACCAATTTCTACCCAGTGTTAATGCTCTTTTAACTCCGAGTAGGTTTGATACAAAACAGCTGCTCAAAGTCATTTTGTTTTTCTTTAAGATTTTTTGATAATTTCCTTTTTATTTATTTTCTTTTCTCAAAAAAACATATTTTAACAATTGCGTTTCTTGAGCATCCACAAATGCGTTACGGCACGCGCGATTCGTGCGTATGCTCTAAAACTACGTGAATTGAGTCTGCGTATGAACGCCGGCTGCGAATGCTCAAAAGACGCAAATGTTTAGAACGCGTTCTTTTATTTTTATTATTCAAATATAAACATGCCTTTCTTTATAACCTAGTTATTTAGAAACATGACACAAAACAGAAACTTTTTCTACTTTTCTATACATCCCCCTTCTCTGTTAATACACTTTTTCCAACGGTTTAACAGTTTCTTGATCCCGTTTCCATAAAAGGACGCTGGGCGCGTATCTAACCAGTTGTGCACGAATGCCTCCACCTTTTCATTGGTCTAAAATTGCTCGCCTCCCAGTGAATCTTTGAGTGGGCCAAACATATGAAAATCGCAAGGTGACAAATCTGGACTGTATTGAGGATATTCTAGTACAGTCCAGTGCATTTCATTGATTTTGGCCTGTGTTAAAGCTGCCGTATCAGGTCTAGCGTTGTCATGCAGGAGCAACACGACTTGGATGGGGTGTGCTCTCCTCTTTTGGCGATAATCAAGCTTTTCCTGTTTGAGTATGTTGCAGTAGTAACCGCGTTTATTTTTATTTGCTCGTGCAAAAAATCGACCAACAAAACTCCTCTCCAGTCCCAGAAAACGGTCGCTAAAACTTTGCCTGCAGAAATGATGGTACGCGGGACGTGGGTTACTCACGATGTCCACACGCTCACGGTCCTCGTTAATTTCTTTGCACCAAGTTTTTACAGGTAACCACGAAAGCGTCTCATGCTCGCAATCTGCATCTAATTTCAGCAGGTTTAACGTTTTCGCGTGTAAGAAATTTAATGATTATTCTTTGCGCAACACTGCTGTGTACCTTCTTCTCGCTAATTCCAAATGCTCCTAGCCAAATGAGCATCGCGGCACTACACCAGCCGCCTACATGCTGCTGAATATCCCTACTTCAAAATTATAACGGCCACGTTCATCTTGAATGACTTTTCCGTTAGCAAGTTTAAAAGGCTTGTTTATATTTGATCCACCCTCGTAAATTTCAAGCTTGCGAAAGAAATCGTGTGTACGTCTGAAAGGTATGCGCTCCGAAGGGCCAGTTATCTTTAATAACTTTTCCTCCAGTACCTAAGTAATCAGTAATCCCATTTTGGCTACCGCTACTTGAGATGGTGCAAGTTTTTCAGGGGTCAAAAAACCTGGGAATAAAAAAGCAGAATGAGACGCTTAGTGGCTGGGGAATTTTGTTAGGTTTTCTTTTCAATGCAGATTTTTAACTCGAGAATGAGGCTCCCCACAAAGAAGACACGGTCTATCTCGGCCGCCACTATAGCGTCTCTATCTCTATGGAGAGTCTCACATGTGCCGCCTGTCCTGCTAACTTATTCAGCACCTACACTTAGAGCCGGCGGCCCCTCATGCCTAGAGATGGGTTTTTATTGCTCTATTTTGGCATGAAATATCGGTCTGGCAGGGCGCGTGTACTGCTACATTATAAATATAATTTACGCCTCCATCACGACATTAACTTTTTCCCGGACCGACTTTTCTACATATAAAAATAATAACATAAAATGCCGCTTTTGTCAAAATTTACTAATACTACGAGAGTTTTTATTCTCTAACTCTCGTACTTGACCAGTATTGAGCTGAGTATGCATATGAGTATGTGTACGTCTGAACGAGGCGTGCAAATTTGTTTGAACCCGCATCCAGCTGTTGGCGGTACAGCAAAGTGAGGCATCTGGTCGTGGGCTGCTCATATTTATGGATCGATTCCGTGCAACGCCTCGTGCGTCCACTATTCAGGTCACCCACAAATTTATTTCTTCCCGAATCCGAGGCAAATAGTTCGTCCTCGGATTGCCTCATTCGCGTTCATGTTAATATGCGTACCCAGCTTAGAGCTGGGGAGAGGGGACATCAGATCAGAACTACAGTACTGTACAAATTTGACGACAGGACCCGACAGGTCCAGAGATATGGGCATGGGAAGGGTAAATAGACTGCGCAGCGAATTTCAAGGAGACTAGCTTGTTAAATAGAGGAATCACAATAAAAAAGATTAAATGATTTACTGTTTTGCCTACTACAAGATTGCAAAGTGATACTTAAAATTTTAGTTACTAAGGGCCCATTGCACCGACTTTTAAAATTTCCTTTTTTAACTATGGACTGCTTTAATTTTAGGTATGCCTTATTTTTAAATTTTTTGCGCCGCGCCGAGCAAAAATCTTCTCTCCTTTGTTAGCTTACCTTACCTTCTTTATTGTATCCAAAGAATTATAATCTTATTACAAGGATTCCTACGTATCTAATAATATTAACTAATTTAATTTTACGCTAAAACATATTTGTCTATGAAAAACCAAAATAATAATTTAGTAATGAAGAATGGCAGGTAAAAAACAATAAAAAATTAAATAAAATGGTAAGGCTTGGTAGGTTGACTACCTAGTGAAAGAATTTGGGATAGCGGGGAGAGAAAAGAGCCCGGTCTTTTCTATTCACCAATTAGATAAGATGCAACCACCTTGTGACCCAATCAGGCAATGCCGCTGTTTCAACCAACCACATTTTTAAACTATGGAAAAAACAACAGCATCAGTACTTCCCAAAATAGTTTTGTCAAATGCTACCAAATTTTTGTGTCGAAATTTATTTAAAAAAGTGAGTTTTTGGAACAATATTTGGAAGATGATAAAACCGAGATTTTTGTGGAATTTGGGTGTCCTCGTCGGTACAAACAAAGGACTAGAAATTACAGTGAAATTAGGGTAAAGTGTAAAAGCAGAAAGGAAATTTGCAGTTTAATTTAAATGCAAGGATTTTCTTACACTGGTCAGTCCTATCCTACCAGGCTGTTTGCAACAGTTAACCCAAAAATCAAACGAAAATACTGTAATAAAAAGTAGAAGAGAGAACTTTATTTAAATTATTTCTCTTCCTTACAAATCTTTTTGTAATCGATACATAGGTATATTTTTTCACAAAAACAGTGTGCCAAAAGAACCAAAATCTAGCCTTATCTTTCGCAATAAAGGTTTTCAAAAACATTTTTATTTATTTTAAGATTTTTTTTACAGTTTTTTATTTAAAAAAAAATGTTATAATAAATAAAGCTCCTCATTTCTAGGTATTGTCAATTGCTATGGCTATGCCAGACGGGTAACATTATGTGACCGGCATCTTATCTTTAAGCAGCTCTTAAGGAACAGTAAAGTCATGAAAAAGGTGACTTAATTTTATCAACACTAAGAAAGGAATTAGTCTGCCTTTAATTTCGGTGCAACGAAATTTTACAAAATAAGGTATTTTTTAGGCTAAGAAACGGAAAAAAAGTCAGTGCGATGGGCCCTAAAAGTATTAGAAGAATAATCTTAACACAATCGTTTTTTTACCTTCAGCCCACGTAGCAATGGCTAGACAAGGTATTATTTTCCAGGAAAATTTTTTTTTTGAGATAACGCCAAAAATGTGTTATTTGGATGTATTTTGATCTATTCTAGCAATATCGTCGTGATGTCTGTGATGTCTGTGTGTGTGTTTGTCTGTTGGTGTGTGTATATTATTTCTGTCCGTAACACGATAGCTCCTAAACTGCTGAACCGATTTTCATAAAATGTTCAAGTAAAATAGTGTTCCACACTCTTACGAGCTGATTAGATTTTAAACAAAATTCATTAATGCAAGTGACAGTTTTTTGACAATTAAAAATTTTAAACAATGCTAACTTTTTAACGGATGATGGGGTCAAAACTTTTTGTGATGGAAAATAGAAAAGTAGTCCCATTTTGCAGTGTTCCAGCTCTTCCCTTTATCCACTCTCTGCACCGACATTTGATGTCCAGATAGCTCATTGAACCTTCCTGCCCCCTTCAGAAAGTCCTGTAGGTCAATACATAGAACCAAGTGCATCTTTTCCTCGCTCAGGGTTGGTGTCTCAAGTGCCTGTTGTCTTATCCTTGCGTAGGCCTTACATTCTGCCACCAGGTGTATGATGACTCTAGGTAGGGTCGTCGTGGAACACCCACCTAGACAGGGTAATCGGCAAGGCAATAATAGCCTTGTGGACATGTACAACGCGTGCAAGGCATAGCGTGTAGATTTATAACATCAGCAATGAAATCGACACCAGTTGAGGCAATGGAAGTGATGCTATACCTTCCTCCCCTACACACTTGGATAGAGAAGGAGGCGAGGGCAGCGGTGGTAAGGTTTAAGAGCCTCAAACAAAAGCAACCTGGAGAAGCTGATGGCAACTTTGCAGGACTGGCTGAGGTATTTCGAAATAACCGAATACTTTACAGGCCAACGGACTACATGTTACCCAAATACAGCTTTGATATACCTTTTAAGGTCCCAAAAGTAAATTATATTATGTTTTGTGCTCCTCATGTTCCAAAATATCCCATAAAAATATTAATTGGACAACAGGCTAAACCAAAAACTTAATTAGTGCCCCTTTTGGGTCCTTTTCGCATAAAAGATCACACAAAACATAAAATAATGTGCCGTAAAATTTGATCTCTATATTTCCCTTCGCTGACGTTCCAGAGAGAGAATTTTCCCATGTGTTGTACGCTTTTATATCGTCATATTTTTAGAAGCTCTAATACTACGAAAAGTTTAAATAGTTTGATATTTAGTTAGAAAAAAGGCATATAGGAAAGAGCCTTGCTAATACTTGTTCAAACTCCAAATCTGACGTGACAAGTTCTCACAAAACTAGTTCTGTTCCATCAAACAGTTCGACGGTCATAAAACCGCTCAAAAATCCCAATGCGCGCGCAATGAAGTACGAGGAGTACGAGGACTGTTTTAAAATGGTTTGGGTTAGATGGAACGACCAAATAACTGTCCAAAAACCGAATGCTGTTCGATTTACTTCAGGCACGTGATCATATGCGAGAGAGTTAAATTCAAAGTCACGTGACTAAAAGAAAGGGTAGGTTTGGCGGTCTCTCTTAAAGATAAATCGAAGGCAACGTATGAATTTCGAACGAAATTAAAGTTGCACACAGAAAGGATTACCCAATTGCATAGGATTATCATAATACATTTTTATTTTAGTTCTTTAAAATGCAGATAAAATTACATCAATTTAATTTATACAGGGTGTAACTAAATAAGTGTAAAACATTTAAGGGGATGATTCCTCATCGAAAAAAAGAGAGGATCTTTCATATAAAGAAACTTCATTGGAGCATCCCTTGTTAAGATACCGCCCCTTAAAGGGGGTACATAACATTTATGACAATGTATCTCTGTAGTTGTTCGTGAAATAATTTTTTGCTGCGAACTGGTTTATTTTGGGCAAAAAATCCAAGAGACATTTATTGTTTACAATGAAACAGGGTATCGGAAATACATTTTTAAATGGAAAACAAATAATAAGACAAAAAATTACATTGGAAATAAATTTTAGGGTTGCGTTTTCCACCCCTTACAATCATGGGGTAAACCAAATTAATTACCGGCTAAGTGTCTTTTTGGTAGTAGAAAATGTCAGTTTAATTTCAATATTGTAACTTTTTTAGTGCTTGTGAAAAACATTGTTAAACAAATTTTATGTACCCCCTTTAAGGGGCTGTACCTTAACAAGGGATGCTCCAATGAAGTTTCTTTATATGAAAGATCCTATCTTTTTTTGACGAGGAATCACCCCCTTAAACGTTTTACACTAAATTAGTTACACCCTGTATTCACACACTATAAACCACTACAGACTGCCTAATAAACTAAATATACCAAAAATTAAAACGAACTTGCTTAGCACATATTTTTGGGCGAAACTTGTGAAAATATATTTATTTTCTCTAATATGATGATGAAGTTTTATGTGAAATTTATATATTTATTTATTTGTATTTTCTAATTTGATTTTTATCAAATATTTGTGAAATTATCTACATATTACAGAAAGCCTTAATATTCACAAGGTTTTTGCGATTTTATTCATTTTTAGGAAATAGAGATCGTGATACTTCTAAGAAGTTAGGAAAATCACATTTTGTAGCTTGTGCTTTGGTAGGTATATATAGTTAATGACGTTAATGTTAATGCCTTAAAGCGAAGTCGTTTGTTCTTCCACCAAATCTGGTGCAAAATTTTACTTCCGGTGTTATCCCTGTTCTTTTAACTTTTAGTTCACAGGTCACCTGGATTTGCTGCGATCAGGGTAAACCCTTGTTGTTTCTATTCCTATTTAATCAACTGCTAAACTAGTTTTTCTTTTTCTAAGCAAGCTACCCTTTGGTCAGTATAGCTTTTTTTCATGTGGTATACCTACACGACCCGCAGTGCCGTAGTAATAAAAATTAAGAGGCTCTTGCAAAAAAATCAACAGATGCTGCAGATGTTGCACAATTTTTTTTTTTGGAAATTTAAAAAATATTTGTTTATTTACGTGACTTACCCGGCATTTTGTCATGTGTTAAAATTGGTTGTGAAACTCATTATTTTGACAAAAATTTTAATTTTTTGGGTTATTCACTGTTTTTTTAATTTTCTCAGACAAATGTAAATGTAATGTATATCTCAGGGAATGTAAACTAGAAATGTGTGTGTTTTACATACAATTTTTCCGCGCCTTCTAATGCGCCTGTCTGCAATTCTTGATTTTCAGAGTAGTCCGAAACCAGTTTAGGTTGCTTGATGGAACGGAAAACTGACTGTCCCATAACAGTACAACGTCGACCTGGAACGCAAAAAGGATTTTTCGTACCGTTTTATGACCGTCGCACGCGTTGATGGAACAAAACTATAAACTACGGCGTGCGGTAAAGTACGCAGGCAAATGAATGCGGTAAATTGCACTATACCGCACACGCGTGGGTTAATATATATAAATAACACCCAAAGTTACATCAGCAATGTGTATTATTTAAAAGTGTTTAATAAAAGGAAATAAACATCTTATACCGTTTCTTTAAGCAACTTGCGCTGTTTTATTTCATCCCTTATTAAAAGCTTTATTGCAATGGCAATAAAAAACAATAAAACTCCTTTAAATTTAATTAGGGGAACCGCACAAATGCGCCAATTTTATCGGTTTTGCTATCGCTTAAAATAAATTTTCCTGCATCGTATAACCTCTAAAATCCGCAGCAGGATTTTATTAAACGATGAAGGTGATTTTTTTATTTGTCAGAATCATCCGACTTGTTTTACAATTTTAAGTTTGTAATATTCTTTTTTTTTTTATTTGTCAAAGAAAGACACTGTGTTTATTGCATTACAATCTAGTAAATAAAACTAATTAGCTATTTTGTTTTAACAGTTCTACCCGATTTGCTTCATCTGTAACTCACAACTGTGTTGTATTATTTTGTTTTATATAATTCATTTAGCTTACTAGCTCAAACTACTTTACTATTTTTATTCTTCAAACTAGCATAGTATTGTCTAGAAGATGAATTGCTTCCACATTCACATGCCGATGGAGTCTTCATGGATTTTTGCGTATCTTTGTATAGTCTCTGCGACAGTTTAGATTTTTAGGTCCCCATAAAGGTCACTATTTCCAACATACCAGGGTGTACTTACAATGTTTTATAATATTTTATTTTGAAATCTCTGTAAAACTAGAATGTTTCTCTCTTTAGTACAACCCCATAGTTACAGTATTTGTCTATAAGGCAGTAACTTATTATTAATTGTTAAATTATACTTCCTTCCAATTAGCCAGTTCAATTTTCTTTACCTTATCTCAAGTTCTCCTTTTTTTTCTTAACATGTGCTTTCCAGCACAATTTGACATCGTCATATTTTGCCTGAGTTGAATATTGAGTATTGTTATTTGTATGTGATTTACATTTTTGTTTATAAAATCAACATAAACTGATTTGGTTTCATTTAATATTGTTTGGCACTTTGTGGTCCAAATGTGAACTTCGGTGACTGCATTCTAAAGTCTATCGATGCATTCTTCAATAGATTTTTCTAACTTCACCAGTATCATCGGCAAATGTTGCAAGTGACAATTTTCTGGCTTTGGTATATTGCAAGTGAATTATAAGTATAAATACAGGCCTAGTACGCTACCCTAGGGCACGCCTGCTTGAATTTCTCTTAAATTTGAAAATATTGTTTTGGCAGAAAACATTTTAGTTTAAAATTGTAATATTCTTTGATAAGGAATAAATCATCAATACAGGATAGGGTAAGTACATATCAATTCAACAAATTTAAAAATATGTTTGAACCTTGAGTTTTTTGATGATGATGAGTTTTTGTGTAGTTATTCTCCACCTAATAAAAAGTAAACATACAAATTTTTAAATTTTTGTTGCACAATTTTTGAGTTATGCTTTTCCAAAAATAAAAATATTGACCCATTTTTAGCCTGCATCGGTTTCTTTAAAATTCTATAATTTTTATCCCGTTTAAGATAATTAAGCTAAACTTTGATGTGCCGATAGCCTCATTTCCTTAAAAAAAAGGACAAAGGGTCTATGCCAAAATTATATTTTTGATGAAATCCCAAAAACGGATTTTTTGTTTTTCTTAATTTTGATAAATTTTTTTCTTAGACTATTTGTTTACATGTGTGCTAAATTTTGCCTTGGGATAATAATGGGATCATAGTTAAAAAAAATTATTTATATCTTGATGCATATATTGTTTGATATTTTTATTACTATAAAAATTAATATCTAAAGTGCACATATTGTTATGAGGCATCTTATTTATGTAGCATATTATAAAAATGTGGACACCATGGGCATATCTTACATAATAACGGGCTCACAAGAATAATTAAGAACCTGTACATAAATGCCCCCTTTTCGCCCTCTCACGCTGCAATGTTTGACATTGATGAAAACAGTTACATTATTTATCTCTTAAACAGTGGTTGCGCGTGGAGTAAAACTGTGCACCCCAAAAAATTATTGCAGCCACACCCAACAGATAACGCAAAGTTGTCTCAGTGCATTAATTTAAGCTGCACCTTTCACAGCCAACGGCAACCGGTGGGTGGCATCACGAGGGTGCGCGCGATATCTATCGCCGCAATTGATTCACAAGAGCATGAACCGAGGTAAGGCCCAGATTCTGTGTACTGTAATATTCTATATTTCGTAATTAGAATGCGACATAACATCAACGGTGTACAGAATGTTGATTCAGTTAAGCGCCGGGCCGGCGGTAGCCGACTTACGCCGACCTACGGATCCGCAAAGAATGGTCAGATATTAATATTTTTTTAAGTAAAATTTGGGAGTGTACGAGCACATGTGCACTTATGGAGGAACCGCCACTGTTCTTAAAATAGTGATGACTTTAAAAAAAAAAACAAAAGTTGCGTAAACATGGTGTTTTGTAGCGCGTTTTCTCAGTCTGTTTGGCTTTGCGACGTATCCGTTCTGCAAATTAATTTGATTTTATGTAGTTACCAAAATCGAAACAATAGATTGAAAATCGAAAAAAATTGGTTGGTATTTTCCACTTAATGTTGCAACCCCATATGATGACCAAAATCATCCCACGATAGTGAGAAATTCCAGAAATGTGACAGAGTGGATGTGTAATCTTAACTTAGGCATCGAAATAAGTATGTGAAAATGATTAAAAACTTTTGAAATAGTATAATTCCAGTCACGGCTAATTTATAGGTAAAATATTAAGGTAGAGGAATTGTCAAATAGTTATATTTAAGGTAAAATAAAAGAATTTTAAAAAACATCAATTTACAAAAATAAATTTTTAAATAGGAACGCACCGTCATCCCATGATAAAACTTGGCCTACATGTAAATAAATAGTCTAGAAAACAAATATAAAAAAATTAAACAAAATAAAAAATCCGTTTTTAAACTGCATCAAAAATAAATTTTGTGGTGAGACCTCTGCATTTTTTTTACAAGAAGGATGCCACTAGGTATACCATAATTAAGCTTGTAGACCTATAAGATTACACAGCAACTTTTACCTCGATATGCCCAAGACTTTATGAATAACAAGGGTTTAAAGAAATCAAGTCAGTGCTAAAAAAGACGATATTAAGCATTAAAAAAAAATTATAACTCAAAAACTAGACTACTCAAAAATCTAAAATTTTGCATTTTTACTTCTTTCAACTTAGTAAAGAATTTGACCAAAAATTATGAAAATCAAAAGTGACAAGGTCCAAACCATTAGTTGATTTGATATGGACTTACCCGATAGCAAAACGTACCAGATGTCATTTTGCATATTTGTTTGAAAAAAAACCTTGAAACACGTCGATCTGTGCGCGAGGGGGACAGTTTTGGCTATCTCTACATTTTTGTAGCCCTACAAGGGATAAATAAAGAAAATGATACCTTGTTATGAAGGTCTCTGGAATATCTATAAAATCGTGTAAAATCCTTGAAAATCTAATGGTTTGTTTTTGTTTAATTTCCCTTCAAATTTTCAAATTTAACATGGACTGATAGAATAATATTTTTTTGATTTAATTTTTATTTTATCAGTCCACGTTAAACGTGAAACTTTAAAAGTAAATATCTCAAAAACTAATCAAGACATTTTTACACGGGTGTAAATATATTCCAGAGACCTTCATATCACTAGACTTCCTTTACCTATTTGAAATGTAAAGGTAAAGTTTACAAAGTGCTACAAAAATCTCAAAATAGCCAAAATTTTTTGTTTTTATTTAGCAAGTGACAAGTAATGTATACATAGATTCCTTCAAGAACATCTTTACGCTATTACCTTTGAGACAACAAATTTTTTTGCATTTTCTACAAATTTTATCGAAAATGTTAATTCTGCATTGCCGTTCTCTCCAAAAAAAAATTTAATTTTTTATAAACTTCTCGCGTATGGCGCCATTTTTTATATATTTTTTTCACAAACAATGGCGCAAAAGTCACGTCAAATAAGTTTCACTTTGGAACAGAATTTAATAAAATATAGTTACCTCCAATATCGACTGCTAAAGGTTGCACCCAAACAGTAACCATATGTCACATGCTCGATATAGAAATCAATTAAATAGAAAATTAAAAAAAAAAACGCATAGTTATAAATTTTCAAACAATTCTTCTTTATTTTTACAATATTTAAAATAATAATTTTTAAAAAATGGAAAATATCCTTTGTCTAAAATTACATGCTTAGTGCCAAATGTTTATTTATCATTAATAACTTTATTTTTGTATGCTAATTTTTTTTTGTATTTTTGATTGATAAATGAACTGATATATTATTGTTATTATTATTATTACATATAATTAAAGGCGTGAGTTTTTTATGTTAAAAATTTTCATATTTGTAACTAAACTATACCCTCCGTTTAAAAATCACAGTACAAAATTGTGTCTACATAATATAAAATATTATAATTTGGGTCATTTCTTGGCAAATTAGTTGTCCAGCATTATCGTTTACTATTAACGTAATTTTGAACCAGAGGTCTATAAAAAATATATCCTGTAGAGGGCGCTCTGATGTAATCGCTTTAACAAAGTTGACTCAACCAAACAATGTGTAATAGAGGGTCGCGTTTGAGGCAAACTCGACGTTGTGATGCAAACTTTGCACGCAATTCACAACGTTGACGTGTCGATTCATTGCTAGATATGATGCTACTCGTGGCCAAAGTTGTTTTTCGGTGGAGTTCTAGCCGTTAAGTTTTCTTACTTTGCCGGGTGCTGCAACCCCAAAGTGAAGGTTAATTGGAAAAGTTTGCTTTTCTTGCTTGCCTCGTTCCCTTCTCCCTGCCTACGCGGAAACTTGGATCCGAAGTTGCTAATAAATTAATTTTCTGTATTGTTGCTAAAATACAATTATTTCTGGTAAGCCCCATGGGTACGAGTTCAAGACTATATATAGTTCAACACGGGAGATGCGTAGTTTTGGTTTAACTTTAACTTAAACGTTAGCGCCTTTAGGGGGTAAGTATGGTTTGCCTCCTCTTCTCAATCTTGAACAAATATAAAAACTTGGAAATGTTGAAAAATTAAAGCAAAGAGGTTATGGATAGGGCCGAGGTATGGTTTACGCAAAACTGTCTTAAGCTCAATAGAGACAAAACTCAAACAATTACCTTTTCAACTAAGCGGGAAGTAGAACCCCATATGTCTTATGCTTCGCTAACTTTATATGAAGTTTGCGAAGCAATCTGGTCAAAAATTGCTTTAGACATGACCTATCGAAGTCAAATATGGTGGATGATTTTGCCGCTAATTAGTCGTTAATTATTTGTGGATAAATTGATTGTATCACTTTTATTTTTGTGTGTTTTCTGGGTGCTTCGCACTATATTTGATTTCGATAGGTCATGTCTAAAGCCATTTTTGACGAGGGTGCTTCACTAAGTTCATATGAAGTTAGCGAAGCACCCAAAAAAAAAGGTCGACAAAATGAATTTTTCCACAACTTATTAAGGACTAATTACCGGCAAATTATCCACCTAGTCGCGATTCGATTTGCGATGGGTGCTTCGCTAACTTCATGCTCATGGGAAACTGTACGCACGCAGTTGATATGTTTAGACTGCAAAAAAAAGTAGTTAGAATAATTTGTGATATCGGTTACAGAGATTATTGCAAACCTATTCTTAAAAAACTGAATATGTTAACTGTTCCTTCGCTCTATATTTGATATTAACTGGTAGAAATCCATAAAAACAAAAACTGTTTCACTGTCAACTCGCATATCCACGACTATAGCACAAGATCGGCAAACCTTATAAGATCGACATTTTACCGACTAGACAGGTTAATAAAAAATTCGCCAAGGTCAGATCTTTATAATGTTTTGCCGGATCGAGCAAAAAATCTTTCTAACAATAAATTTAAATTTGATGTAAAACAATTTTTATCTAATAATGCCTTTTATGACGTTTCCGAATTTCTTGCAAAAGTAAGATATTTTTAAGATTAATATAAAAATAAAATTGCCGCCTCTTGTAACCGTTTTTTTGTGTTCATTTTATTATAATATGTTGTTACTCACTTAATATCTTTTTCTACAAATAGACCATAGTGTTTTTTTTTTAATTTTTATGCTTAGTAATAAACTTGTATTTTTTTAGACTTGCTACAATTGTATTTTTATAAAATGTGGTCAATAAAGCTATTCTATTTTTTCGCCTCTTTTTCCAATCTAGAATTTTTAATAAGCCAATATTAACTTAAATTGTAAGTTTTAAATGAGCTTCGGTAAACGCCTCAAGAAATTTATTATAACAAAGATTTTAATAAAAATCCGGACTTATTATTTGAAAACCAGAACTAATTTCTTTTTATTTTGGTGTAAGTCTAAAAAACAACTTTTTAAGCAGAAACTAAATTTCGGACTCCCAATGTCTTTAGTTATTTTAAACACGACGTGTCTGTTAGTAAGTATCTTTTACCGTTTTCAAGTACATATAAAAAAGAAGTATGGCGATATAAATATTTTAATAAAATCGCAACTTTTTTAGAAAAACTGAATACTTGCTCATATTTTTCCTTAATTTCAATAAAAATTGTCATGCTGTAATACATTATTTTATTAGAAATTTTAACAGCTTTTAAAAAATGTATTCAGGATATACGGGGTGGTCCCGGTTGTGAAGAAATTTAATCAATATGAAACTTATGTTTGTACGAATCTCGTACTGATGTACGATGCGCCACAGAAAAGTTAACAAAAAACTTAACGAAGTATGTTCTTGGAACCGTGGAAGGGTACTGTATATATGTACAAAATTTGGTAAAGAAGGACGATTGTTTGGAAATCCAAAATTTTTGCCTGGTCTATTAGTAATAATGAGGAATTAACTAGAGGAGTCTACACATTATGACGGACTTACAACAGAATGGTTGCCCCGAGAAAATGATAAACTCAACAATCTCTAAAATCTGTTGGGTGTTATCAAGATTCCATATGTTCAAGGGGTTCAAACATTAGACGAGTAGCCAAACACTATAATATAAAAACGGAATTCTCATACCATACGATTGAGTGTTATGTAACTTAAACAAAACCAGAAAATCCTCTGAATATTAAAGAATACATTTACCAAATCCGATGTGAGTGTGGTAAATCATATGTAGGTGAAACGAAACGCCTTCTAATAGAGTAAACGAACATCAGAAAAGTACCCAATTAGGGATTTAGCGGATCGTGCTTAGTGATGGGATGCTATTTGGCAAATTGCTTTTTTAAAGCTGCTTTTGGTAGGAAACAGCTTTCAACTACTATGAATGGTCACAAAAAGAAAAACTATGTCAATTTATTGGCACCTAAGCTCACACGAATAATGCATAATGTAATTTTAACCCATTTTGATCCCCAAAAATAACCCTCTATCCACCACCCGGGGATGTGTCCGATTGGAAATTCCCCCCCTTCCCCCCAGTTTAAACCCACTGAACAAAACAAACTATAATGTTTTTTTTCATGCACTGTCACCTTTAACCTAGTATCAAACAAGTAATATTTTTACCAGAACTCTAATTTTTTATATTTGCACCACCCTTTTTATATGCTACGGTTTATCCCTGGCGGATTTTAATAATTTTTAAACGGAACCATCTAGAAAAACCAAAACCCAACCTAGGTACCAAATTTTATTAAAATCAGGAAAGTAGATTTTGAGTTATGTGCGTTGGTCTTTAGAGACAGACAGACGTACAGACAGACAGACGGCGCAACAAAAAAGTTTAAAAGTCATCAATAACGGAAAGATATATAAAAAATTATTCTTCGTATTTTTGACACGAGCACCATAGCTCACACTACCATATTTATAGTATACGTGTGTGCTAATTCTATAGTTATAGTATAAGTGTGAGCTAATAAATAAAGGCAATGCAAGTACGAAATTTTGTTTCTGGTCAATCATTGCCTACAACTATCAAATAACAACTTTTTTAGTACCGAATTTTTTTTAAGGCAATTTTATTCACAAAAAATAATTTGATTTTTTTAAAAGAAATTCCATAATAAAAATTACCTATTTTAAATTTAGCAGCAGGTATAAAATGGATACAAAATTTTAATTATAAACAAGCCAAGATTCCAACAAACTAAATTGATAAAGTTACTCATCTCATAGCAATTTTTTTACATAAGTCCCTAAGCCATTGGCTAAAGCAAAATTAAGCTGAATTTGAAGTGGTGATCGATATCCAAGTTTTTCAGCGTTATGGTTTACATCGCATTTACCCGGATTTTGAAGAAGTAATTTTTTTTAACTTTGAGGATTGCTCTCATGTGAGATTGAAATACTTTATCAGAATGTGGTTTAAAGCTGGAGTATCAGTTTGACCTATATACCCATATTTGACCTATATATACGAAAAAAATTAAAAAACACACAAGTTTTTATTTACTTACTTCCCCTATGGATGTAAAATTATAAAAAAACTTTTATTCCTCACTTCCAGAAATGATAGAAAGCTGGAATTTGGCAAACTGACAGCAATTATAGACAAGTTCATAAAGTTCCCCACCCCCAAGGTGTTAATTAATATACATTTTATTAAAAAAAGTTGTTTTGCTTTAAGGAAAAAATCTTTTTTTTTTCTGACCCCCCCCCCCTTGCCTATGACATCAGCGGCGTCACATTGAAGGGCCAAGACGGGCCTTGGTCTTCCACTGTTTAAAACCTTATCGGCTACCAACATTGTGGCACATTTTTCTAGGCAATATACAAAATACTGAAGCATCTTTTTTCAAAAAAATATAAAAAATCGAAGGGGTCACATTTTCAAAATTGCAATTTTTTTAGTTTATTGTCTTGTACTAAGGTCACTGATGCGATTATTTGTCATTTTCAATTATTTTTCTTAAAGCCTCTTGTTCTTATTTCTAAACAGTAGTAAATTTTCTTTTGCAAAGTTTGTATTTTTTCAGCAAAAATCATAAACCATAGATATGTTTTAGTCAATTAAGAAGATAAAACGCCCTGTAGATTTAAGGAATCGCAAAATGTTTTCAAATTTTTTATATTGGTGTCATCGGTATCTATAAGGGAACCAAAAAAATTATTTTTATTAAAATCAAAATTGTTGAGTGCAAACGGTGGCCGGGCAAACAATTTACCCCGACTTCCCCTCTCATGTCCAGTATGACTTCGTTTTTATACTTATAAAAATTAAAAAATTTTAAACGTCATATACCAACCAGGGATAGATGATTTTTTTTTAGAAATTAGAGCTATGAGGGACTTTACGCCTAGAACATACAAAGTGATTGGTGATCTATGTTGAAACCAAGGACATAACGTTAAAGAAGCCAGATTCTGAGATACTCCAAAGGACGATTAGAGCCATATAGCATAGAATGCCCTACAGAATGGCAGCCTAAATAATAATAATACAAATCATGTTTTTGCACAATTTTATATACATTTTATGAATAAAATAAATTTGAAAAGTTTTCCCTGTAAAATTTAGTACCCTTTTTGTAGGGCCACCTTTTGGTGAACCTCCCTCGGCATGGTCCGAAAGTCAGCATTGATATTTTATCGACATATTTGCGGGCGTCAAAATATCCACAGGGCGCAAAAGTACCACATTACTTCTGCTTATGAAAACCATAAAATGTCTAAAATCGACTGTTGATACAAAAAAGTTTTTTTCATCACGTGCAACAACCGGGAGTTGTGTTGTTGCCTGTCTTGGAGTTTACCTTCGTAAGCGAGAGAACGACATGCTATAAACTCCGAGGCATTTTCAAAGTTTAAGAAAATTGAAAAACGGATTAAGGGTATAATACCGCAAAAGTTAAATTTATTTTGCTGCTTGTGTGCTCTTGTAAATAAATTACAGCTACATAGTATTAGTTTAAAGTTTAGCAAGGCAAGGATAAAAGTCGCGTTAAAATAGCACAATTAAAATACTTTCTTCACAAATAAGGAAGGTGCGATAAACAAACATTAACAACTGGGTCATCTACCGTCAATTGTGGTTATCAAAGAATACCGCCTAATTAGCGACAACGAACCGGAAATGAGATATATTTTTTTCTAAATCCGTTGCAAATAAAGTTTGATCATTCCTTTTACACGTGTCAAAATATTACGTCACTACTCTTAATACAGTGAGCCCTTCGACGTTTCTATGGCCTTATTGAGTCGAACTTGGCGCCATTTTACGATCACCTGAATATGGTCGATTCTTTTAACCTCAAAAACTTCACCAGCAGTTCACAATTTTTCTGGTTTATTTTTCTGTTCTTTGTTAGTGGTGTGATTTAGGTAAATTTTGGTTTTATTAGTTAATTTTCTACCATGTTACGTTAGGTGTGATATTTTTTTCTGAAAATCTGCATTTTTTTTCAGACTCCATGCCTAGAACATACAGAGGATTTGTGAGCTGTAGTGAGACCAGGCATATAACGCTAAAGAAGCCAGATCCTGAGATTCTCCAATGGCCGATTAGAACCATATAGCATGGAATGCCGTAGAGAACGGCAGCCTAAATAATAATAATACAAATCATGTTTTTGCTAGATACACAACCTAAGTCCATTGAGCCTTGTTTAATTACCTCCCTCGGTATGGTAAGGAAGTCAGCATCGATATTTTATCGACAGAGATTACATTACAGTTTTACAGAGATTTCAAAATAAAGTATTAAGAAACATTGTGAATGCACCTTGGTATGTTCGAAATAGTGACCTTCATCGAGATCTAAAAATCGAAACTGTAGCAGAGACTATAAAAAAGTACGCAAAAAGCCATGAAGATAGACTTCATCGGCATGTGAATGTGGAAGCAATTCAGCTTCTAGACAATACTATGCTAGTTCGAAGACTAAAAAGAGTGAAGCGTTTGAGCTAGTAAACTAAGTGAATTATATAAAACAAAAGAATGCTACAAACACAACACAATTGTGAGTTACAGACTAAACAAAGCGTTCTCCCCGCTGTTTAGTGAACCCCAAGTTTAAATCTGACTTTTCTAGTAAATTAAGTTAAAACAAAATTGCTAATTGGTCTTATTAACTAGATTGTAATACAATAAACACAGTGTGTTTAACAAATAAAAAACAAAAAAACCTTCGTAAGCGAGCGAACGACAAGCTATAATACGAGGCTTTTTCAAAGTTTAAGAAAATTGAAAAACGGATTAAATAAATAAATTACAGCTACATAGTATTAGTTTAAAGTTTAGCAAGACAAGGATAACAGTCGCGTTAAAATAGCACTTAAAATACTTTCCTCACATGTAAGGAAGGTCCGATAAACAAACAGGAACGTCTGGGTCATCTACCGTCAATTGTGGTTATCAAAGACTACCGCCTAATTAGAGAGACAACGAACCGGAAATGAGATATATTTTTTTCTAAATCCGTTGCAAATAAAGTTTGATCATTCCTTTTACACGTGTTAAAATATTACGTCACTACTCTTAATACAGTGAGCCCTTCGACGTTTCTATGCCCTTATTGAGTCGAACTTGGTGCCATTTTACGATCACATATGAATATGGTCGATTCTTCTAACCTCAAAAACTTCACCAGCAGTTGACATTTTTTTGGTTTATTTTTCCGTCCTTTTTTAGTGGTGTGATTTAAGTAAATTTTGGTTTTATCAGTTAATTTTCTACCATGTTACGTTGGGTGCGATTTTTTTTTCTGGAAATCTGCATTTTTTTTTAGACTTCATGCCTAGAACATACAAAGGATTTGTGATCAGTGGTGAGACCAGGCATATAACGCAAAAGAAGCCAGATCCTGAGATACTCCAAAGGGCGATGGGAGCCATATAGCATGGAATGCCGTAAAGAACGGCAGCCTATATAATAATACAAATCATGTTTTTGCTATATATACACAACCTAAGTGCATTGAGCCTTGTTTAATTACCTCCCTCGGCATGGTAAGGAAGTCAGCATCGATATTTCATCGACATAGTTGAGGGCGTCAAAATAACCAAAGGGCGCAAAAGTACCACTTTACCTCCGCTTATGGAAACTATAAATTGTCTTAAAACGACCGTTGATACAAAAAAGTTTTTTTCATCACATGCAACAACCAGGAGTCTTGTTGTTGCCTGTCTTGGAGTTTACCATCGTAAATGAGCGAACGACATAACATAGCATTCATACCAACTACAAATAAGAATAGAAAGACTTTAATCAGGAATATATATAGTTTTAAGGGAGAGATATCAGGATAGAGGACCTTTGCAAATTCCTGTACGGTTTAATTTTAAACAATTAAGTGAACTACGAATAATTTATTCGATTCGGCCCGTGGCAGCAAGCTAAACTCGAAGCTGAATGAATAGCTAATTGCATTATCAGATAATTTATAGCTAGCTTTAACCGGCTAGAGAGAGTTGGCCTCTTTTTCCGCCGCGCCCGCCCCGCACACCACTTGAAATAACTCCAGCATTAAATTTTAAAAGTTTTAATGCTTTCTAAAAGGCTCTTTCTACAGAGCTTAGAGATGATGGTATAAAGTAGCCGCCTATTTGGAGGTTCACGGCTCTGTCCGATTATAATAAACGTTATTTCCGCAAAAAGATTGCCTACTCAAAATAAAATTCAAAACAGTTTTTTTATATCCTCACGTTTTAAATAACTTAACTCAAATATTCGCAATAGAGACTTATTGGAATAAAACCTGACTTTATTTCAGAGTCGACTTTATTCTGACACATTTGCACAGAAAACGAACAGCTGGCCTCTCAAAATTGACATATTAAAGCCAAATTTAATAATACAGACCCTAACTTTCATTTAATAAATACCGACACTAATAAATCCGGTTTTTAAATACACAAAGGCCGAATTTTGAAAGAGAGCAGCTGCTTTTTATATGTAAATGTGTCACCATAGGGTCGATTTTAAAATAAGGTCAGGTTTTATTCCAATAAGTCCCTATTAAGTCATAGTGCAAGCGCTGTAGGTACTTAGTTGAGTATGCAAAATATGAGGACCGCAGTTTGACAATGGATTCTAGCTGAGAATAGGTCACAGAATAACGATCTGGATATTGCCAAGCCAGGTTTTGGTCCAATTTTTTTTATCCCTCCTGCTCTTATAGTCGTGCTCGAATTTCTAAAAATTTAACTAAGTTGACGCCCCAAAGCCACAATGACAGAGAAATAAATGAAAAATGTGTAAAACCAAACCTTAACATAAAATTATATTAGTTTTTTAAATTTTAGCTGCAAAAATCCACAAATACCTTCAGACCCCCCAAAACCTGAGATTTTTAGGTTTTCTTCAAATTTTCTTAAAAAGTAAGCTTCATAAGGAAAAATAACTTTTTACCTTTATTATAGACAATAAAATTTTCTTTTCAACGATGTATAAGTCAGTGGGGTACAACCAATGACAAACTCTCCAGCGGCGTCCATTTATTGAGGTAATGTACAAAAATGAAAAAAAGAAACATGTTTATTACATGTTTTACCCGATTTTCTTAAAAGCTGATCTCTCTATCAAAAATTATGTTTTATAGTCGATTGTAGACAATGAAATTTCCTTTTAAATAATGTATAATAAGGTAAGATTAGTTTTAGCCATCTTTAAAACACTTGAAGTGTTGTAGTCTTAAACTAGTGAACTTTTATAACTTCCTTTCGCGTCATTTTTAAATTAAAAATGTTATTTAAAAAAAACGTGACAAAAAAAGACGCAGACTTAATCTAGTGCCTTTTTGTTTGAAAGTGTGAATTTGGCACATGAAATTAACGAGCGTAAAAAAACGTTATATACACAGCACCAGCAAAAAGTACATTTTTATAGCTTGACTTCTCATTGTTAATAAGTTAGCTTTAAGCATGTAGATTTAACAAAATAAATATTACGTGATATGAGGTTGTTTTCTAGTAAAAAATAGTTTTGGTTTTTTGTTCACGTTAATTTAACGTTGATGTGATTTTTGTGCTATGTGGAATCGTGTCAGTCCCGCTAAATCGGGACTAATGGTCACGTTACCTAACCTAACCCAACCCACCCAAAATAGCTTACACACCTTATTTTGATAAGACAAGTAAAAAAAAATTGAATATATAATTTTCTATAATTAAACTTCTTCTGAACAGGCAATCTAAAAGGTTCACACAACAATAATAAAAGAAACAATGTAATTACAACAGAAGAATCTAATTTGAATTAAACATATTATTGAAATCAAAGATATAACTTAAATTTAACTCGAAAAGGCCTGGTCACCCTAATTAAAAAACCTTATGTTAGTTTCTTCAATAAATGATTTTAGGCTTACATAACCTTACGTTCTAAAGCTTCTATCCATAAACTGTGACAAAAAAGCTTGTCGTAGAGTATTTATAGGCAGAGAAAACTGCCTATTCTATAAAAGGCTTTTTCTAGTGCTTTTGAAAAAACCAACAAAAGAGCTACCATAGAATGGCGTGAAACTAGAAGTATAAAGCAAAATGAACGGAGACACACAAGAGAGTGAAAAGATCGCAACCCCTGACAAGATGACACTCTTGTTACATACTTCAGATACTTGCGGGTCGGACTTTAGAATTTTCGTTTGGGCGTCAAAAATGATCTAATGTTTAAAAAAATATAATATGTTACATCCCAAAATAATATTATTTAAATTAGGGCAATATCGGCAACGTTTCAAAACAATTGGGTGACACAATCAAACACAATATCTCCTAAACTATTTATTCAGACCCTAGACGATGTTTTTAAAAAAAGATTGGGAAAAACTAAGCATAAAAGTAAGTGGAAAATACATGAAATACCTAAAATGCTGATGATATGCTGAAAAACATTTCATGTAAAAAAAAAGCCAAGTATAGTAGTTGTGGTATTCCGTAAAAAAATTGAGATGAAAGTAAAGTCAATTTCTGTTATACAAATTTCAAAACGAATGGTTTTTACACGTAAATAATTACAAGCCGGCAGCACCGCGCGGGACAAGATTTCAATTTCACCCGTTTTTTAGCGGTGTATGGGTAGCTGTTCTCGCGCAGGGGCGGGAGGAATGTTTTAGTTGATGTCGGCCATATTCATCGTGCGAAAACGTTCGTTGCCCTTCCTACGCGTTGCCAGTTCTATCCTTAGTGAAGACGTATGAGTTGGTTTTAATTTGGGGTAGGTCAGTAGTTAAAAGCCTTGCCGGTCGCGTGTCCATCGTTTGTTTTTGTTTTTGTTTATTTTTAAAATGGAAATAAATACAGTCGATTATATAATTGACTGTGCAAATTTAAATACATTGACATATGAACTTCGATTACAAATAAAGTCTTTAGGGCCACATAGTAATAAAAAATTATACGATGCTGAAAACTGGTTGAGCCGTTGTCTTTATTTGTCCCATTATGAACAATCTTCGTAGTGATCCTGCGTGGGTGGCAAAGGGAATGTGTGCAGTGGCGGATCCAGGGGGGGGCACTAGGGGCACTTGCCCCCCCCGAGAATTTTTTGAATATACAAAAAATGAGTAAAAAGTAAGGTTTTTGCTAATAAAAATTCAAAATTTTTGCTTGCGGCGCATGAAAGTGTCGAGTGTTATTATCATCGAAATTACAACCACTTTTAAATTATCCTGAATTTGTAGTCGTTTTTTACCAACAGAGAATGTCACCTAAAGTGCCGAGAAGCACCTCTGGATTTGCCCTTGAATGTGTGATATCAAGCACTTTAGTGAAAAGTTATAGACGCAAAGTAAGTGCTACTTATTTAAATAACCACATAGAATTTTCTATGCTAGGCAAGACTGATATTAGGTGCCAATTGAATAGTGCCCATATGCAAAACATTACCGAACATAACGAAAATGTGGCAAAAAATAGACATATATTTAGTAGGTTAATAGACTGTTTAAAAATCTGTGGGATTTTTGAGGTTGCTCTACGGGGTCTGATGAGTCTGAAACTGGTGCTAATCCGAGCACTTTGTGCATGTAAAAGAAGGGCGAATAGACTTTATCTAAAAACAAATAAACTAAAAACTACACCAAGTAGCTGCTTGTTTGTAAAATGCTAAAATAAAATTGTTTAGGAAAGTTTTTTATCTCCTTTTTCATGCAATATAAATTTCTGCCCCTCTATTTAATAACGTCACCAGCCGACACTTCTGCTATGGTACTGTCGCAATTTAGAATTGATTGGAAGCTGAAGATTTACTCCCCGACATTAAAATCAATATGTCCAAGAGCTAGCAGCTCTCTACTTGCGCGCTGTCAAAGTTGGATGACAGTTACTCTCTAAAATGTGTCAATTTACGAGGAATACTCTCAATATCGGAATATTACTCTCAAAGGGATACGCGACTTAAAATAAACCAACGCCCAAATAATTTTCGGTGTAACGTTCGAAGTCAGAATGAGTGCTCCTACTTTTGTCCACATTGTTTCCCGCCTCTTCGATATTATGGAACGGTCGAGGTTTGTTACATGAAGAGGTTGGGTCACAGTATATTGTATCTGGATCGGTAGTACATATGCTCTTCCGTTTAGGCATCGAACATATAACATCTACACTATCACTCATATGTAGAGCAACTTAAAAAAATAAATAATTTTCTCTTTGTTCGCTCTTTGTAATTTAATTTGTTTTGAAGAGAGATATTAGAATGATGAAACACTTTTAATGAATACAAAATGTTTAATTTGCAACTGCCTATAAACCTAATACTTAAAGATATTGGAAAATGTGTGGTCCAAAAGTAGAGCAACCAAGATTTTTTTTTTTTAAATAAAACTGTAAATATTTTTAATATCTAGTAGAATAACCTTTGCTCTTGATGACTGTTTGACATCTCGTCTTCATTGATATTATAAGGTTTTCAATGTAGTCTTCAAAAATTGAATTCCAAACTCTTTGAATATCTTCATACAATTTGTTCATATTTGATAGCTTTTTCGTGTGAATTCTTCTATCAATTTCACCCCATAGATTCTCTATCGGGTTTAAATCAGGGCTTTGAGCTGGCCATACCATAAAATTGACTTTATTATTTACCAACCAGTCTTTAACCAACTTTGATGTGTGCTTTGGGTCATTGTCATGTTGAAAAACCCATCTTAAGCTCATGTTATCCTCTGCCCAAGGTAACATATGGTTTTCTAATATATTCTGATTAACAAAGCGATCCATTATTCCATCAATTTTTATGAGCGGACCCATGCCAAACCCTCCAAAACAACCCAAAACCATTATACCACCACCGCCATGTTTAATAGTTGGTACTTCGGGTTAAACCTTTCATTTATTGGTCTTGTTACCTAGTAAATACCGTCTGATCTAAACAATTTAAAACGACTTTCGTCTGAAAATAGCACTGTTTTCCACTGTTGCAAATTTCAATATTGCTTCACGGATCACCTAACAAAGGTGATCCGTGATTGCTTGCTCTGTTTTTTTCTAGAAATAAAGGGTTTTTTCGCCGATGTTCTTCTATATAGACCAGCTTCCTTTGGCCTACGTTTTTTGGTGCTGACAAATATTGAAACCCCTCCTAGGTGTTATTTAATGCGAGAGGCTTTAATGAATGGATCTTCAATTACCAGCCTTTTTATATTTCTATCAAGTACAGCATCAGTTTTTCTCCTTCTGCCACTTTTGGGTATTCCTTCCGAAGTGCCTCGTTTGTTATAATTAGAACAATTGATTTGTTCAAGTTTAGAATCTTTAAACTTTAAAATACACTACAACCAGACTGAAAAGCGCGAACACAAATGATACAAAATTAAATATTAAATTTGGTTGCTCTACATATGACCTACCCAAAAACCAAAAAAATTATCAGTAAAGAATGCAGTCTCACAAAATGAACAAAAACCTTATCATATGTTTTTGTGTCGAGAGCCACAACTTATTTATATATAAATTCCTAAATACTATTTCCTAAAATGGGTTCTTTTAAATTTTTTAAAAAGTTGCTCTACAGGATATTTTTTTTAAATGTTGTATTGTCATCGGACCACTATGTGAATACCAAATTTCATCCAAATCGGATAATGGGAAGTGTGTCAAAAACTCATTTTTCTA